>NNCF01126297.1:1528745-1691341 GCA_002313205.1 Laupala kohalensis
GAGATTTCTATGTTTGTGAACCAGAAATGGAAAATGCTACCCAAATAAAGTACTTCCTATGGGAGTCGCCTCAGATGAGGAATCTAGTCTCTACGAGACCACCTCAGAGGTCTTTGGGTTTCACAAGTTGAATGAGAATGATAGACGGACCCGGGAAGCGAACGGGATGGCGCAGTCGGTAAGCGCATGAGCGCGTAGAACTCAAGGTCCCGGGTTCGAATCCCGGTCCCGTCTACCATTTTCATTCGACGTAACATGATTAATCTGAAAGTAAAACGTTTATTTCTATATTTTTTTACCTAGAGCAGTGGTTTTAGGGTCCAGAGTTTCAAATTTGGCACACGTGTTCTCCAGGGTTTGTCTCCGAGTACGTGCAAATGAGTTTTTTGTATTTTGTTTTGCCAGAAAATAATTAGAGCTTCAGAATTTAGTGAAGGCTTTCCTCAAGGTGCGTTGAATTGAGATAAAAAATTGATTTTTCAAAATTTGAAAGAGATTTTTCTTCATTCAACGTTAATCTGTGGTTGGCGTCAGCTGCGGAGCGATGAGCTCTGAAATTCGGCACACACGTTTTGTAATGTGTGTCCAAGAGCAGTATTTTCGAAATTTTCTCATTCATACATCAATGGAAATTAAAAAAAACTGTATAAATGCTGTACACAAACGGATACTTCCACTCTAGCAAAGCAGCAGGTTCAGCTAGTATTTTATGAACTACAGTAGAATCCCTCTTAACCGGCCTCGGTTCTGCCGGTCCTTGGATTAACCGGTCTCTCCCGTTTTCTCTCTCTTTAAACGTGTAATAGCTGGCAGGTAGTGAATCAAACATTGTGTGACAGGCCTTTCTTGGAAAGTAACAATGGGTTAGGTGTTTCTTTAATTTTTTCGTGTGTATGAATGTACATATAATTTCTACAGTACAGTACATACAATACAAGAGAGTGTGTTGCAATGACCTCATAAAACGGACTTCCACGTGGAATAAATTATGAGATATTTCAGATTAAAGTAGATAGATGTTAAATGTATTGTCTTAATATACAGTAATAATTTCTTTTTATCAAAAAGTCTGAAAAATAAAAGAGATGATTGATTCTTTAATAGTACATTTCAGACTTTGATTTGAGAAGGTTACGCTGTAAAATAAAATAAAAACAATTTTAGAAACTTGTAACCACTAATATTCTCATCTCATTCTTAGCCTTTTATCATATATATCTAGATGGATAGTAAGACTACGAAACAGCAAAAGTCGCTAAGCCCTGAAATATCTCACAACATAAAACTAAACAATAGTTGGCATGTGACTGTCCCGCGACGTCATTGATGTTGAAGTTCCTTGTTTACCTGCATTGCACCACGTCCGCGAGTTTCGACGTTTACGTTCCTTGGAAGTTTTTCAAAGCGACATGCTTTCCAACTCTGTGGATTGTAATTGCTTTCAAGAGCACATAAGGCTGTAGAAAATGTATTATCTCCGTAGTGCGTCACTTCATTAAAATTCTACCGATGTCAGGAAATGTTCCTATTTTGTTATTGATTTGAGTTTGGTAAATTTATTGTTTATATTTTTCAATGATTCGTCATTCTCTTGACATTTTGTCTTGGAATCTTATGTGCTGTTTGTGACAATCATTGATGTGTAAACCTATCGGTATATATCGACTGAAGCAACAGCCGAAAGGGAGATGAGTACGGCAGAAATGATGGAAATGGGAAATAAGAGAGCTATCCAGAAAGTAACCTTCGTTTTCAGGTGGCATGAGAAATAGTGGGACGGATGGTCGTTGGTTCGATGGACACAGGTCAGTACGCCTTGAGCCACAGTGATTGGAAGACCGTGCTACTTGTTGAGTCAAAATGAACAATTGAAAATCTTGCCAATGTGCAGTTCGTTCAGTGATATATTTTTGTCGGCGAAAAAATCCAACTCAAAACTGCTGACATTCATCCGGAGATTTGTGCTGTACACGAACCAAAAATGATGAGTAATAGTGTTGTGTCAGTGGTGTTATTCGTTTAAGAGTGGACAGACAAATAAATGTCCATGATGATGACAGAAGTGACTGCCCATGTGTGTTGAACTATGAACTGGTCCAGAAAATTGACGAAAACGTTCGTGATAACCGGTGTTTTACGATATCTTAACTCTCATCAAGTTTTCTAGAGATTTTTAGGAGTATGTTGAATGAAATGGTGACTAACAATTTAGACTACCACTAGTTCTATGCTTGTTGGGCGCCGAAAATTCTTACTGACATTTTAGGCGGCATAATTTTATGCTGAAGGAATTTATAAACTAGTTCAGAAGTATGACACGTGTTTAAATCTGAATGGAAAATATGTTGAAATATAGTAGTGATATGTAATTTTGATACGTAAATAATTATTATTTTCTGGATCTATTCCAGTGTTTTTCATAGTCTAAGGGAGGTGAAAGTAAAAAGTAATCTACCACAAGTGCAAAAAAAAAGTGATTAACGGATTGGTAGTCTAATCACTATTATGTTTTCAAAACTAGAATGAGCGTGATTCACCGAATGCGTTTATATCTGAATAACTAAAAAAGTCTCAGGTGATCCACACTCAAGTTTCCTATTTTATTTCTTAACAACGGGAGCATAGCTGAAAATAATTAATATTATTAAGTCTAAATTATTTAATATTATTAAATCTACATGATTATAATGATAATTATTAATAATTCATAAAATAAATATTCAAAAGTAGGCTTGACATTGTTAAGAAATACAAACATTGTTACGATGTATGGCGTAAACGGTACAAAGTAACGATAATTTGTTTGAGCAATTTGAATCCAGATTTTAATACATATAAACATTTTTACGACTGGAAGTAAAATACGTTCTCAAAACTAGTCTCTAATTCTCAAATCTGATTTATCGTTCTGTTAGTGGTGACAGAGTTATCAAATTAACAAGATCATTGTCACCCCTATCATCGATCATCAAGTTATTTCGAGAAATGACTCATATAACCAAGTTGTTTCGACCTTGAAACTATTTTAAGGCCGCACATTTTCATTTTACAATACTTGTATAAAGTAAAAGTAGAAACGATACAAAGCAATTACAACTTCTTACGTATATCTGTCCCATATTCAATGTACAGAGTAAAAATTATGACATGTCAGAATAGTTATGCTAGAAAATTATGACAAATGTTGTAAATAATTATTGCTATAAAATACAGACGTATTAAATTAAGACATGCTAATTCGCGTATTCGGAGTTTTCGGAAGAAAATTCATTGTTTATTTCGATAAAAAATGTGCTCCTGATAAAATAGATTTAAGTAGAAAATGACAGGTGCGTGAACGCATCCCGCATGACATGTAAGCATAAGAAACGCAAAGGATAGGGTGGGACAGAGATTTCGCACTTCCCAGTTTTTCACACATATCATGATTAAAATGCCACACGAATAACCATAATTACTTGTCTACGTACAGCTTGATCCAATACCCTGCTAAATCTTTGTGTTGGTTTCAGTTAAAGCAGGGTTTTCTCTCAAGCGACACGATTTCCGTTTAAACCCCACGTAAAGGCATGATATTTTCATAATGTGTTAGCTGTGTGTTATGGAACTATGGCTCATATCACAGGTTTCCAAGATTTCTCTTGTCATCAGCAGGAGGTACGTCTCTACCCGGCAATTCTGGACGCTAAGTAACGCATAGAACTGGCATATTCTCTTCAAGTGGCACCCCCAGTCTGTGGTATTTCTTTGAATGCTGTGCACGCTACGGAGACTAGAAAGAGAGCAGATACTGAGACAGTAAGTAGGATGAGCGCATGTGCTTGAGAGAGAGCGTGGCGGGCTATTCCGAGAGCGAAGTACAGTCCAAAAAATCGCGGATGAGCAGGCAGAAATAGACATTCAAAGGCGTCGACGCGGCATTCAACAAGGAAACAACGTGACTGGAACAAAACGTCGCATACGAAAGTTCACAGAATTAGAAGTAATGACTCAAGAATTAAACTTTGTATGTTCTTGAATTCAAAGTTAAAAAATAGATTCCAAAACCTGTTTTATCATGGTATTAATTTTCGTTTACAATTTTAAAATAGGATTTTGTATCCATGAATTAACAGGGAAAATGGATATACGTGTCAATTTATTTTTTATGAATATGTAAATTTATACATTAAAGTTTTGGCAAAATTTTCACTGATATTTCTAATCATAAGTCTCGTTACACTTACATAATGAGTTTTATAGGGATTATTTCGTGCAACGATACATTATTAGGGAGACCAGTTTTTTAATAATTTAAAAAAAATTTGATCAAGAGGTTGTCTCATTTGATTCTACGTTTGGAATGATGGATATAAACATTTTTTTCTCAAACGATATGATAAGATCCCTCAAGACATTTAATTTAAGTGCTCTGATAATTAAAATATCATGGAAATGAGTCGATTGCACCCTAACATGGAGTATCCTATCAAGGTGAGCTCAGACAAAAATATTCATGTAATGAAAGTTGTCCAGAAATAACAGAAGAATAGAATTAAAAACAAATTTAAGAAATAGTTACTGTTACATACCTTCCAGGGGCAACATGAACAGTACCGGTATATTGAGTTGAATTTTTAACCTTTAGAAGTTTTATAATGTATATTAGTCTTATTACTTGGTGAGAGAACGAGAAGTAATTATTCTCTTTTCAATTAAATATTTTGAAATTTATTTGTAATTTCGAAAAAAAATGTATATAGTATAAAATGTTACTTCAAACGTATCTATAAGTTGCTTTTTCGGTAACAGATTCATTATGCCTATTTCTCGTTTATTATGTCCTTTATTATAGTATTCGTCTATTATTCGTATTTCGAAACTCTGCAGTATTATGAAGCAAAAAACTATCACTGATCTTCATTCCGGTTAACTTGTTTACTTTCACGTATATAGCGACTAATTGAATTGTACGTCCAGCACAATCATTCATAACTTCAAAATGAGTCACAACCCTTATCCCCGTCTGGAAGTTGTCATATAACCTTCAGACAATAGGATTCTTTAATAAAATATCTCGACAACCGGGTTATCTCAAGAACAGTCGTGGATACTTTTGACTTGAGGTGAAATGATCTATCTTGAGGCTAACAATATGGCTGCCTACAGATATCATTTGAGACGTCTCTCATTTGAACTTCGCCTTTTACGCACTGCAAGTACGATTGTAGACTTCTCTTTCGTTAGGTGATTTTCATTAAGAGTTAAACCATCGAGGGTGAATGATTAAATTGTGCATGGCGGCAAACCAATGAGACCCTTTCTTCCTGTTCCGGTTGTGTTTGGAGTGATCATATGTAATATTTGCAGAATTTGGCAAAAAAATGAAGAGCAAATCATTGCTTAAAAACCGATGAGCTAAAAACTAGGATGTTCCAAATCGTCTACCCAGGCAAAAATTAATTTGAATCTGGATAATTTTTTTTCAGATAAAGAACCTTCAGGATCAGTCTCATTCAAACGGTTAGCTACAGCGAGACGGTAAAGTTGAGTGAGATAGTACATTTCACCTGGTGACAGATTTTCCTCTTATATGATACAATTTGAAAGATATTATAAACGATTTCATCCCTAAACCGTATAAGGTAGGTCAAATTTTGATAATTTCAGAAATAGAAAATCAAATTTTGCTAGTTTATCGTGGCAATATCAATATTCAACCCAGATGTATATGTTCTTATATGCTATAATAGAGTACATAATATACTGGAAATCAGAATTTGCACAATGAGATAGAGGCTGTCCGGGTAAAATGAGAAATTAAAGTAAAGAAATAATACAGAAAAATACAATACAAATCTTTAAATAAAAAATATAAAAATAATGCTCACAATTCAATTTAGAAAGAAAGGTACGATAAACAATTTAGTAAAAAGTATAATTTTATTTCTCACTTTTGTAACTTACTCAAAAGGAAAACGAGAAACCCAATGGCTGTAAGGGAAAGATTAGCTGCGCATCAAAAGCTCTCTTGAAACTCTTCATCCCCTAGTAAGAAAAATGAAAATTTAAGTCCTAGATTCCCTTATAACATATTTACTCACATTTGCCCTAAGGTAGGATTGCATCGAGGTATTTGATGAAAACAAGAAATTTAAACGATATTGTTTTACCCAATGTCATTTTTTAAATTACAAATAAGGGATAGGATAGAATGTATCTATCTCACTTCTAATTCAGAATGGATTTGAAACTAGTGTTTTGGTCAGGTTCAAATTATCTTTCTAATAGTGTCACCTAGAACATAATGCTATTGCTACTTTGGTTCTCGCGAGTTAAGTTGTACATACAAAATCAATGGTAGTACCTACTGTTCTTCATCGAACTCTTGAAATGGTTTACGTAGAATACGTTATGATTTACTATATAATATTAATTAATCTTGATAACTTATATGAAGTGTGTTATAACATGAATAATCATATTTCTGATATTGAAGCTTAACATCAGTCCTTATTGTTCTGAAATTGATTTCCAGGACTCTTAATGTTTTCTCCTGATCCAGTTCCGAATCGCCCTTAGGATACATCCGTGAGACATGTAGTCTGAATTCAGATGCAACAAATAATTACCACAGCTTCCTTCGTCAGCTTTTCTGCCCTTTTCCAATTCTACTATTAACATTCATTATACATATAATCTAGAGAAATAAATAAATAAATTACGACTTAAGACGTTTTTATGAACAATTACCGTATATGTTTGTGCGATTTCAATGCAGAACGTTTCGTTTCCGCTTTTTTTGTTTCCGTAGATAGTTATCGTGGCACCCACACCAGTTCTGCCGAATTGCATGAGGTCAGTATCTTCAGGTTTTCCAACCTTTCGTAGAAGAGTTTTGATGTGATATGACTTCTTTTAATGTCTAAGCAGCTTGACTATCAGAAAGTACGGTAGTATCTTGGTAGCTTTTGTCTATTCTTATTCTTATGTTTGATCAGCATGCCAGTTAACTCATTTATCACTTCACATGTACAACTATCGACAAGAAGTTGCATAAGTGTTTAATCATAAACATTTTTGATTGTACCCTTTAACTTTTAAGAGTTTCGATTCGTATTGAACGCATTATAGTACATCAAATTACAAACAAAACTTTTATTAATACTTGGCAGTTTATTGAAGCATTAAACTTCGTAAATCGCATCAAATTAAAAGAAATAATATTTAGAGGACTAGAAATGTGCAGAGGAGTAATAACGTACTGAATGGTTGATATTAATTTAGTTTCTTTCCTTCGCGGAGATCACAGGAAACATACGAAACATCTAAAACAAATACAAGGTGAATTTCAAAAATAAATTAATTGTTAAAAATATTTTTACTCATGAGTTTCATGTATGAAAATACTATGCAACCAGAGCCATATTATTCCAAAAATGTTATATATCCGAGTCTCTAACAATGACTGTTTATTTTGGACGAAATCCTTTTGTCGGAAGTTAAACGTTACTCGCTTTTCTTGGCCAGTAACAGATCACAGATTTTCCGAGTAAACATATTTCCACGTGTAACAAGTGGGATGGGGAGGTGTGTGTGGCAGGTGAATAACCCTGCATCGATGGCAGACGCATCGGGAGGGCGGTGTGCTGCGCGCCGCCGCCGCCGCCGCAGGTGGAGGAGGGTGAGGGACAGGGCGAGTCGTGGACGCAAACGTGCGCAGTGGGGCGCGTGCGCCAGCAACCGCACCGCGCAGCCTCCACTCGCAGTCGCAGCCGCAGTAGCATCGCCGGTGGTGGCCAACACTGGCCAGTGGGAGAAGCGCATGCGAAGACGGAGAGTCCGTTGGCAGCCGCCGGGACAGACTTAGCAGCAGCTGCAGCAGCCACTGCCGCCTCCGCACCAGCAGAGGCACCCGAAGCAAGCGAAAGAAGGCCGGCGCGGGGAGCAGTGGCGGAGGCCAGCAGCTACTGGGTAGTTGGCTGAAGATCAGCGAGAAGTGCCTTCGCAGTCATGAGTGCCGGCGACCAGGCGCCTTGGAGGTCAGTCCAACACTGTCTGCCACGCGCGCGAACTCCTACAACGACTCTATGGCGCGCCCCGCTTCTGTTTGTGGTGGAGTAAAATGAGACGTGAAAGTAGAGAAATAAATATTGATTGTGATGGAAATACGTTTTAGAATGAGAGAATAACCAGATATTGTTCATTGCAAAGGTCAAACTCAAAAACAGTCGTAAGTCTAAGATCTCTTTTACTCCAAACCCTCGTATATTTACCAAATTCGACTCTAAGAGATCTTGAGAAGTTTAAGTAAAAGAGTGTCTTAGCTTTCCTTGTAAGTAACAATATCTCATTATTCTAGAGTTGTAGGAGGTCTAAAATAAGTCTCCTAAAAGAAATTTCCAGTTCCCTATGATAAGTAAATCAGCGGATTTATGTTATCACACACAAAGCCCGTTTGCCATGTTCTAAGCAGAATTTTGGGAGAATTCATGAGTATTGGAAAGGAACAATGCATGATAAAAACCTATTTATATTAATTAAAAAACAAAACTTCCTTCCCTAATTTTACCCACAGATCAGGAATATTTAAGTGAATAGAAGTAAAGGGCTAATTCAAAAAAGATGCCACGAGTCACATAATTTTGAGAAACGGAAAATTTTTAATTACATTATTTAAAATCTTAAAGGAATTGTAAGTAGGGAATATACTTTAAAATAACAGAATTCGAAAAAACTTAGTTCTGCGTGTTTCCACACGAAATCACACATAATTAGATTATCTTTGGTGGAAAAATAGAAAATTCTATATTAAAAAATAAATCTTTGCTTTGTTATTAATTAAATATAGTAACATTTTACCAAACAAAATCATTTTTTCAGTGCTTTAAAATCTTTCTTTTTTTAAAATTTGAACAAGTAAACGATTTTGGCTTTTGATCCGAGCTACATTTTTATCATTAATATTTATTGAAATCATATTTGATTGACATTGGAAATTATAATTCACCCATGTGATCCTAGAGAACGAAACAAATTAACTCTTTGATAACTATAAGATTCCAAGATATTCATGTACTCGCCTTCCCTTCGACTATCTTCCGGGTTCATCATCAAATGATGCTTGTTCTCCGGAAAAGAACGAACGCTTTCATTTCCATTTATGTTCTTGTTAGAATTGCTGTGCTTTACATACCTTAACCTTTTCAACTTTCTAGAACGTGCGTTAACGAGGATGTTTTTGTTGCACTTATATTTTCTCTGGACACCCACATCGCGGCCATTTTCTAATGAGCGTGTCGAAATACAGAGTCATGATTGCAACACAGCGTTTAGTGACTATTAATTTTATTAGCTGGAGATAGATATGGAACGATTTGCAAATAAGTTTAGCACATTACTGATCGAGATGCTCAGGTGGAAAAATTAGACAACAGAGAGCAGATGAAATTCTAAATGTTTTGGTCTTGAGAATCAGTGTGTTCTAAATGTTAATTTCTTTACATGTTTTGTAATTTAATATAAAACAGGTAAGTATCATATAGCTACAATTGTTCCATTTGTCTTCAATCTTCTCTAATAAATAATGGCGTAAATTAAACAAATTTACTCATGTGGGAACACATATTCATAAACACTTTTACTTAGACATGTTCTTCAATGAACAAATCAAACATTAAAAGAAGGAACAATAAATACAGTTTTGCTAAAATGGTACAAAATTATTAGCCTTTTTATAAGTAGTTGTAAGTAGTATAAATTATTTTTTATGTAGTCGAACTAGGTGAGGTTTTCAGCTGGGGTTTTCCTCATATGCTCCAGATAAATGTCGATTCGGTACCATAAGTTCCCTGGCAACCCAACATATCATCAACTTCTAAGTTCCCTCACCCAATTCAAGGTTAGATGGAAGAGCAGGCCAAATGACCCGAACCTCGCCAAAAGACATAAAAAAATAATGTGCACATAACCAAAATTATTCCACAAATTGTTTATGTCATCTCTATTAAATATTAATTTAATTTCCCTGAGGAACTTCAATTAAACTAACCCGTGCAAAATAATATAAAAAACATTCAATTAGTATAGTTGAATAATTTATTATTAACAGTCACAAATGCGAGTAAAATTGTTTAGTATTTGAAGATTTATTATATTGATCATCCTTATCAACATTAAATCGTTATAAAATATCTAAAACGAAATAATGTGTTCGCTGAATATTGATTTATTCAGGTAATTATATTTTGTGAAAATTCCAATATTTAGAACTTGGAACTCAAGCGACAGATTTGCGTTTGGATGCTGAGTTGGTGCCCCGCGCTCCGCTTTCCTTCTGCCAATCAAATATTACTGCTAGCACAAAAAGTGAAGAAATTACCTTTTTTACATGAACATTAAAAATCTCAAATTTTAGAACACCTACCATTTATCGCTATTCTGATTACGATGGCACGGAATGTAAGAGACTTTCCTTCGTTGCTGGGTAAGTGGACTTTGATGCCCCAAGTTCTCCTCCCCGACGGAACAATACATACTCGTATTTCTTAGAGATACGATGAGGTGATGTGCTGCAACATATGTTGAGGGAAAGGGAGCATCTAAAAAACTATAGTTGATGACAAATTAATTATACTCTTAGACCGATACACATTCACTTGGTTTCTTTTGATTTTATCCTATTCCTTGTAGTACTTTGAAGTATTGGCACCAATTTCATGTATCAAGACTTTTTTATTTTCCTGATTAAATAAATAAAACACCCCATAAAATTATAAAAAAAACAAAGATGATTATGTCTCATCTATGAGAAATCATATGTCATGTGAGAAAATTATGTCTCATTTTTTATGAATAAGAATGTTGTTTTGTCATTGCCTTTATTAATGTAAACGATAATTATTTAAATTTACCATTCCATTTTGTGTTTTTTATGACTCGAGTCCAAATTTAAATGTAACGTATTATCATTTTTGGAAATAAAGACATTTTTTCTATCAATTCTGCCAAGTGTAATTTGTTTTGCATTCATAAACACGAAACATGAATAGCGATGAACCAAAGTATTAAAGGCATATTTTAATGAATTAAAAATTGGAAAATAATTGAAATTGTACAAAACATATGAACATGTAAATGAAACACGTTCAATTTTGAGATATATATTTTACGTGACAAATTAGTATGGGATTTTTAATGGCGGATTTCTTTCGTTAACAGTCACGAATCGTGACATTAACACTTTGAAAATTTCTCATATTAATTATGTTACACATATTTCTAACATATTTAAAATTGAATAATTTTTGACAACATTTTTCTCTTCGAATATTATAACCAAGCGAACAACGTACTTAAAATACGCACATTGCAACAGATGCTATAGTATTAAATACTATATCGCTATACAAATATAGCTATTGTCTTCACTTTATATTCAGAATAGTTTATTCGTATTAGGAAGAGTAACATTTCCCCTATCACTAAATATATATATTTTGGTGCTGAAATTACAGTACAAAAAATCCTGCTTTGTTTGAGCTATCACGTATTTGAAACCCTATGGATTTACCTCAACTGTGTTTCATGATTTCAAAGCGAAATTTGGCATTTATTTGTTTTGTGTACAAGAAACCAAACATGTGCTTCAGGAACGCTATCTATTTACATATTTACATAGTGTTTTGGCATGGCGGGATATTTTTTATGAAACACATCAACTACGATATTAAATGAAGTAACTGAAATACAATTTATGACTATAATTTCAACACAAATAAAAAATATTTACAATAAACTTTTTCTTCTTCTTCACCAGGCTCTACAACTCCGATGGGAGAGTTTTGACCTTCTCAACAATCTGCTTCCACGCCTTCCTATCTTTGACCTTCTATCTCCAATCCACTTTCATTCTACTTAAATCATTGTAGACGTCCTCAGACCAATTCTTCTTGAGGTCTAACACCTAATGGTTTCCATACCTTCTTAACAGTTCTTAGTTCCCCCATTCTGCAGAGATGGCCAAACCAGCTCAATCTTTGAGATTTAATGCAATTTATTACATTTCTATTATGAATTAGTTTGTTTAATTCTGAATTTGTTTTAATTCTCCAAAATCCAATTTATTCTCTTGTAGGACCAAATATCTTCCTGAGTATTTTCCTTTCAAACACTGCAAGTTTTTCCTTGTTTGCATCTTTTAACACCCATTTCTCACTACCATGTTACTATGGGCCTTATGATTGTCCAATATACTTTTAATTTCATGGTTTTGGTAAATAGTTTTCTCTTAAAGAGTGTTGCATTCGCAAAGAATTCCTTATTGCCCAGAGTGTTTCTCTCTTTTTTTCTTCGTCAATCTCACTCATACCATTAACTATGGATCCAAGAAATTTGAATGAGTTCACCGCATCTATTTGAGTGTTGTTCACTTTGAGATTTTCAGTCCTTTTGGCTTTACGGCAGCATTGCAGAAATTTCGTTTTCTTTTCGTTTACTACAAGACCGAGAGGTGCAGATAATAATTTAAGCTGATGGTAAGTTTCTGTTAATATCAGTTTGGTCCTTGCGGTTATTAATACATCATATGCGTGTGCCTTGATTTGCTTTAAACGTATGGAAATGTTCCCTCTTGTGTCCATTTGCTTCAAGACTATTACTATGTTAAAGACGGTTGCAGATAGAGGATCCCCTTGATTGACACCAGATCAAACTGGTCGCTGAGCTCATTATTAACTTTTACTCTTACTTTGTTATTTGTTAATGTTAGCATAATTAGTCGTACAACCTTAGGTGGAACTTTATTTAGATATAGACAATCATTTTTTTAATCTCTTTTAATTGATTCAAAGGCTCTAGTATAGTCCACAAAATTATTGTAGAGGTCAATGCTATATTCACGGCATTTTTCAAAAATTTGCCCGATCATAAAGATGTTATCTATTGTTGATTTATTTGGTCTAAATCCTGTCTGTGTTTCATCAAGTTGACATTCAACAATGTCGGTAAGCCAAGATTGCAAAAATCTTGTAGGTTATATTCAACAGAGTGATTGGCCTATAGTTTTCACAGTCCAGCCTATCACCATTTTTAAACATTGGAAATATAATCCCTTCATTCCATTTAGTTGGTATTTGTTCCTTTTCTCATACATTTAGGATTAATCCATATAATATTTGACCAATTGTCCTGCCTCCGCTTTTTATGAGCTCTGGGGGAATATTGTTTGAACCGGCAGTTTTACCAGATTTTGAATCCCGTACGATATAAGATATGTGAAGAAGGTTCCAGTTTATGCTGTAGTTCTAATAATCCTTCTGGGCTGCAGGGTAAAACATCTTGTGTATCTGCAAATGTTATGTTTATATTATTTCTAAATCTTTCCACCTTTCTAGTACTGCAGGTTTTTGAAAGATAATATTTCCTTCTTCCTCATTACACAGGGTAGGCACACTTGATTTGTTCTTTTGCAGTTCCTTGACTTCCTTAAAAAAACTACTTGTCTCTTTTGTTTTGTAGCTGTCTTTCACTTGGTTGATTTGATTATTTATCCAATCTCTCTTCTTTGCTTTACAGATTTTGTTGGCCTGCAGTCTTTTAAGTTTATACAACTCATAGGTAGTTCTAGTTTTAGCTTGTATGTATCTAGATCTTGTCTCATTTTTCTCCTGTAGTATTTGTCTCCATTCATTGTCCCACCATTCACTCCTAACAGGTTTTTGCTTCACAATTGTTTTAATAGTAATATCATTAACTGTTTTTTGAATGTTATTCCATTCTTCATTTACATCTTCTGCAACAGGGAGATTCCTGTAGAGTTCTGAGCAATATTCCTTGAGATTTGTGGGATTAGACCAGCTGCCTTTATTCCAATTGCTTACATACGGTATTTTCTTCTTAAATACCGCAGGAAGATTTTGGTGAAAAACTGTTTGCACTAAACAGTATTCTGAATCAATATTTGGGTCTCTTGGGGTTCTTACATCACTATGAGGTCTTTTTTTTGTGCTGTTGATCAATATGTGATCAATTTGGTTCACCACTGTTTGTCCGGGAGCATTCCATGTGCCTAGGTGAATTCTCTTATGCTGGAATTGTGTACTCATTATCGTGAAGTTGTTTTCTAATGCAAATTCACGCAGGAGTACTCAATTGTTGTTTGATATCGCATGCAAAGTGTACCGGCCAGTTACTTTATTATAGTTCGTTTACTTCCCTAATTGCGCGTTCAGATCTCCTAGAATTAAAATAGTGTCACTTCTGTGAACATTTTGTAGTACCCGTTGCAGATCTTCATAAAACTCCTCTTTATATTCTATTTCTTTCTCTTCCGTGGGGGCATATACACTGATATATTATTATAATTTCCTTTAATACGTAATTTACACATTCTTTCATTACGAGGAACAAAACTGATAACATGTTTTTGAAGATGTTTTTTTTAACAAAATAACCTGTACCCGCTTGACCTGATGTGGTTTTTGGGCCACTGTAATACAGAGTAAATTCCTTCTTATTAATAACTCCATGTTCATTCCATCTTATTTCCTGCAATGCAACAATAGCTAGTTTAAGTTTGTCGACCTAATCGGCCAATTCATTCATTGTTCCTGGTTGCAGTAGTGTAAGAACATTCCAAGTACAAATATTCATAACCTTATTTCTTAGCATGATTCGTTGTCTGTCCTTGACACTTTTCCGAGGCAGATTGTTGGGATTTTTAGCAGTGAGCTTTTTCACAGAGGATAGGTCGCTGGCCTGACGCCCTAACCCTCCTCCTTCATCCGGGTTTGGGACCGGCAACAGCACTGGGAGACTACTCGATCCACCCTCCACCCCCCATCAAGCTTTGCAGGCGGAGTTACAATAAACTTAAATGATTCTAATGTAAACAAATATTTAAGAAAATTGATATGCCGTAGATTATCCAATGATTCAGAAATATCGATAATGCAATAATGATAACACATTAAGTCAATGATTCTTGCTGCAAGTTAAGCCTATCTAATAATTTAAACAGAGATATCCCGAGTGACTGACCCATTTAATAATCATCTCAGAGATAATACTTATAGAGAAAGGAACTTTAAATTTTGACTGAAAATTTCATATGTAGGAACTCACTAAGAAATGATTCGAAATTTCGATTTTAAATAGGTAAATTGGGTGAAATGTGGTTTACTGATTCTTAGCTATTTTCACTATATCCTGCAAACTATTAATAATCGAAGTGTCATATCAAGTTTTGTATTTATACCTTGTTAATTCAAATATATTATAATTGGATCACAGATTTTTTGATATTTTATTTTTAATAGAAATTAATATATTCGTTCACAGAAACGGCATGGTATATTATTTTTGCTATATTTCACGAACAAAATGAGATTTCACCACGGTTTTAGCATAATAGCGCTAATTTCATCTACACTAATTTGCAACGAAAAGTAAATTGTATCATAACTACAAAAACTTCCCTTGCAAAATCTCGACAGCTCGACTAATCAACTATATATTGGATCAAAAGAAAAATCTTTCAGTTTTACGAAAGCACTGGACAGTTATATTTCATGATGAGACGTAGTTTATTAGTAAAACGAATATAGAAGAATGTAAATGTCCATCCACAAATTCCCAAAGATATTAATGGTTATTAACACCAGGAAACAAATCAAGATGTGGAGTAATTGTTCCCTGAAAAAACATTGAAGTCTGTTTCTACAGTAATATCAATGAAAGATAACGTAGTGGTGTAGACCCATTTCACACACATTCTCACATACGTTTTCCAGACGTAACTCCAGATAAGAACCTGGTTCTTGTTAATTTCTCCACATTAAACATGAAATATGAAAGAAATAGGTTTATCTATCAGTCAGAATCGCGGCTCTGAAAAGCATTTGTTCAATATCAGGGACCTCCCAAAACATATTTCCGTAAATGTCTTGCGATAGAAAATTTGGAAGATGATATACTTCCTTTTGTGCACATCGTGTACGAGCACTAAAATTTGGCAGACACAGCAAATGTGTATCCATAAAACAAAAAAACTGAGATGAGCACTTTCTTACATCTGATAATATATTTTGAAGGTATCTTATATATCCGGAAATTATCTTTCTTGCCTTACAAATTGCAATGTTATTAAACTGAACTCATCCCTTAAGATCGGGATACAGACATGCGCGAAAGTATGGTACGTTGGTTGCCAACCTACAGGGACTACACGATGTTACGTTATAATTTCTATAGCGTGATGACCATACGACGCGCCACAGCATAGAGTGATAAGGCAGTAAAAATAATTTTGTATTACTTAGTATATATTTACTTATATCATTAAGATTCATCTTTTAACAACGACGATTTCAAATTTTTTTAACCACAAATTCGGGAGTATTAACCTTTCCTCCTCCTCTCGTAAAAATGATGCAATGTTTTTAGGTACAATATATTTGTTTCTTCGTAGGATGGCATAGATACACAACAAACCAATGAAAGTTCCGAATTTATCGGTTTCCTAATAAATAGTTTCGCATTCTTTTAAGACGGGGAGAGTTTTGGTGAATGAAACAGAGACAATTAAAAAGACAGTAAATACGATCAATCGAATACTTTCATTAACCCAATTTTAATATATAAATGTATTAACTACAGCTGGAAAAATAATGGAATATTCCAAAATTTAATATTTTAGAAAAGAAAACAGCTATTTCATTTTAACGCCTGCAAAAGCATGAAACTAAATGTATTAACGTATCATTCAAGCAACATTCATTGTCAACGACGATGGTTATACTTCCTGCAACTACACCCATTATCGTTTCATGGAAATCCACTCAATCATCTGCCTAAACAGATGTAGTGTGCTTTGCCCAGAAACCACGTCCACTTCCGCAAACGCCTGCCAAAATCTCGCTCCGATCAGTCAGTCAAAGCGCCGGCCGAGGGCGGGCAGTTCCCCTGCGTGAACATCCGCGTGAGTAGCCAAGGCTGCGTTTGCACGTCGCCACATCACTCGCCCGCAGCCTCCGCCGCACTCCTCCGTCCGCCATCAGCTCTGGTGCGTGCGGAAGTCCCCCCGAAGCTTTAAATAGGCTCATGGACCTGCGTCGTCCCTGCTGCTGCGGCGGCGGCGGCGACTCCGTCACTACCACCGTCGCCTCCGCCAACGCGTCTTCGCGGCTCATCCCGCTTCTTTATAAGTCTCGGTCAGCAGAAATCAGCTCACGCGCGTTATAACACCATTCAAATCCGCAGCCACGTCCTTTTTTCTTAATTTTTAACAATACTCATTTGAAACAAACGAATCAAAATTCCTAGTAAAGTTCTTTCGTAAATTCTTATTTCTAAAGATATATAAGTGGTAGACTATCAAAAATACTCATATTCAGTATTTTTAATTTTTTATATGATTGTACTCATATATACATGGTAATGGTGGGATGTCAACAACTTCATCCATGTATGACAAGTTAAAAGGTATTTTTATGCAGACAAAGGTTTTAATGCTAAAAAACTTTTTTAAGCTGCGCAGCAGTCATCTACAGAAAATTACACTGGGTTCAGTGTAATGTAGTTGGCAAGTGCTCATACATGTTTTGAAAAATAATTTATTAATAGTACACGAGTGTAAATCAAATAATTTATTGTAAAAGACTTCTCAGAATGGTATTAAAGTCAAAAAATACACGAAAAGAAATAGAGGGTAACATTAATTTAATTGAAGTATTTATGAGAAAACAAAGAAAAGTAGGTCAGAATTCGGCAAAAATGGACGTGTCCAAGATCGCATACAAAAAATTTACGTGAATGATATAACTATAAATATAGGTTCAGAAATGAAAAAATATTATTGTAATGCATAAAAGAAACAAATGTTTTTAGATTTACTGCAATAAATATGTGAAATGTTAAGATATATTTTCTGTTAATTTTTCTTACAAGAAAAAAATGCTTAAAAATAAAAACATTGAATTTTAAATAATTTTGGAGTGGTTATTTACTATATAATAACTTCATAGAAAATTACTCTAAATCAAATAACTCATGTCATTTTATTATAAACATTTTTTTCGGCTTATTTCCAGTGCCTGTCTATTCGTTGGTTTATTCATTCAACTCTGGACATCATTAGGGAAATAAAAGTTAGTGGCGTATTATTTCTCAAGTGAGGATTGAAATTTGAATAGACAAAGCTGGGAAATTCCTGAAAACTTGCTCCATGCGTTAGCTTTCTCATACATCGAGTTGGAAGATCACAATCTTAAATTGAAATTGATTATCATGTCAATTACTTCCCGGCCTTTGCTCGTTCATTCCAAATTCATTTTTAGATTTATATCGAATAATTATACTCATAATCGCCATGAATAATGATGTTTCGAGAGAGATTACACTTTCCAATTTCTTACATTCCAAAAAGTTATAGCAGACTTTCTCGTGGAACTCAGGTCTCAGAGTCAATGTCAAGGTTGAACTCGGCGACCTTCCGTTACTCTCAGAAGTCCCTAGACCGGAGGCTCGACAACATGTTCAGAATTCGAATGTGTTTCGTAGAAAAGTTTTGACTGCTCATATACAACATGCTCTAAGTAATAGGTCAATAAGTTAACAGTGAATGTTAAAAAATGTACATGATTCTTTGTCCAATTTGCTACAATAATAATCATGGGTATAATGTATCTGCCACTCCTGCCCTCTACTGTAATATGTAACACTAAACATGTTATTCAATGTATGTTTTTTTGTCAGAATCATAAAGATATTTTGTTACAATATTTGACTGAAATAATCTCATACGTTTTCTTAGGTCTAATGATGTTAAGAATCCAATTCAATCACCGACTAACTCAAGTTAACAGGTTTTCGAATGTAATTTTTGTGACACAATAAACGAGAAATTTTAACAATTGTCTAGCTCCGAATAATATTTGGCTCTCGGTTTTTGATATAATTACACGAAGAAAAACAACATTGGAATCATGCGATGAATATCTCCTAGTTTAATTTTTGTGACGATATATTACAAAAAATGAGGTATTCGATGTTTCATCTTCAATACATTATTAAAGTATTCAAGTGTTATAGGTAACTAATTAATAAGGCATCCATTCACGCATCTACAATGAAATTATTTTTTTGCAAAATAATTGAGAAAGTTGCCTGAAATTGTATTGCCGTTAATTGTAACTTGTAGATGAGAATATAATTCGAGTATCCCAAGAACTCTAATATTAATAAAATGAACTCATTTTTCTTTTAGGATTATATTATCTGCACTATTTTATCATTATTTTCGTTTCTAAGATTTCACTGAGACTACTGCGGAAGATTAGCCTAAAAATGATTTATCTCTTGAATGCGTAAGTTGTCCGGAAGCATTGGCAAAATAAAAATAATTGTACGTAGAGGTAAAATAATGTAATTGTATGCATTCGCCATCCTTCTCATCACTGATGATGGTCGCCAGGCGAAAAGGTCTTATGATAGAATAAATCAAAACCTGGATAGTGTGACTACATATTCTTCATATGATTATACAATACAAAAATAATATAAAATTACATATTCAATACATTACTTCAATAAAAATTAGAAAAGTTATATAATTTGCAACTGCAATAAACATCTCAATGTAATGTTTATTTTCTTATATCATGTTTTTGATCCCAATTTTCAAAATGATTTAATTTAATTTTCCATTTTAGTCCCTACGTGATTGTAGGATATAACGAGCAAATATTATCATACAAGTATTCTCACTCAAAAATAAATATTGTTGACATATTTTCTATATTTCTAGACACGATTTTTCTCGGGACTCGGGAACATACGGTACCTTTTACTTCAAGGAATAACAGTTAACTATTCTTTTTGACCAAGATTATTTTAACCCTTTTCAGTGAAAATATAATAAACTTCAACCAAAAATATAACACATTTAGTCGTTTGGAATAGCATTGTTGTAACGCAATAAATTAACTTTCCATTGGAGGTTTAAACGGTTATACTCGGGAATTCGTAATCCATACTACGTATGAAAAGAGAAAAAAATCGTCTAAAATATTTCAAACAAACAAGTATTTATTTATATCAAATAACAAGTACCACCAAAAATGTTTCGGGGAGTTTTCTCCATCCTCAATGTTACAAGCAACAAGGAACGGTTAACAGTTGAGATAGGGAGAGCAATATATGTCCAACGTTCTGAGAACAGTGTTTGATCATAGTTCTTCCCTAGGGCGAATAATGATGAGTAAATGTTACGGTGCAATGAAAACTCAGTACCTCGAGATCACATACCGCAAACTCCGCTTCGTCCACCACCTAGAATCCTACTTGGATCAGAAAGGGTTTTAGCCTACGTCACCAGAGATAGAGTGTGAGTAGGTTACACACTACGCCACAGGTCGCCCCAAGGAATCAAACAATAAGCAATGACATTACTGAGAGTAGATAGTATTGTCGATGGAAAATGGAATATGAGAAATTCTTGAAACATGACTGCGTGATAAAGCGATAATTGTTAACTTGAAACATAATGGAAAATTATTTACTTTTTGAATACTTTGCTAATTCACTTCCATACGTATATCTCCAGAAGGAACATATTGCATCATTAGAGAGGAAAGGTATTTTAACCTGCATGTCAAATGGCACTTTTTTTTCATTGTAATATTGGTAAATGGGCAATATAAACTAATATACATGGAGCGATAGGAGGTAGGAGTTGGTGGAAAGCTATTGTTAGTAGGTAGACCACTTAGCTTAGTTTACCAACAACTTGGCCCACGTGAAGGGGTTAGTAGGAGTTGTTATACTAGAAGGAGGTGGATAGAGAAAGGAGGGTCTGCTTTTCAGTAGTCTCAGCTATATGAACTGGGTCCTTCATGTGAAAAACTATAATTTTTTTCTAGCCCCATCGGGAATTGATCTCGGGATGACTTGGTGATTAGCTAGAACGCTACCATCTGAACCACGGAGGGACTGATGGCACTTGAGGCGAACCTGAGGATGGCAGCCCGCAGGTTAAGATTTCCTTCTTCCCTCCCGCGTAACGCATACTGTTAATCAACACACTGTAAAGGAAATATCGAAAATAAGGAAAACAAGAGAAACTTTATGATGATTTCGCAGTCATACAGGTTCTCTAGGCTTTGTGTAGGGGCGGGTCTATTGTAACAATAAATCGTGAATTTAGTGTTATTTCAATTCTTTTGATTTTTAAGCACTATACTCAGAATAATCTATAGTTCGATAATAACTTACATGTAATTTTTTGCTTAAAATTACAAACATATTGACATTCTATTAGTATTATAACTCGCAGCTAACTTTTTATCTTATCTAGGAATTTTTGCTGAATTTTTTGAATCCGCCTCTGCCTTAGGGCCCTTGATCGGAATTGATGGGATGGTCCCTTGCTTGCTTCCGGAGAGTAAATTAGTTTTTTTTCCTCCACGTGGTCATACGCAGTTTGTACTGTTTTTTGACAATAAATTTATTTATTTATTACTAAAATTAGAGCTCCAATCAGTCGGCCCGATGTATCATGAAAACAGTAAATGATGAATACAACGTTTGCTCGGTATTTCGTTATTAAGGTAAATATATGTTACGATTTAAAGTTTTGAAGATTATCGAAGTTACAGATTACACGATTAAATACAGACTTTTACAGGACAACAATTCTCCAGACACGAAACTTGGCAGAAAGTTAGGTTTCGGGGTCATTTTAATGGGATAAGAAAATCAGACACTTCAGTGGGTGGGCCCCATGTAAGGGTCAAAATGGGCGGTAAAATATGTGAGATACCAAAAAATGTTTAAAGTAAAAGTTGTAAATGGCAACATTTTAAACAAACTTGGTACTTTTTTCGTCAGACGCACAGGAACCGAAATATGAGTGCTCAAATTTGAGACTTTTTTTGGCAATTTTTCGTTCATGGCATTTTTACGGGGGAAAAATCAACAAAAAACAGAATTTTTAACTATTTAAACCTATTTTTTGTGTAGTAAAAGGCGCTCAATATGAGTCTGTAAATGTTTGTACGTGCGCTACATGTACTACCACGTATTTGGATGTACATTTTTGCAATTGGATGTAATTATGCACACATACACACACATGACAACTACAAAAATGTGCATTTTTGAAACGTTTTTATTCATACATGTATATTATACTTGTCCAAATCATATAATGCCCATATATACGTATGGATTAGTCAGTATACATGCTCATGAGCAAAAATGGAAATAGTTATTTTCAAAAAAATGTTAATTAACTGCCTTATATCAATAGATTTATATTTCTCATTAATATGACCCTGAAACCTAACTTTTTGCCAAGTTTCGTGTCGAGGATCATTGTCCAGATTTTTACAAAATCAACCTTTATTCAATGGTGTAGATCTATAAATGGCGTCTCCGGTGAAGCAGTTCACTGACTAACTACATTATGTACGGTCTCCATTGAAGAATTAAGAGATGAGTAGCATCATATCATCTGGGATGAAACTTTGAAACTTACCATAATTTGAATTCAATTTTAAATTTTAAAACCAATAGAAGGAATAGTACAGAATTGAAATTAAGATAACAACCAGGTGTCCTTCCAGAAAATAAACTTTGTAACGATATGTCATTTGAGGCAATATTATATGAATGAGAGGGGAAAAAGGAGGAAATATTGTACTCGCATCATTTACGCCCGCGTGAAAATGGTGACCGCCAGAGGCTCGAACACGGGACCTTCTGCTCTCACCGAGAGGCTGCTGCCTTCTACACCACACGTTTCGATTCTCAAAGTCCACACTCAAAGCGAAACAAGTCATAGCGAATTTGTGTTATGGAAGAAGGAGAGAAAAACTCATTCGAGGGAAACGTTTTTCTTGTTCATTTCAATGAATAAAACGTACCGCGGCGATGTGGTGAAAACACTAAAACAGAAGCATTTTTACCCTAATCATTTCTCTTTAAGCTAAGAATCGTAGCAGGAACGCCCATCGTAGGATGTGTGGGTGTGCGCGTGGGTGGAGATGTGCGCATGCGTCGTGGAGGCGGCTCCTGACGCCGCGCCACCGCGACGCGTGGCCTGGTGGCGATGAGCCCATGACGTGATTGCCGGAAGCAGCGAGTGTTGGCATTGGATAAACTACTAAGTGATTCACAGGTTACAATAAACAGAATAACTTGAGACATAGAGAGGTGACGGAAAATCCAGATCATGGATTATATGTTGTTTACACCCGAAAATTAAACTTGTATACATGATTAACTAATAATAATAATAATTGCATTTGTTATGTGGCGAGGTACGTGATACGTGAATAAATATATGAAAAATTATCCCTTAATAATCACATATTTCATTGAGTCTATACCCAAAATAAATGAGTATAGTGAATAAAATTGCATAGTTACTATTTATGTAGATGAATAGATCGAAGGAAATGATGGGGACAATGTGGCAAAAGAAGTAACGAATATATCGTAGGAAATCTGCGTAAGGATCTAACAAGGCTGGAGAAGAAAACGAAGTAAATTTCGGCTGAAGGCAGTACGTCATGAGCAGAGCTGGGATTTGCATGTTTTGCATATTTTTTTCCTGACTTTCTACAGCTTTGAAGAAATGAATTCTTGCATTTGTAACCTTGTGAGACAATTTGATTTTAATTTAATAAAGCATATAATACATATTTTGAACACTTTTGTTTTCATATAAATGCAAATTTCCGAAGATTTTTGTCTGAACTCTGTAATTTTTTGTTTAAACTATTTTAATGAATCAAAATTAACTTTTTGAATGAATCAGCTCAGTGGTATTATTCAATTAACTCATTTTACAGTTGCACGTTCGTAGTAATAAGTAGATACAGACGTAACTTGTTTTTTTAGTGCATATTTCAGATTTTTAGTGTATGTCGACCCGAGCCCGGATCATGAGAGAAGGAAGTTAAGAGACGAGAATATTGAGCACTACTGGAAGTACGTTTCTTTTCTCCTTATCGTCCGTTTCTTTAAGGACTATTAGAGCTAGTGGAGAAGTTGGACAAGGCAAATGTCCCCTATATCTCGTTTCCATACGTATTATATGATCACTATCCATCAATATTTTAGTGGTGGCACAATGACTAGGACATATTGGAAACCTAAACGATCGATAAGTCAACTCACTAATCATGGTGAAATGTAACCTGTGATACGAATATGATCAGGATAATTAAAGTACAATCTCCTTTTTTCCTTCCTGAGAGTTCGCTAGAAATCACAACTAATAGAAAACATTAGCTCTTATTAAATCTGGACATGATGTGAACTTCTCTATTAATCCAAGCCATTTTTTGCTTCTCACCGAATCGAGGAGAGAGATTTGGAGAAAACTTACTCCTTTAATTCGTCGAAACAGGATAAGAGGTGACGACTTTTAGCGTTATGACGCATGCGTGGGTGCTCACGGAGCAGAGGATGCGCGTATGATTTGAGTCGGGATACTGGAGACACCGCCGGGACAGGAGAGACCATCGGGAAGACCTGATGGGGTCGGGGGGCTGCCGGCGGCCGATTATTCCGGGCGACGGAGTCGGGCCGTGGGGATGAGTGACTGCGCAAAAATAGCCCTCGCAACTGGGCGGCTCAGCACTTCCCTGTGCAGTACGACGGTTCCCTGCCGCCGCTCCACCGAACTCTGTCCGCGGAGGCGTCTCCTCCGAACACTTTCCAGAGGTCTTGTGCCATGAATCGATTCTGCTTTCGATACACGTTTATATCGAATCAATCAATTACAATAACTGTACAAAATGGTACAGAAAAATACACTTCTCTTGCCTTTTATACGTCCAGACAAATTGTAAGAGTATCTTGTTTCCAATCATTGTTATAGAATTTCAAGAAATGTGAAATATATTGTCCCTCTGAAATATTATTTGAGAAACAAGTACTTCGTCAATTTGAAATTAGAAATGATCACTAGAGACATTCATTTCTAACTATTTTTTAAAATACAGATAGTAATACGATCGTTTCATCGAATAAGTTAAGATAATTTTTAAAACCTTTTATTTTTTAAGCAACTGAAAAATCATATGGTTATTTTCTGTGTTTTAGTCTTTTTCCCTGGTAACAGTTCAACGCCTCGAAACTTGCGGAAGAATTCAAAGGAGAATGTAGGTGGATATCGCGCCAGACAAATGGCTAGTCAACAATCTACTTCGAAGGAGGCGCCGAACAGGCAGTATTTTTACCGCGAGCTCGTTCTACCACGCGACCCACTTTCCCGCAGGGGATGCCATGTGAGTAGCATTACAAGGTATACACGGCTCACCGAAATCAAAAGAGTAGGGCGTAAACTACGAAGAAACATGCTCCAAATTGCAGGAGACTCGTTCGATTGCTTCTTCTCAAAACAATGGCATGACACAGAAACCCGTATTTCCAATACGTTCAACACCCATATTTTTTGAGAAAGAAGTCAGAAAGAAACATATCTCAGACGTTCCATAAATTCTTAGGTACAAACTAAAATGACGCTCCTACTGAATTGTTTGTGTGAGCGTGTGGAGTACAAAAATAAATATTATTTCGCTGTTGTGCCAAGAACCACGAAATGGTCCCTTGCTTGCTTCCGGAGAGTAAATTAGTTTATTGTTCACGTGGTCGTACGCAGTTTTGAACTATTTTTGACAATAAATTTATTTATTTATTTATGATAAGCTGCGAGCTTTCAAACTAAAAACATGCCTTTTTATTATTAACCTCTTTGTCATTTCTGTTATTCACCTAAGCATGAAAAGAATTGTAATTCTTGTCTCACCATGTGTCCAAATTGGGAACTGATTCTTTCGTATCTTTTGATTTTGACAAATATTACCCCTATGAATAAACATGTAGAATACCTTACATATATCCCTTGTTTGTCCTGTATTTCTTTAAAAATTGTTTATAAGTGCATATTATCAAACACGGCATACTTACATAACATGTGTGACATTACGAAATGTTTTCCTATAAATTTCCAAAAATTTTCATGAATTGCTAGGAGAAACAATAATTTAAACCGTTATTAAGAGATTGATGCACAAAAGAAATTAATGCACACTTTGTAATATTGATTTTAAAATTGTAACAAAACCACTAAGAAAATATGTTGCGATCCGAAATGCCTAGTAAATATGTAAAAAATGATTGAAGTCTCTCAAATTTGGAATGAATTTTTTCATCCGGTAAGTACGTAGCATTAATCTCTATTATTGTACCGCCCCATAAGTCATTTTAATTACTGCACAAGAGGATTTATGTCCTCGTCGAGACTCACGGACGTCATAGAGAAACAATGAATTTCCATCTTGTCACATTTGGAATGACTTACGCAAATTATAAATCAGTTATCCGTATAACCTAGTAAACAGAATTTTTCCACCCATTATAAGGCAAAGTTTGTGCACAATACTCAGAAAGTAGATTTATCTTTCATCCTGTTCTCTTCTAATTGAAATACATAAACCTTTTTATTTGAACAATTAAGCGGAGAGGGAGGTATTGTAAGCACAAAATTACTTGCTGTTTCCAAGTGTGATAAAGTGAAAAGTGTCTGACATGTGTATGTTGACCATATGTTGTCCTTGAGGAAGCGAACGGTAAATCTCCAAGCAACTTCTTCCAGGCGTGATCCCTGAACATATAATCTCCCTCAATAAACTACGTGCCACGAAGTACCTTCCTACACGAACGAATTTTTTAAAAAAAGGTAGAAACAACATTCTAATTGTATTTTATTCATTCATTATATAATCGTTAAATAAATAAGTTATGACTTATGACCTTTTTTGGTGATTAATATATTTTTATTGTGGTTTCTGATCACATATATGGTTGTAAGTGATAATATATTTATCAAAAAACAACATTGAAACTTCTAATGTAATTTAAAGTAATGTTACACGTAAACGACGTTGAAATTAACTCGAGATAATATGAAATGTTTTGCTTAAATAAAATAAGCGAATTTTGTAATCACCTTTTGCAGAAATTATCTTTCTGGGGCATCGGAACATTCACTTCTTTGGCAGTTGTAACGAGATAATATGTAATGTAAAGGGAGCGCGACAAAGTCAATGAAAATAGTTTATTATTGTTTTGGTTTCTTTGGCACAATGTGATAAAATCAGACGGAGAACCACATATAGGGTAACTTTTGATTTGTATAAAAATGATATTTAAATTTCTTACGTAATTACGTCAAGAAGTATGTAATGTATGAAGAATAGTCTTATAGAGTTTGAACCATTTCTCCTCAATATTCACAAGTCTGAATGTAGGAGCATCAATAAAGACGATACCTTAAATTAAGAATCTTGAATAAAGATTCCATCGTATCATTCCCTTCATTTTATAGTCGATTACTTCAGATATTCTTATTCTTTTATTTTATGGATTATAATCTACGTTCACTTTACGCAAATGATTGATAGTGTATAGACATCGTGTTTTCATCATTGTGCACGAAAAAGACACAAATAGGATACGTTCAACTATGTAAATTGAAAAATAATGGAAAAAAATCAATAAAATTAGCAAAATATTGTATTTCTGTAACGTGCTCAAGACTTGGAAGTTCTAAATGAAAGAAAAGATAGTAAACGTTTTACACAGGTCACGCAACTTCAAGTTGTATGTATCATAAAAGATAAGTTAAGATATGAAGAAGGAAATGTGTTTCCAATTACATCATTGCCACTGTCAAGGATACCGGCTTGGGTCAACTAATAACAAAAGAAAATACCTGAAACTATGATTATTGTTAAAATTTGGGAGTTCAGAAACAAAAATTGTCAATGAATAGGGTATGTGATAGTGTAAAATTACGTTATACTGAAATGTATAGCAAATACTGATCCACTTCATCGATACAGTGTTTATAGTTTATAATCGTCACTCAGGAAATATCTAGTGCACCCGGGAAGTGATGGATAAAACCCCACATGTATTGAAATTAACCTCGAATATTTGATCAGCATATCGAAATACAAATAGTGTTAATTGTTTTGTATTCAAATGAGAAAAAAGTGATAAATATTTTTGTTTACTCTTGTGGAAAAGAACTCATTCACGTTACCAGAAAAGTCGCAAAGAATTATCGCAAAGTATGTTTATCCAAATATTAACCAATCAGAAATGTTAAAGCGACTCCAATACCGTTTTTGTTCTCGTGGAAAATAATCTTAAATGTTTCACCTACCATTAATAAACTAAAACCGTTTCGTAACCAATTAGATCATCGGAGTTTATTAACATTCTCTCGAGTAGTGGATAGTTCAAGGTTCTTTATCATTAATGAAATACACAAGATTTATATTTATCGATTTGTTTACTATTTTTTGGTGTAGTCCATGCGCTTGTAAACGAGAGCGTCCGAAGCTATTTTCTTTCTAGTTCCAGTTCAGTTTCTTGACATTCGTGATCATGTAACACCGCTTCACGCTTGGTTAACTCCGGCAAGCCCCGTCGTAAACGACAAGGTACAAATCCCGGCAGCATCGACGCTTCTTAGCAACAGGCGCGTCCAAAGGCTCGTTTTCGCTTGCGCCGCCGCCGCGATGTGTGCTGGCTGCGCTCCAGAGAAGGGTGCTGCCTGATTGCTGTCGAAGCGCCAACCACCGATCTGTATGTGGCATCGGACACGCGATCAGTCGCAATCGAAAGTCATCTCCCGATTTGTTCCACATTTATTTTAGTATCGTTCTGTAAGATTTAAGAATACATAAATTAGAGAAATCCATTGAAATCGAATTGACATAAAAATCTTTACAGTGTTCTGTATAGTTGACATTCTCGAAACATAATGATCTCTCATGTCCCTGGAGGAATTGGTTTAGATAGTTTTTCTTCCCCATTGGAGTGGTTCATAAACCCTTTTTGAGAACACGAGTAACATGACACTTCATATAACCCATTTGATTCTTCGAAAGACAAAAAAATCTATATTGTTTCAAACAATATTTCTTAGTTCAATGAGACAAGTGGTAAGCAAGAAAAGACCTATATTCCGAATGACCTCGAAGTAAGTTGCCATGGATAACAAAAACTGGCACTTTATGCTCGCAGAAATTAAATGTTAGCGTAGCAAGGCCGTCCAACGAGTAACCGCACACGCTCATCTAGTTATTCATAGAGACAGTGCCTCATGCGCAGACGCAGGCAGCGTCGACCCTCGCCGCAGCTGCTCCCCTGGAGGCGAGCGAGGTGGGCCACGCCAGCCAAAATTTCTGCGTCGACGTCGCTCGCCTCGAAAGGCGCGTCGTGCAAATGCTTCGGAGGAATAGCGAGGAATGTTGTGGCAAAAATACAGGCGATAGACGACCGAACAGTCAGCCACGACGTGGGCATACGTAGGAGCTTTGAATCCCAGACTGGACTGACAATTTTTTGTAACAAAGACTCCATTTTTTTGTGGCAGTTACCACTTTGGAGTAATCTTTATCTAATTTTCTTACCTTATGTTCATATCCTTTCTGCTGTTATGTTTTTCCCTTCCATGTTCAGAGAAAGGATTGCGGCACACTGATGGGTCATTTCAGAGGAGACTGCCCACATAGTTCGCTCAGTTGCAAGAATTCGCACTCGGTCCATGGTCTCAGAGCGCTTCCGCGTTGCACGAGCGTACAGTTTGTAAAAAAGAAATTATTATACATTTTAGAGTAAGGTTGTATTCAGATTCAAGTATTTCTCAGCATCCGTTAAATTACTTTTTGTAATTGCTGTTATAAAATAAGGTATATCGTGAATTTTCCTCCATTTCCCCTGCGTTTCTTTACTGCAGACTGAGGAATAAGAGATATAATAATTTCATGATGATAATTTCTGCTTCCTGTAATCCTGCCGGTTACATGAATTATGTGTTTGAGAAATATGAAGGAAGCATCAGCCTGTTTACCCGGTCTCCTACCTTTTCCCAGGTCAACCTTAGGGGATTTCATCTAGTGACCAAGCGTGGGTCATTCACCCATTCCTCCCCCGTGGAAAGGGCACAAAGGAATGTGTGGTCACCATAAACGGTTGGAAACCAAGAGCTGTCCTGAGAACATTGAAAGCGACTTGTATTCGTTACAAAACTATTATATTTACCAAAAGGCATAGTTTAGTCTCACGGTTTTAATGAAACATATGCCGAGGATTCATAGTGATTTAATTAAAAGAAAATGATTTCGTTTCGAAGTATACTTAACTTTGCAAGGAACTAGCAACGCATAGTGGAATTACCCGCAGAGTACTTACACAAAAAGCGATATATCTCCGTTCGCGAGAAACAGGTGAACATTTAAAATGTATTGACGTATCTAAATCATTCCAGACACTTTCACGAAGTGTGATAAAGATCTGTTTATGTCATAGATTTGCACACCGCACAATATTTCAAACATTAAAACAAACATTATAATATGCAAATAAATATTCGATCTAATAGTGATTCTACCGAAATGGGGCAATTTGCGGTACACAAAGGAGTGAGGTTCATGAATAAGCACTTTTCGTTTTCAACAGTCCCAACGTGTGTTCACAAAACTACTGAGTTTATTGAGCAATGAAGCAGGTTTCGGCGGGAACCCACAGGGTTGCCACCACATCATACGCTCTGTCAGACCATATTTACCTTGACATGAATGGATTCCAATTAATGACACAGGAGTGGGACACGAAATGACAAAGGAGTGAGGAAACAGTCGTAAATAAATTATCTATATAATGTACATTGAATCTGATTATGTTAAATGACCTAATTCATTTGTCTCAATATGATGTGTTGGCAAAAAAAAACAACAACTAAAAAATCCAAACCAAATTGGATAGGGTGTTTTGAACGAATATTTCCTAATTTATGTAGAATCCAACTTCGTTTCTGCGAGAACGTACCTGTGTATTTACGTCATTCGTATTCATACATAAACAAAATTATCTGTGCGATTATTTTGTCGTAAGAATAAGTAAAAGTTATTTCTAACATTGGTAGAAATACTTGCAAACATTTCCATAAAGCGATTTATTGGTACAAAATTATTCGAGAATGTAAACAGTAATACATAATGAAAGAGTTATGGAATTAAATCGACTCCATTAATATGCGAACCAACAGGAAAACAGTCAGTTGCATATCCTCACCCGTGCTGGAGGCCATTGCCACCGAGTGCCAAACTTATAAGAGATCATAAAAAAAGAACTCATGAAACACGAACTCCTAAAGTGATTTGTCCATGAAATTAAAAGGTATCGATCTGATGTTGCGGTGTTTCACTTCCACTTACTGAAGACGGGAAACTTCTAGCACAATGACCACGATAAACAGACGACTAAATGAATTTTCTCGTGAACTACGCATAAAAAGTTTGGAAGCTACAAACAATCATGTAATTAAAATTTTAAATGGCGTTTTCGAGTTCTTTATGCAATGTTAATTCTATTTAAATTAAATTGGTAAGTGAATCTTTCATTTCGAATATGCTCGTGCGAAGCAAATTTTAATAAAAATGTTGATTAAAAGAAGCTACAAATACAAGATAATTTTTATTTTGATTCGAAAGAAAAAAACTGACAAAGACTTCAGTCTTAGAAACACGTAAGGTCGCCTGTAATAACAATGAAATAAACAATACACTACACCAACGTACTCGGATATTGCAATCACAAGCTAGGAAGGTAAGTAACAAGAAAAAATGCGCGTAAAAATATATCATATTAACGTTACATTCAAAAAGCACCAAACCACGAATATTAAAGTGAAATTATCAGTAGACATCAATATAAATTTAAAGAAAGAATAACTGAGAGAGCATAACATAATAAACCCACGCAAAACCACGAGTATTCAGTAATTATTCATAAACATTTCCACAAAATTTATTTTATTACTCTACTTATACTAGATTCACAATACTTTAACTGATATTTTTTGTATATTCCAACAACAAAATAGTTCACTACAACTGTAACGTAAATCTTTTAAGAAAACCTTTGCTTGTCTTATTTCGTCTGAATTGTGAACAACTGTTATTATTAGAAATTCTGATAAAATATATACTTTCATTGAATAGACTATGTTTAAATATTTTGATATCTTCATAAGACGTCTCAAGTACAGAGAGAAAACCGTAAAAGGAAAAGTAAAAGCTTCAACGGAAATAGGAAGTAGTAGAAGTACATATTACAATCGTAACAAGAGTCCTAAAGGTCTCAAGAAAAATGTTCCTTAAAATCCATGTCATCTTCAGTCAAAGCCTAGGTCAAAGTTGCGTGGTTTCTTCAGTCATCGCTATACCACACCAGACAGTGTAAAGAAATCTTTAAAAATATTTCCTCTCAGGCCCTGTTTGTAACAGCTCACTGATTCTTTCTAACATTTTTACGTTCTTCTCACAAAGTATGTATTTAATTGTATTTATTCTAGAAAAGATAAGTATTAAAATATTATATATTGCGTTTATCCACTTCGTAAAATGAAAAATTTTGGTTTTCTATGTGAAATGTCAGATGAAAAATTGAGTTGCTTTTATTAAGAAAGAAAATGAGCACCTAAATTTTACGTTACGTATTGAAGAGATTGTCTGATAACAGAATTATTATAGTTTGTAATGATTTCTTTGAAACCACCAACAGTTTAAAACAATTCAAGATTTTATGGTAATATGATCGACTATTTGACGTTGATTTCGGGATACGCGGAAGTTTTCGTCGGCTCTGCGTTCTTCTCTATTTGTACTACGGAAGCAGACGGAGAATTGGCTGCGGAAGTGTAGATTGGCTAGTTGCCTTGAATACGATTGCCAGGTTTTATCTTGAATGGTGTCCTAAGGAGGGAATGACGCAATGGAGGTGAATGTGTTAGTGATAGTAAATCAGTATGCTAAGTATACCATTTATATGTCTTTATTATACAAGTGCGCATCATATACGGTAATATTTATATATATATATAGGCAACATCTAATCAATTCACTTGGGATTATATTACTTTTCCCTCAATATGATTATTAACAGTTAAAACGTCAACTGTAATTGTACGAACAGTTTTATTTACCAGTCTTAGCACATGAAGCTTGATTTCATCGCCTTGGATGCGTAGTTACATTTATTGTACCAAAATTATAGAAATTATTAACAAGAAGCGTCAAACCATGTACACATGTAAAGTATAAACCAACAAAATTCCAATCTGGATAATACTCATTAATGGTGGGATTTAATTTCACCCATTTTCAATTTCTTTGATCAAAACAAGGAAAATACCAGATTATACAAAACAATCTAGATATCTTTCCCGTGTTTTAGTTTTCCCAAGTATAATTAGAGTTAAAGTTTGCGAAGAATTATTCATTCCTTTCACACTATGAAATTATTTTGAAACCACCAAATACAAAACTACCACATATCAGCGAAGAAAATTTACAGGGGGAAAATCTTTAAATTTCAAAATTGAAAATAATTTTTCAATTCATCCATACTGTCAAAATATCGCCAAAGAATTCTAGAAACATTTGAAAAAGTTCTTCTATTTTAGGAATTAATATTTAAATACTTAACAAGGTTTCTTACGTTAAACAACCATGCTTATTTTAACAATCATCCAAAAATTTCAATAAATTATTTTTTTAATTTCAACTGTCAGAGCAATCAAAGACTATTAATATTACATGTAAGCCAGGCAACGAAAAAAAAGGGCGAAATTTTTTTTAAAAAGGTAGGACATTGTTTTATCGTGTGAAATATGAAAATCTAAGACCCTTCACGTCTTTTGAAGGATCGTAGAGATGGTCAAATTTTTGCAATCAGCCCTCAAAGAGCGAAACTTTGAGATTATCTAGTGACTCGGGTATTGATCGATCTATGTTTTTTTATCTAGTGACTCGGGTATTGATCGTTGAAAAAAAGAAAGTAGTCTTGGTATAATCTATAAAATGAGACGTAGTGGGTACAAATACGTTTATTAGTTATCGCTAAAAACTCGTAAAACCACTGCTTTATATTTTTGACATAATTAGAGCAACTAGATTTTCTTCTTTATTTTTAAAATGTAGTCTTTGGAAGAACAGAAATAACGATATAACAATGCGTTGATTAGTTGGTGAGATAGTTCGTCTCGATAGTTTTGTTAACAATTGTCGCATTACGTCGTAAATGATTGGAATGTCCCAGGAGAAAATGTTTTGGAAGTTCCTACAGTTTGTCCCCTTTTAATTTGCAAGAGATTGGTTGATAATTTGTCAGATTAAAACTTTTTCAACTTTATCATTGGCTAGATAATTCCCCATTGTCTCGTTTAGTAAGATAAATATTAGTTGGAATCACACTGATTAACGTAATTCTTTTTGCGAACTATCTGTGAGTCATTGAAATGAGTAAGATAATTCTCAAATATTCTTTTATTTTCAAAGGCTCATGATTACTTGAATCCAAAATTTCTTGATATATTCTATTCACTTCTAACTAAATGATGTTCACAGCCAATTGGTAAATCTTAGACGGTGAATTACAAACAAAATGTGCAAAGTGTTTCTTTCTGTGACCAAGCAAGTACTTTATACACAGATAGATTATCTTAGTAGTCAGCCCATGGATTCGCAATTGATCGGATGTCTACCCATGGAAGTGCATAATGATAGGACCCTTTTAGCATGTAGTCTAATTACGTATATCTGACGTTTTTCAGCATTAGTTATTTATTTACATCATGACAAGGTGAGGATCAGGCCATGATTTTCCATCTAACTATGATTTTATTAAAGTAATAAAACAAGGTAGCCAATAGGTTAAAAGAAGTAATAGGAGGGAGTGTGAAGTTGCCGGCGAAGGTCCGAACATGCATTGGTTTGGAGGAAATTCCCTACTGTAAACCTCACCCAGTTAAACCGAGCGAGAAATCGTACCAGCGCACTTCCAGTCACCAGCAGTGCGATAGAAAATACGTGAACTCTACGCTAAAAGTCACACTCCAATAATTTTTTCATAATGAAAATCCATAAACACAATTCTAATGATTTCAAGGAGATGTTTTCATTAAAATATGGAAATAGTAAAACATATTACTCGTTTAAAATGGAACGATTTATAGTTTCGCATACAAAACGATCCTCTAAATGACTTTCTCAAGTTTTGGTAAAAAGTGGTACAATAGTACCTATGGTGCTTTTAGTAACGAAAGTAGTTTCGAAAGTTTCGTAGTTCTGCTTCAATATTTTTTTTCCTTTCTACTAGTCTCATTTTTGATGATATAAGAGGAGATTGTTTTTTTAAGTTTATATTATTCTCTAGTCCTCATGTTTAGAGTACGTAGAGATCGGGATAATTAATGAAGTTGTATTGTAAACTAGTACATTTTTTAGCTTCACAATAATTCCACTCCCGAACTCTTTTTCCCTGAACTTGAAAAACTGGAATTAACTACAGGTAGGCTTTACTGCTACAATTCTTATTATTATTTGAGAGATCCACAATTCTATCCTTGAAACGTAGTCATTTTCTTGAAATATTTCCGAAGTTTCATATTCTTCGGAAGGGCTTGAACACAATGCCTTCTTCGTTAAAGTCAAATTAGTATTGTATGCATGTTTGAAACCATTGTAAATAAGCAATATAATTATACGAGTAGATTAACCTAATGTAGTTTAACCCAATGTAAAAGAATTTTAGTAGAACTTATATCATTCATATCCCAAATTAAACAGATTTAATGGGATAATATTGTCTAAATTGCGAGAAAAATTATAATGAATATAAATTGTTATGCGTATTTGGTATATTTCCGGGGTCTTTGAACATTATTGACATAGCTTTCTGTTGACGCAAGATCGTGTAATTCATGAATGCAAGTGCGGTTAGCTTTCATTCAAGCAACAGCATGTACGTGGAGTACAACCTGTACACGCGTACTGAGTCTTATTAACAGACCAGCTGCAGTCTTTTCGGAAAGACGCCAAGGGTCGCCCAGTATTTCGGAACACGTCCCCGATTCCCAGGGGGAAGGCACAACGCGCGATCTGCTGGCACAAAAAGCCTCATGCGCCTTCGTCCTCAAAGTGGAGACCCTCAGCAGCCCAGCGATCGGCTGAAGCGGGGCACAGTTTTAAGAGGCCAAGAGCAAGCGCACGGCCTAGTCGAGAACACTGTGATGGATAATGGATAGTATGAAGAGATATCTATCTGCTATATGTGATTTATTTGTGACGGGGAAATTTCGGTGTTTCCACCAGCAATTGGGAATGGTATGATTTGACGTAACTTCACCTCGGTGACAATATAAAATAAATCGGCAAAACATTCAATCCTTGTCAAAAAACATTAGTCAATGAAATTAACATCCAATTGTCAAACGCAATAATGTTACTGTACAACTGATACATCTCTAGAAAACGTCACATATAAACATGTTTAGTTCATAATCAATATGTCTGACGTGTGCGAAATGGGTACATACAATTTTTAACGTCTACACTCGTGTACCCCGCGTCTTGAAATCAAGTTTGGTGATCCTCAGTTTCATTACAACTCATTATCGTAATGTCGGTGGCCATATTATTAATAGGTGTTGATTCAACATAAACAAAGACTATTTCTCATTGCTAATGTGTTAGAGTTGAACCAATACTTATCTACGAATCTCGAATATACCTGCGCACATGCTTACCCAATTAAAGTGCGTTGTGTATGGTGGGGGCGAGGCGACAATGGTGACGACGCCAGGCGCCCTGTTGCGCTCCAGTTCTCTTCAGCGGCGTCTCTCCACCCCTTCCACCGAGGAGAAAGTGTTGCTGCGGCGGCGGTGGCGACGCTCACGGCCAGGGTTAGCCTCTTGGCAGACTGGCCGACACTAGGGTCAACTCTTGCAGGCGTCTCGTCACAACTCAACACCACGCGCTCTATTGACGAATCCGAGAAGCTTATATCGCCACAATCCGCGTGCAACTCTTCTCATCATCATTTTGACTCGATTTAAATAATATCTCTTTGACTCAGATGCAATGTCGTTTATTTAAAATATCTGTATAAATGGACGAACTGAGGAATATAGGATACGGTTTCTTCACAAGTTGGCAAACATCTCAAGCCTCCCCCACCCTCTTTAAGATTGATTTCATCGTGCATCTTTTATTTAACACATTATTTACAGATTTACACTTTTTACTCAATAATTTTTTTATTCCTTCCTGTTCTTATTAAAGATGTTACGCAGACACTCACATTACAATAAATTAACTCACAAAAGATAATATTTACGTCCGTATTATATATGTAACATATTGTATTACAACTGCCTATCTGAAATACAAAATACTTACTGAAAATATTATTTCTTGTGGTCCGTGTATTTGATGTCTCACTGGTCCAAACTGGATAAGTGTTTTCATTTAAATTTACCCTATCTACAACACATTTTCAGGTATCTTAAACGTACTCCCAATGATATCTTTCCCTCGGAAATGTGGACGAGAAGGTTTTGTAGCCAGAATAACACCATAAATAAGACATTTAATAAATGTCTCTAAAAATAAAATGAAACTTGACAATTCCTCTGAGATAGATCAAAATTACGTTTTTTCGCATGCTCTGAACAACTTCACAGTGCTAGACGCTCCGATTGATTTCCACCATTGATCCCACATAAGAAAGAACTCTACTGATACTTAACAAAAAATATTTTTCTCACACTTATTTTCATAATTGCACCTTAAGGTTTGTTGTTGGTGATGTAATCATCTCCTACCAAAACTCTACCTTTTTGAGGACAATCTATTAAAATTCGGTTAACGTAGGTGATTTACTTTCTATAAAATAAACGAGATATTGCATAATGATTTAGATATCTCTCCAGTGTTGTATAGCATTCATAAGTTACTTAACTACCGTTTACTTTAGAATTCCGCTCAGCCGTGGTCCAGCTCGATATAAATACAAACATATCAGCAACCAGCACCGAAGCTTATCCACTTATTCGTAACAGATTCCCACCATTTGAAATTTCTTTCCAAACTACACCAACCCAGAGCATATTTTAAGCTGTAAACCAGGCAGCCGTATTGTGAAAAACGTGAAACGAATGCTGTGAAACGAATTTGTGCCGAAGACAAAAGTGAGAAAAAGTTGGCAAATTCAGCAACTTGCGTTTTTTGACCAAGGAGAAATGTAGTTGTACGTAGCAAAACGTTACGGCAAATTGTCTTAATTTAACAATTACAATGCTGCTTTAATTTCAATTACCTTATAACAGTCACAATTAGTTTTTTGTTTCTAGTTCAAAATTTTGACTCTTACGACAAATTCTATGGTGAATTCAAACCATAGCTATTCCGAAATAATTTTTTTTCCAGGGAGGATCTACGGACTGGGAAGTATTTAAGATCCCAGCGCTAAACAGTGAAAATTTCTGAAAATATGCTCTGTTCCTACCCGCTTCACCCCAGAGAACTTACTCTGATATATTACTTTAGCAAGTCTGCATGAACCGATTTTCTCGTTCACTAGTACAATTGTGGCTGAGGAAGTTCCGAATGATTTCTAGCATCACTACTTTGTAGAGCGTTAAGGTTGATAGATGGATTTCATCAACAAATGAAAACAACATCGTATCGGTGAGTGAGTGCAGTTAGCTTCCAGGGATGCAATTGAGACAGAGAAAGCGGTTTAGATCCCGGATTTCAACAGACGAGTTTTTCCCAAGGAAGATTTCCTCCATCTTCTCCAAAAGGATGGAGACCTGGACCTTGTTAACTTCCCGGCAACCTAACATGACACTTGTCCACAACTTTCATGATGTGGAGTTGAGAAAGAGAAGAGTCAATGACTTGTATCCTTACTCGAATCAAGTTTGAAATGCTACTACTCGTAGCTTAACGTTTCCTTATAATTCAACCTTAAAATTTTACTTAATGTTATGTAACTAAACTGATACTAGTAAATATTTTTTGTAAATTTGTGACTATAGAAAATATGAGCTTCATACTTTATGTACGTAATAAATCATTTAATCACATAGGATATAAACATAATTTTTATGAGTAAGAGGCAATATAAATTATAAGAGAATCAAATCAAGCACTTGAAAATTGCCTTGATTTTTAGCTGTGGTTCCGAAAATTCTCCAAATTAACTGCTCAAATTTAAATTCTAAGAGGAAAACGAGTTCGAACCAAAGCCCTTCGCAATCTGACGGAGTTTGTCGTGTAAGAGGCTACGGGTTTTGTGCTAGATATTTCTTGAAGCAATTTAGCATAAAGTAAATATTACAGTTATATTTAAGCCCCTATCTCTACTTTTCCAGTCATTTACGAATCTTGATTTGAACGCTCTAATAGGTACCTGCGCAAAATGCAGACTAAACGAACACAGGCCTCATGAAACAAAAAGTTTCAAAAATTGCCCTTACAAACTACATACATAAATAGGCTAATTGTCCAGTGAAAATAAAAAAGGAATGGTTTTCTTGTATATGACCAGAAAATAAGAACACATATTTACATCATGCCGACGTTTCGACCATTGTTGAGGTCGTAGTCAGGGATAAAGTAACTCCTTACAACCTACCATCACTCCACAAAGCTCACTCTCCTTACCCTTAACACCTTAATATACATGGCTAACTTACTAATCACCTGATGATGACCTCAATAAAAACCGAAACGTCGGTCGATAACTCTCATAGTAGGGAAAATCAACTTTGCCTAACTTTCCACAAGGGCATACAAGTCTCCGTTTCCTTGTAAAAATTTTCTTCTTTCTTTCTTTCTTTCTTTCTTTCTTTCTTTCTTTCTTTCTTTCTTTCTTTTTCTTTCTTTCTTTTTCTTTCTTTCTTTTTCTTTCTTTCTTTTTCTTTCTTTCTTTCTTTCTTTCTTTCTTTCTTTCTTTTTCTTTCTTTCTTTTTCTTTCTTTCTTTTTCTTTCTTTCTTTTTCTTTCTTTCTTTTTCTTTCTTTCTTTTTCTTTCTTTTTCTTTCTTTCTTTTTTTCTTTTTCTTTCTTTTTCTTTCTTTCTTTTTTTCTTTTTCTTTCTTTCTTTTTCTTTCTTTCTTTCTTTTTCTTTCTTTCTTTTTCTTTCTTTCTTTTTCTTTCTTTCTTTCTTTTTCTTTCTTTCTTTCTTTTTCTTTCTTTCTTTATTTTTCTTACTTTCTTTATTTTTCTTACTTTCTTTCTCTTTCTTTCTTTCTTTCTTTCTTTCTGGAAAATCTCTTCGAAAAAGAATACTTGAGTTGCTTATTTGTAACACTAATAATGTACTAGAAATTTAAAAAAATTAAGTTGATGAATACTGAGCAAGAAACCATTGAAGAAGCTCCGGTGTTTCTTATCTTAGTTACACAAATGTTGTCCTTGAGTAGGCATTAAATTCTTAGTTTATACTTTAAATTTAATTCATTTTGTTTCATCATTAATCAGATACAGAAAGAGATATAAGAGTTGATCATTTTAAAATCTTTTTTGATTTCAACTGATATCACTCGTCCATCACTCTTCATTATTTTGATGCCATTGTATTTTATATACCCATTACATTATCTCGTAAATTTTATGTTACTTAGCTTAAAGGCATAATTTGATGAGTTTGTGGAGATGTAAATGAGGCTGTTTGTTCACGGATCATTTATTATAACACTGAATGTTGAATATGTGCTCCGACCCATCGTAGAAAAAAATATCCTTACTTGCTGCAAAAAAAATTCCAAAACATAATAGGAATGATGTTGTGTAAGAAAAATTGTACCACTCACATTTATATTTAACAATAACAGATATGCTGATACCTTAAGTTTGATTTTATAAATGTTTTTTATTCATTCTTGGCATATACGTTCGCCATATTTGGAAAATTTTTCTCTAAAATAACAGTTTCATGTTGATGTTTTCCAAGCATATGTGAAGTATTCTGTTATAAACCAAAAGATAAACTTTATCTTTTAGAACAATGACATTTTTCAAGTTGATGCTGATGTGATATAGAAAAAAGTGTATTACCATTGTATTAGAACCAAAGTGTTGTTGGGGATAAAGCATTATTCAGAGCCTTTATCTTCTGCTTTAAAAAGATAAACGTGGTCATTGTAACATTCGTCCACAATATGAGTGACGTTGATCTATTTTTTGTATGACACCATGCTAAATTATTCATTCTCTCGCTAGCCGTCGTGGAGTGCACATCGCTTCCGGTGCTCTCTTCACGAACAGTGCGCACGAACAGTATCTACCCTCAGTGTCTCTTATCAGTACGACCGATATTATCAGTGCGGCAAAGACTGTTAATGTAATTTCCGTGTTGTGAGCCGACTACTACAACGCATAAATATTGTTTTTGGAAAAGGTTTTCTACAGAAGAAAACTAGCGTCAAACAGGAAAACGAGGTAATTTTGTATATATCAATGTATGCTCAGCATTACCATCTGACCATCGACCTTTGACATTCAATCTTTCACTCTCCCCATCTGAAACCAAACCACCTTATCCATTCAATCTACATAAAGTCAACTGGTATAATTTTCAAACCTTAGTGTCAAATTTTGCACCACCCATTGAACCGTTGCGTACAAGCGCTCAAATAGATCAATCAATTCTAACATTAAATCATTCAATCCTGGATGCCATAGACCTATTAGCACCCTCACCTATTCATCATGATAATAGACCTATATCTGCAACTCTCCACAAACGCATTATATATAAACGCCAAAAACGAAATTACAGGTTAAAACGACGTTCCCTTTTCATAAAAAGGTGTTTAAATTTATTAGTAAAAATTGTTCACAAATTTTTCTCCATAGTAAACGCAAATTATCTGCATCATCAGTCAGCAACAGCGAACCATAGGTATTAATCCTTATGGACCATAACCAGACGGCTTCTAAGAAANTCCCCCACTAGAAACTAATAACGGATGTACACATTCACCAGCTGATAAAAGCGAAGTCTTCAATGAATACCTAGTCAAAAGGTTTCCGTCACACCCGACTTTTGATCTAAATAGTGACCAATCAATTCTAAAAGAAACAATTGTATACCCAATCACTGTTCCTCATCCCATCAAATTCATATCCCCAATGAGGTAGTAGAACATTTTGCAAGTTCAGCTCCTAAACTATCTAACGGGACAACTTCATCTCTACGTACATATTAAAGCAACCCTTTCAAGCTAATAACACGCATAGCAGCAATATTTAATGCAGCCCTCCGTCTCGGCTACTTTCCTTCCTTAAGGAAACGTGCTGATGTCCCACCAATTCTGAAGCCTGGAAAATGCCCAAATGTTCCCTCTAGTTACTGCCTGATCAGTTTGCTTTCATCTACCAGTAAAATTTTTGAAAAATGTTTACTCGTCCGACTGAATTCTCATTTATCCTCTGTTGGGACAATCCCAAATCACCAATTCGGATTTAGATCCCTTCTATCTACAAACAATCAAATATTGCGTCTAACTGAAGATATAATTCAAACCTTTCACAGTTCTCAATACATAGCTGCTCTTTTGCTAGACATAGAAAAGGCATATGATGAAGTATGGCATCTTGGACTTATATACAAGCTGTTAAATCTTGGTCTTACCCAATATCTATTAAATATAATCATCAGCTTCCTATCTAACAGCTCTTTCCAAGTGCGACAGCCAAATTCATATTTTAAATCACACCCAATTTTAGATGGAGTCCCTACAAAGGGCAATATTTCTTTTTAACATATTTCTCTCCGATATTCCCACTGCAAATGAAACATCTATAGCTCTCTTCGCAGACGATTCAGTAATCTATAGTACCGACAGCGACATTGACAGTGCCGTTGCAAATATCCAACAACATCTCAACCAAATATCGTCCTGGGCCAGTAAGTGGCACATCAAACTAAATCCATCGAAGAGTATAGCAAAAATATTCACCTTGCGCGAACCAACCACACCATCTCCACTCTCATTTGATTCAAATTCCATTCCGTGGCTCTCACATAATACTCCCGTTAAATACCTAGGAGTTCTCTTAGATACAAGACTAAATTGGAAACAGAATATTCACCATCGACTCGCAGTAGCCACTAAACGAGAACACCAGCTATATCCCTTATTGAAATACTCATCTTCACTACGTATCCATCTCTACCGTCCTATGATCCGATCTATCCTTTCTTACACAAGCCCAATATGGGGAGCAGCTGCTAAACAAAATTCAAATATTTCAGAACAAAATGCTCGGCAAAATAGTAAAAGCATCTTGGTTTATCACTAACTCACAATTGCACAGACAACTTTGTATTCAACTCATTCAAACTTACTTCCAACAAATAGCTTCAAAATTTTACATAAATATCGCTTCTATTCCTTCCGCTCAAAATTTCGCACTATACATAGCATTTAGTTTTTAATATTGTATTGTAACACATATATTGTAAATATTTATAACCTGTACTGTATTTCAAACCTGCTTCCGAAGAAGACCCAAAAGTCTGGCGAGAAAAGTAATAAAAAACTAAATTATTAAAATATAATACATTTCACATTACAATAAGTTTATAGATTTTAAAAGACGATGGTTCTATACATTGCCTAGATTACAACCAAATGCTGGCTCAAATTAATGTATTTCCATTTGAATTATATTTATTTATCAATTAATCCAGCTTTAAAAAATATTTTTTTTAAATAAACGGAATTTGAAAATAAAACATTTAATAACATCAAATTTTGTCGCGGCTATTATTCATCTTTACAGTATTTTGTTATGTCAATGATAAGAGAGACCCTGAAAAATGTATGTCAGACAGTACGTCCACAAATCGCGTAAAATTTTATTTTTAGAGACTCATTTTTTGGGATGGGAAGGTCAGCTATTCTTCAAGTAATGAGTTGTGTTCTCGTTTTTCCTCCACCGTGACTGAACATGTGAAGTATTAGGCGAAGACGCAAGCGGTACCGTTTTATGACGTCGTCACTACAGAGCAGTTTCCTTTTCAGAACTTGTTGAGCATTCATGGTATGCTTCAGCGAGGCAATAATTCGCTCCCATTTGTGAGTTGCTCCTTTCCAACGAGGAGGTGATTAGCGTAATGGTTTTAATCTCTAGGCGTGCTCTGTTCTCTTGCGTATGAATGACGTATCATGTTCTCGAAGTATAGCTTAGTCGTAATCATGGGGAAGAGTATATGGCAGTGAGAAGCGTCATTTAACTTGCTAAATAATGACCCAAGCATCATTATTATTATTATTATTATTATTATTATTATTATTATTATTATTTGTCTCATGTTTCTCTCGGAATTTTTAGGAAATTCAGTATAATAGACTTGACTTGCCAAAGCATATTATGCGTTTCATTATTTAATGCACGTTGTTTCTCTGACTGGAAGACTTTTCTGACTATATTATTATTATTATTATTATTATTATTATTATTATTATTATTGTTGTTGTTGTTGTTATTGGGGCATGTATTTATTAGTGCTTCAATTATATTTTGACTAATTATGTTACTCCGTAATTATTGAATAATTACGTCACTTCTCCCCGTATGTTTATGAAGAAATTAATCCGAACTTTCTCATGGCAAAAATGTACTTTGCAAATTTAATCACCAAGTCTTTTATAGTATTTATTAAGCCATCGATTAAATGTTTGGGCTGGTACAGAAGTCGATCAGTTAAGTGATGTGACGTTTGCAAGAAGAATGCGAGGATTCATGACTCCTAACTACCAGAGACCAACAATAAATTCAGAGTTTGAAGTAAGATTTTTTCATATTTTCCATCAATAATCTTTCAAAATACTCCAAGAGTAAAGCTCATTTGGAAGTAAATGTAGAAATTACGAAATATACAGAAGCACGTAGGTAATCCTCAACTACATTTTACAACAATTCTGATTCTCATTCCTTTTCCTTTATCTGTATTACGTATAAACATTAATACACAAATCAATCCCATTACAAAATTCTTGAAAACACAATTCTTAAATTGTGTGACAAAAAATCTCAAAACATTCTTCCTGACGATTGATTTGTACCAACTAATCAGAATAATGTGTTACTCTACTTTTCAGAGACTTTTCGCGGTTGCTGTGTGTATTTCTATTGAGTAATAAGTGTTTTATATCTGTAAAAAAGACGAAAATACAATGAAAATATTTTAGAATCATCTCAATCACATTCTATCGTCCGCTAAGTAATTCTTAGCAACCCCGGATTCAAGACATGCGTGCTCACCGTGGCAGATATTTGCTACGATCGAATTTGAATTCTCAATCACGACTCTGGCTGCAGTTACTCAGCCACTGCATATGCCCAACGAGTATATTCTGTTCTTCAAAGTATTCAGTTCGCTCGCCATTCTGGATTTTCATCTCTGTAACAGGTTTACGTGTGTAGTTCTTCCAAAAGAATACCTTCCCTGAGACCAACGAAAATAAATAGATTTCTCTCATTTTAATTCCTTAAAGTTATATTGTTCAGTTCGTTACAAATATGAGAGAAATTTTTATACACATTGATATGAGATCATTTTTATGTTACGAGATTTATAGAGATCAAATATTCATTTGCTTATATTTTGTCTTCATCAATTTAATGTTCAAATGAACGATTCCGTGTCATCCTCCTCGAATATACATTTGACGTGTTCTGTATGAATTGTGTATCATTTGATTAGAGCTTCACTTGTTTTACCAGATAACACGGATTAGCGAATCGTTGAATATTTTAGAAGAGCTCACGCGTATCAACTCTCAAACACACATCTAATAAGCAGAAAGATATTTTGTATTCTGATGATGTTATTTACAGGCTTATAGATGTTCGACTTTTTTCATTTTCAGGTATTTTTTAAATAAACTAAATCCATCTAGGGATTAAATTGTCTTCCCAAAAATTTTACACAAGTTCATGTAGTTTGATAAATGAATATCTCCACGGAAATATCCCGTATACTTAGTCTCCTATCATTTCCATTTCCATTGTAGTATTTGTAAGTGGGAAATGTAGCGTGCTATTGAAGTTTATCTTCGTGGAGCGATAGGATGTAGGAGTTGGGTGGTAGGTCATTGTTAGTAGGTGGGTCGGTTAGCTGGGTTTATCAACAACTTGGCCCACGTAGAGGGGCCCTATCATTGTGACGCTTATGCTCAATGAATTGCTATTACACCAGGGCATCACGAAAATGTGAATTTTCATGATCAACCAGAAATCATTTTTCTGTTTGCGAGTGACGAGAAAAAATTTAAAATTACTTTTCTCTCTCCCTCTCTCTCTTACACTGTTTCACACAATTGCACGAAGTTTGATAAGTACTATCAAATGGTTTACATTTTCGTATTTGACAAACAAACATTAGAGCATCAATTTTTATGTATTTTATGATCCTGAGAGAATAAATTATTGTACAACTGGAATGTTTAAGAGGAAATTAACTCTCAAATTACTTCTAAACATTAATTTTTGTATTCTCTTTTTCTTCGATCAACATATTGCTTTGTTTTCACGAAAAAATGTAATTGTACATACCATATGACGGAATGGAATCTTCTTCAGTAAAATATAAATTAGAAACATTGTTCCCTACGTAAAGCAATAAAATATTTTATCATGATTAGTTTTAATATGCCTAGATATTAAGGGAATTGAAATTAAAATTACGTCAATTTACAGTTTAGAATGGTTATTAGTCATCTACTTTTATGAAATAAACAACTCTCAGAAGATAAAATTAATTTTATTTCATGTAATTTATCTGTGTATTGGTTATCGGTATAAATCATCGGTCTCGACTTCCGAAATCTTATATTTTATTTGTTGGCGACACTGCCACACGAAGCTTCCATATAGATGTACACCAACCAGAAATCAAGAATTTTTTTATGAATCACAGACTACAATTTAATTATATTTTTATGTTTGTTGAGACTGATTTGATAATTTTAATACTATATTCGATGAATAAAGAATTGAACACTTCTCGTTTTCTTTATTAATAACTAGGGACGGACTGGTTGTTCATTTGTGTTCTAATGGATACAATGTATTTTGAGGAGAAAATTAATACTTTCTGAATAGTTTGGAGAAAGATTCCAGCTACATTAAACTATTTGCACGCTGTTCCATTAGAAAGCTGTTATATTTTTCTGAACAAATCTTAAATAAAAACTCCAAATATCTTTGGTTTCCTTGTTTATCCTTTACATCTATATTTATACTACATTTGAATATTCAATATAATTCATAAACTGTAGTTGAAACGTTGTGTGAGTATTCATTAGGAATTTGTGTCTATGAACGGTCATATTGAAAGTTCGGCTTTCTTGTTCTTTCTAATTTTGATGGACATTAAAAACAGAAGTTTTCGCTATGCGTTCGTCTGTTTTTCATAGCAATAGTTAATACAAAATGAGATTTATTGGCCATTGTATTCGGATGAAATCATACGACTTTTAACGCACGGGATCGTGATCTTACCCTCAACTCTATCAGAGCAGCAAATAAATCGCAGAATAATATCCCTATGGCACGTTCCAATGCCTCGTAACAAATACTTTCGGAGCGAGCTGGCAGCGCGTCGTGTACGGAAGTGCGAAGGGAGGAATGTTCGGGGGTTGCAAAGGTCTTTGGGTCCTCCTTGACGGAACGAAGGCATCCATCCGTCCGTCAGCAACTCCTCGTGGCGGAGCGATGGCGAGATGCCAAGTGGTTCCGCGAGCGCGGGCGAAGCAGCGACTGTCGATCACTCGCACCTTGGCACTCCCTCTGTCGATTCCAACCAGGTCGTCACCCAGAAGAGTTCTACAACAAAATTCAACATTCGTTATTGATGGGGAGCTACATACCAGACATGTCAGGCATTACGTATACATATAAAATAATTTCGCTGTATCTCAAAAACGGTGTGACGTATAGGAATGAGATTTAGCATCTGTACGCAGAATTAACTGATCAGTCAAAATGATTATATTCATATTTTCAAAATTTTTAATATTCTGAAATCGGAAGTGGAGAAAGTGGTAAATGAAATCGGAATGAACTGTCCAGGAATAGACTTCGATTCCCGATGCATTCTAATTCAAATCTCAAGTTTGGTTTCGATACATCACTTTATTCGTGAGTTATCAGGGGAACAAAATTTTTAACACACATACATACACATACGACATTGGACACCATCACCATAATTTGAAAATAGACTCTCCTGGATCCAATACACAAAGATCCAAAAATATCTCAAAACTTTTTTTTCGGCCATTTACAATACTTTCCTTATACACTCTGTGTAATTGAAAAGTAAAAAGGTTGAAACGTTTTTGTTAAAAAATAACTTAGGTTTTAACTAACGAATTGATAGAAATTTGAATCGTAGGTTTCGTTTTCCATGGATAATATAAACATCATGTAATGCAAAAAGAAAAGAAAAAAAAAGAGAAGAAGAAGATAAAATTTTGTGATTCTCTAGCATCTATTATAAATGGGAATTGTATCTAACGTTGTCGGATATATCTTTCTTTTTAACACTCATAATTTTCTCATTAATGATTTTTTTTATTGAAGAAATAATTTAGTGGGAGTCTCGCCTTACACAGGACATTCATCGTACAGATAACATAATATTATTTGTATACTAATTGGATATCTCTCCTCTGAAAATGTAATATGAAATATTAGCATACGAGGCTATAATGACAGTTTCATAAGGAATCGAAGTGTCTGAATACGTTCGATTCAATTACATCGAACTCTTAATTCCAAAGACGGAAATAATGGTTATTGTCAAATCAACAAATTTATTTACTCATAAAAGCAAGTTTTAAAAATATTAACTGGTGCTTATTCTGTCTCTCATAACCTATCAGTGAATCCATAAATTATTTTTAGCGTACTTAACATTCTAAATTATAAATGAAAATAAATTTAATTGACCAGAGAAACATTTATCATTGATAATTTCATCACTGTACAAAATAATTAATTTCCATTTCTCTGATGGTATATATCAAACAGATTGATGGCATATAGAGAACTTTTGATGTTGATATTTGTTGGAGCTCATTACATGCGATTAATCGATTTATGAGGAGGAGGAGTGCATAAAAAAGGAAATAAATGTTCTCGTCGTGAAATAAACCAACACAATTCTAGTATCATTTCACTTTAGCTCCATTGCAATTTATGATTTGCAGATTTATAATTTTATAAATCTGCAATTTATAATTTGCAGATTTTCCCGATTTATTAATACGAAAAGGTCAAGCATCGTCTAAGGTCCAGAGATTATACATATCAAACACATATAAGATTGTGAAAATTTCCAAAATTTGTATTCATATTTCTATTATTTGTATGTTTTCTATATTTTTGTAAATTGGAAACTATAGTGCAAAAGTTACGAAAAGTAAAACCATTAACATTCCGATTGTTAGGACACTGGTGACTGTCACAATTACTCATAATCTTTATAAACAATATCAATTTTGTGACATTTTTGTGTGTGTGAGTGTGTATGTGTATGGAGTTCTCTCGCAATTTACTATCAGAATAAAATCAAAGGATTGATTTGACGGAGGAGTGTTTGTAGGTCATTGACTAAAATTGCTGATAATGATATTATTTAAGTACGAGTGGTCCTGGATTCCTGCGGTTTTTAGGAACTTCTTGTTGTTGATTTTGACGTAAATTCGACCGTCAATTGATTAAAATAAAGTATCGGATGTAACGTATTCATTTGAAACGTGAAAGTGAGGAACAGAGAAGACTCGACAGTACTGGAAGGGCAAATGTTTGGAAAGAATAGCGTCGTAAAAAGAAAGAGTCACCCTGCCGTTAATGGTAAGAGTACAGCTTTCCCTTGTCCGAGAGTGCGTGAAGGCCATAGAGACTCGTCCGACGCGCGTCTCTCGCATTCCTCTGGCCTTTTTGAAGGCGATCCCTTGCCCCTTCCTCCCCCACCCTCTCCACCGCCACAGAGTCCCGAATGAAGTGGCAAGAGGCTCTGGTGGATGAGTCAACCGCTGAGGTAGGCGCGACCTTAAGACCGTTTCACGCAGGGAGACCCACAGCCCCGCCCACCTGAATTACCCAACGGCGAGTCACACAACAATCGCATATCCTGCCAGGACATGGTGAAAGAACCTCGTTTCCTCGTCCTCGGGCCTTTACAGTGCTTCAACCAATGAATTCCTATTGATGTGAACAAGCTCATGCTCAATCTAAAAGCAGGTAAATAAACAGAAATATTAACTCATTCCACTAGCGATGACATATTAATTCCGACATATTAATGTATAATTACAAAGAGAATATATTTCTTCCTATTTTATATAAGGATCTAACTCAACGACACTAAATATCAGATGTTTCAAAGAATCACAGAAAATCTGAGAACTCTCAGTACGCGTTTCGATGTATTAAAATTATCTTCTTTCTATTAACATTTTGCCACATTAACATTGTAGGTCATAACTTAAACAACAAATCAATTATAAATACAAGACTGTAAATAATTCATAAGTTAAAATAATAATCTTCATATTACACGAAAAAATCCGTTTTCTCAGAGAGCATGAAATGCCTGGAGACTATATCGAAGAAAATATTTCAATAGAAAATTCTCCAAGTGTCTCATGAATTAAACTAAAGCAGGAAAATTTCGAATTTCGTCCGCGAGTCCCGCTCTTTTGCCATTCCACCTAAATGTAATTTCATGTACAACATACAAAAAATTAAACAGTATTTCACAGAAAAATACAATGTCATACAATATTTGTTATCATATTACAATAATTCTGGTGCTTTAGATGTCCTTATTCTCGTCACTAGTAGACTTGAAATAGTAACTCCAATATAGGTAATTGAAATGGGAGTAGCGCGGAGAGTTAATATACACTTTAATTTGTCCAGTGAAGCACGGCACTGGATGATGAATGAACCTACTTTCATGAGGTCAATTGTTCAGACAAGTTGACAATCTTCTCCCATACATCTTTGCCAAACAGAAAAAATGCTTCTGTGACAATATTTTAGAAACTCAAAATTCTCCCTTCCTGTCGAAGCGTTTTCTCCACTTTGTTAAGCTAGTGACTAAATTTATCACTTTAAGGTACTTTGATTATTTTTTGAAATTAAAAACTTTTGTTATCAGTGAATTCATCAAGACGAAAAATATTATATCCCGTGACTCAAGAGTTTCGGCAGTAAACTTGAAATAGACAAGATAGAAAAAAAAAGTGTTAAGATTTATCATCACTTTTATAAAAGCAACTGATTAGCTATCCGCGACCTCTTCTTGATGGTTAAATTATGGAGTAATATGTCATTAGAGAATTGACAGGTGTGTGCCGATAGCAACCTTACTAATGTTGTTGAATTCGTGTGATACCGATATATTGCAATGGAAACTGATGATCTGGTTTTAGAGTCCTCTTTGACAAGAAAATTCCTAATTGCTTTTCCATTTTAAACACGAGTTGAAACAATCCTACAAATAGACATTCGCAACGTGGGATGGTGACATCCCCATTCGATGCCAAATTCTTTGATTCCTTTTCCTATTAAGTGTATTTTACCGTAACTAATCAGCAGCTAAAACGCGCTCTGTCGCATAGCAGTCTGCTGGCATTGCACTCCGAAACTCAAAGAGAGCAAAACATCCCGAATTACTGTGGCAGCAATGCAGCAGTCAACAACAATGAAGTCATGTCTAAATAATTTTTCTCGACAAAAAATATGCCTCGAGATTCGACTCATACATGAAATTTAAAAACAAGCGGACCATCATACGACCACCATATTTCACTTCGTAATACAAGTAGTAGTAAAAATAGACAAATCAAATTCAGTTTGTAAAGCGTTGAAAATGTATGTGCAGTACGAAAATGTATGACAGGTTAAGTACAAACCTGAAAAGATGTGTTGGAATCCAGTATATTAGTGCACCTAGATGGATGTCACCTAGGTACGTTTACTCTCAGTTCAAATTATATGGCTTTGGTGATAATAGTATGAGGATTAAGAAAGGCAGTCATACAAGACCAGATGTTTGACTCTTAGCGCGTCACCATTTTTCCATGACCGATGTTATCTAACCTCACTCTTACCTTCTCGCGGCAAGAAACCTGCATTTTCTTTCACTTGGATCTTTTATCTTAGTATTGTGTGCGTCAGCCATTGTGAACGTGTCCCAGCCGCGCGCTGGGAGAAGTCGGTTGCACGTGTCTTCTCCGTGCCCTTGTTTCGTCTCACAGACGCTTCGCCGGAATTCCCACCCTCACCATTGCAAATTTCACAAATGGTTGTACCTTGGCTGGCGTTTCCAAGGCGATCGTTTCTCTAAGTGACATTGATAAGCTCTTCACTGCTCACCTTTTCACTTTACAACGACCTATATAAAAACGTAATAAAAATAATATGGAGTGTTGACTTTCCAATAATACTACGAGAAACTTCCATAATTATAATAATATATTGTTCTAAAACCCCTTTTAGATCTACTTCAGATGAAAAAAACATACATTTAATAACTTAGAGAAAATTGCTTGTACTTTGTGACAGTTATTCATGTATTTTTAATGGTTCTTATTATATCTTATGTAATATTCTATTCGCTAATTGGATGCTAAATTAGGTCCATTTATATTATACTTCTCTTACGATCTAATTTCATGTTATATTTCTAAAACAATTAGACGTACAAAAATTTTGTCTGGACAACACGAAAACAGTTTTTAACGTTATGAAATTTATTTATTTACGTTTCATCAAGAAACTCACTCATGACTGGAAGGATGAGCCGAAAGTAAACAAACACTATGGAATGCCAAGAAATAGAACTCAATTCCAAAAACTACGAAGTACATCCATAAAGTTTAATTCAATCAATCCATCGTTACACGCTATTTGGAAAGTTAAAAAAAAGCTCGTTTAAAAATAAAATACTAAACAAGAAATCAAATGTGGGAATGAGAACACCTAAAACAAACATAAATTATCAGAGCAATAAATAACAATTTGAAAACATTTCCCATTTGTTTGTCTAACATGCAGCTATTCTCACGGAGATGATCATCGAGTTCAATAGGAAGAATGGATGTATTCTGGCGTGCTAATTGTAGTAAAGATCAAGGGTCAACGGGCGCACTGAGCAGAGGTGTGTAAAACCCCTTAACTCTTTGGCTATTCGCCGCACATCTTCACGCTCTGAATTTTGTTAACGATAGCGGAGTTTCTTTATTGGAACTACGGGAAGGAACGCAGCGTTGTGGCACATTATAGGTATAATATAAAAATCACAATACATCATGACAAGCTGAATCCGAGCGAATAATTCGCACATAAGAGTTAAAAAAGGAAGACAGAGAATATTAGAAAGATAGAGAATATTAAGAGAATGTGAATGTACATTCCAGCACAATGCTTGACAAAAACCATTCCCTTCGGTTACATAACCCTGAATATTTGTCCGCCCAAATATTCATGAAAGTATTTCAGAGCCAATAGCTTGTCCCATAATAACGTATATTAATCGGTATTATTTTTATTAAATTGCAATATCACCGCAAAGAGTAAACATATATAGTATTTGTTTATGTATACCACCTTTTGTCTACCATTGATCTCACGAGGAAAGTAGCGCTTTTAGTGGGAGACTCTTTAAGAGGTGACGTCAATTCTACACAAATTTGTATTTAAAATCAAATTACGTTTCTTCTCACGAATTATACAAGAATTTGTACGTAGTTAAGATGCAAGAATACGCTGTCCAGAGTCCAAAAAAAAAAATATTTTCATAATGGAAGGCTGTCTATTTTTTTGCAATTGTCGTAAGTCGAGAGGAAAAAGGTTTACAAAAAGATACCATTTAGAAATAAGATGTATTTAAAAAAACTCATTTTGACTCGGAAGAATGGATTTGAGTTGAAGTGCACCCTGTCTGTTTTGATGGACTCGTTGATGTTCATCGCTTATCTTGCAAGTAAATGAAATTTTCTTTCTTTGTCCACCCGATATCAATTACTACAAAACGGAATTCGTATTACATTCCTTCGGCTTGACATTCAATAAGTCTAAAAGAATCGTACTTCACAATAATCGAAATTACTGACTCTCCTGGAAATGACCGAATAGGTTTCCTTAAAAATTCCCACTCCTGATATTCTTACGTTCTGTAATATTAAAGAGCTTTTATTTTTATGCAAAATATTATATGTGATTCTCTTATTTTCTTTTCAGGTAAGGAGTTCAACTCTGTTCTTGTAATGTCACTGGCTAGACAGTAAGTACTGAAATTTATTTTGTGACTTTAAATCGTATTAAAGTGGTGCTCACAAGAGTTTGAGCACTGATGCGGCATATTCGTATTACTTTTAAATTTAAATGAGTTACAATAAAAATAAAATAACAAAGAAGCCTCCAAATGACGATAATTTTAGCATTTAAAAATATAAATAACGAACTTTCTTCAGTTGTTACAATGCACAATAATTAATGTTGCTATATACATTAACGAAATAGTGTTAGATGATTGATACTTTTCTATCTATGACTCCTTAGCACTTATTTTGCCAATGGGACACGTAATTTTTGGCTAGTGGAAAAATAACATGTTCCAGTATTGAATGAAACTACACTTGGACGAAAAATATGTTTACAAATAAAATCAATGAAAGAAAAACTTCAATGTAATGAAGAGACTTTTCAAATTTTACTCTAATGTTAATTTCTTCGCCAGTCTTATTAAAGTGATCCGAAAATGTAAATTTTAAGTACGCTCAATTCGTGAAATCAATGAAAAGATAACAAAATAGTCTATGTATTACTTCAGAGACGTTGTTGTATCTTTATTTCTCATATTCGAGCTCGAACTTGTATAATTTCTTTCCAAGAAAACAGTTACATACTACGTGTGACCACGTCCACGACTAAACTAATTTTCCTCTTCGGGAGAGAGAAATGATGGGCAGTGGCCGATTTAGCATTTCTGCGTCCGACGGCAAAATCATGACAAACGCCTCCTAAAAATGACAAAAATATTTGTTATAATATCTCAAGAGTATTAATAATTATAATAGAACAGTTATTAAACAAAAACGTATTATTATCCATTTATTCCGAAAATACTGCATTTAATCCTACATAATATATTTCATTCTTGTGAATGGAATTTTAAATATGTCTTTTGATATTTCAGATTTAGTTCACCCTTATGAATTTCTATACTGATATGACAGAGCAGTTCTAATTCTCTTTCGTGTCAAAATGTCCTGCATCGTTGTCTACACAATGCCGAAGCATATGGAGGCCATCTGAGTTTCGTCTTCGCGTTAGCTGTATTCCCCTCTTTTTTTTCAAATTTTAATACATTTGTCATCTTTTCATAATTATTTTTTCTCTGTCTTTCACACTTCCGCTGAATGTTTGTATGACTTCATCCTCCCAACCATGGAGAAATTCATTCCAATCCGTTCCACCATCTTCCCCGACGAGGTGTTGGACAAGAATTTTATTAACATTGAAAATTCCCAATAAAATTACAAAATAAAAAACATATTTCGTCAGTCTATATTGTACCAAAGTATCAACAATCTTCAAAATCATCTTTTAAGGTTGTTTTACTTATTCTTCCTCTTTGATTTACAGAGTAATATTATTAAATATAAAATCGTCATTTACAGAGTTTGAATTCAGTATTTAGGGTTAACTCATTCTCATCCTAAGCGATTCTACGCTGGTTGCTCCACTGTTGGTGCACCTCACTTCCTGTTCCGTTGAAATGTCTATCAGCCGATCGTGACGTGTCTGTTTCAATATTTATCCAAGACTTTTCCTCCTTGAGTTTAAATATCGGGTGAGGTGTGCCTTGTGCCTTCTCTTTGTCGCTTTGTTTTATGAATTCAGGGCACCGGGTTAAATGTGTGTACCAGGAAATGGATTTAAAACTTCCAACTCACATAATTGAAATTTAATGGTTTTAACTCCTGACCACTGATAAATAATGTGATTCTTGATGAACGTTCAGAATATAACAGAATCTTTAATGGATGTGTTTTCATCCATCATTGGGGGATTTTGGAATAAATAACATTTTTGAAATTAAATACTGCCAATATCGTTCGTCTTTTCATCACCTCCCCGCGATTCACCATGGTGAGCACAAGAGGTGATACAGTTGGTGAAGAAACCTAGTGCTTAATAAACTTATTTCCCTGACCAATACTCAAGAAAAACATATTATTGAAATTAATATCTAGATGTAAGTTATTTTACTTCTTTACAATATACATGATATGAAATTATATAAGTTTATTTTCATATCAAATTCACATCATCGCAAGAGATGTCGCTGAGATATTTTGATGATTGAAATTCGCTTCGTTCTGCGATACCTTGTGATACACATTCCGTTCTGCGTACTATCATATTGTTCTTAAAAACTCACACCAACGATTACGTAAGACCTAAACGACCTAAACGACCTAAACATAAGAATTTTATTATTTATTACTTGGAAATGAATAATTGCTTGTTACAAATATTTACTTTTAACAAACAAATAAATATCTGTTTGCAGCAGCTTTGCTCAATGTTTTATCTTTTTAATGGCTCAATTTGTGGGGGATGATTTTAAGTTTTGAATAGTAGAGAGCAATTTTTATAAGTGTACGGGTAATTACAGTGCAAAATTTGTGTTGGGAAGGGACCAATATCATAAGACTAATTTCGTGTATAAAAAAGAAGAAGTAAGCGTATAGAAAAACCTATTTTAAAGCAGTCAACTTCGCGAAAATTTGTTTGAAAGAAGAATTCTTATCTCTTTCTGATACACTGTTCAGATGTTCCTCAGCAAATTTATGTAAAAACGAGACAACTGTACAAAATACAAAAGTATGTCGAAAGATTTAACGCACCCTCGTGATTTCTTATGTCTTAGTAAAATGAGTAAAATACAGAAAGTGAATTATTTTCACAACAATTTTATTCTCCTCTCTGCGAATAAATGTTTTTTGAAGACATGCGAAAAGTTTGTTTATGATTCGTATGATAAAACAACTGAGAATGAAATATGCGCCTTGATGAGTGTTCATTTTCATAATACAGTATTAAGTTCTGTTAATGATTCTCCTTTTATTTTAAGTTGTCGAAAAACGATTTGGAGTTTGTTCGGATAAGTATCTAAACGATAATCTCTTAGGTTATATCAAAACTTTTCCTGCAAAGTGTTCTTGACCTAGGAATACCTTCCATTTCAAAAGATGTAGCATCACTGGAAAGAGAATTTGTGTGTAGAAAGTAAATATATTTAGCCGAACAAAGCGTGAAGTCGTCTACGAAAAGAAGTCTCTCCTCTCATTAGCTAAAGCTGGAAGCGATATGGGATTCCGTAAGTTCAAATGACTCGACAGCACTTGGACACCAAACCGGCTCTACCGGCTCCAAGAGGCACCGTCGATCTCGGCTCAAAGCTCCAACGGCCACAGGGATAAACTCGCCAATCAGATGCCCACAGACCCACAGAGAGGTTAGGCTGGCCGTGACCTCTCCTCATTCAAACGTTACCGAGTGGAAAGGAGCTGTTGTACTCCTCCCGAAACATAAAATTATCTTTTCAAAAATCACATTAAAAAACGAATTAAAAGACAAATTATGAGTTTATAGTGGTATTACAAAATAATAGCTAACTTTATGTTTGGAATCGCTAATGTTCCTGTACTCTAAACCTCAAAGAATGACCAGCAACATCCAGTATTAAGCGCTAAATATTCAAGATGTCTAGGTTTGAAAGTAGCGAATGCTCGAATTACACTAAGAATCGGATATTAATGGGGGTAATGAGTAATTCAAAGAATTATGTAAACTCCACTCATAATACCACAAGTTTACAATTACTCTGTAACATTTATTAAGACTCGTACAATAAACTATTTCCTGCTGATTTCGTCACTATTATAAAATTTTACAATAGAAAGCGCATAATTCAAGATGTAAGTTGGATGCTGTAATGCTTCTACGTTGTTTCTCACGATGAATAACTCATTTCATATATATTCTGGAACCATTGTTACGATTAAACTGCTGTATCACACTGGTTCGTCATCAACGGGATATCTACGGGGGATTTGGATTAGAATCTCACTTAATCTTCGGTTGATATCATTTAATCACCTCATTATTTTCGATCTTAACCTTTCCGAGCTGTGTTTTTAAATGTATTTATGTAATATTCAAAAATTAATGAAAGTAAAAATTAAATTAAGATCATATTTTCAGAATAAGCTGGTAATATGACACCAATTTGAATAGTTCCCCTGACAAATTATATAACATTGTATCATTGCTCTTAAGAAAGTTGGGAAATAGTTTTTTTTGTTAAAAAAGTTTCAAGTGGTTTTAATAAGATCCCAGAAATAATGTACCAGTATTTGTAAATAATATTTCCCATCCGGTACAGCGTTACTGGTTTCGTTTTCACTCAGTATAATTACATCAGAAAAGGTACCTGAAAATTGGTTTTAAAAATTGTTTCATAACTCTATACCGAAAAGACACAATTTAAAAAATCCATAAACTAGTGTAAAATTTCCTTTCATAGTGTGAAATGTTTGTAAGAGAATTGTATCTGCGAAACATATGCAAAAGTCTATTTATAACGATACTCTCTATGAAGATAATCTCTTTAAAATGATTCAAGAAACGAGGATTATTTGTCCAAACAGTAATGCATTTATTCCTTCTTTAAATCGATATTGCTCTCTCTCTCTCTCTCTCTCTTTCTCTCACTCTCTCTAACAATGGTATTTCAGTCGTTCAAGTCGTTTGAGTTCAAGATTCAGGACAAAAACAGGTCAGTGCTTTAGAATGGAAAAAAAGAAGAAAAATAGGATGACGGACGTCCATGAATGTAAATGCGGTAGAAAAATAGTAAGGTGAAATGGGAAAATATGTGGATACAGCATGAAATACTGACACAACTTTTTTTTAATGGAAGTAAATAATATAATTATTTTATGTTATAAACATTTGTTGTGTGAATTTATGGTATTACTTTATTTTTAAATGTATTACATTAATATTTGGTTTTTCTCTATGCAATGATCTCTCTATTACGATTAAAATACCCAGTCCCTTGAACATCGTGCATATATATCGTGTGTGTGTATGTATGTATGTATATCGATCAGGCCAGTTGAGGACCACGAAAGATGAGTACCAGTAAGGTTCAGTTAGTGATTTGAGTTTACTCACTAGACTCGTCTTAATAACCGACATCGGAGCAGCGTCTAGATATGATCCAGACCACTGTATCCGAGCATCACAACTGCGGTTGTTAGTCGCAGAGGTCGAACTCTTCATACATCCCAGCTATTTAAACTGAGACATGGATAGGAAGAGTTACAAATTTTATGTATCGAACCCAGGATGTCTTGGTGACGAGCAATCACGCTGATACCGTGGCCACGACAGGGACAGAGAGATGTTACTGCTTCGTCATCCGTTTGTGCAACGTTACTGCTTCGTGATTTATTTTTAAATACCGTCTCCTATTTTTATGAAAAGTCTGTAGAACTAATCCGTATACTTGAAAGATGCATTCATGGTGCAAGGTCGAATGCCTCTTTAACTACATCGCCGTCGACAAACTCTTCTTCTCACGATTCCACACCATTTGTGTGGAACGAAGCTGCCTTTAGAAAGCTAGCATTCGGAATGAAAAGAGTATTAATATCCCTCCACGAAGGAGAAACTCCGCCTGTGAGACGTCTCCACGCGTCACAGCCACCACGTGTTACTGCGACTGCGTGGAGTTGCAAACTTCCCACTACGGCAGTGGCTCCTGAGTCTCCAGTCTTCCTGACGTCTCTCCACGGCCAATGGGAGAAGGAAAGCGCAGGGCCCCCAGGCCACACGCGGGATTCGCGAGTTTATTGTCCGGTACGACGTTAGTCAAATGTTACACTGAATTGCTGAAAAAAATTAGTTTAATAAAAAAGCTATATTTTTTCTTCTCGTCTCCTCATAGTCCCGCGACGAATTTATTTAGCTAAGGAATGAAGCGGCGCAGCGTTCATTGTTGGAAAGTTGGAATTTGCGCATCTTAAACACTTACGTGTAAAAACAATTTGAATGTATTTGAAAGAAGAAAGAAAGTGAAAGCAATTACAGGATGAAAGAAAAATTTAAAATTATAGGGGATGAGATAAATATATAATTTAAATAAAGGTTATTTGTCAAAAAAGCAGTAATAAACAGTTCTACTCCAATTAACGTCCATTAAACATTCGAAATAAATAATTTATTTACGACTTACGACTTTAATATGGGCGAATAGTATATATTCTATTATACGAAGTTCACAACGTTTCGACTTAAGTTGAAGTCGTCGCCAGATGTACAAATAATTACCAGAAACATAACAACAGAACAATTGAACATGATATCAAACACAAAATATGTTTACAAAAAAACTACTTAAAGTAGAAACTACTTAAAGATGTTATAATATTGTATTGTAAATACCAGATAGCATTTCTGTGTCGGTGTGTAAATTTAAACTCCCGCGAGTATTTTTTATAAATATCATTTCTGATATGCTACGTTTGTAATAATTAATTTAATGTGCAATCCCAACCTATAGAATGTGAGCATTATCTACACAATGTGAGGTTACTATACTTCAATTGATATTAAATTTCGTTTGTGCTCCTAGATTCTACTTTTTTTACCATCTCTCTGTTTGACCTACATAGCTAGCATTACAATCTTTGCATTTTATTTTGTATAATACATCTATTTTGTATACATCATTCATATGATCTTTCTTATCTCTCCCTTTCGTTATCAAATTTTTTCTTTTATTTTTCATGTCACAAAATATATAGTATTTATCCATACTGAGGTCGTAAGTCTTTAATAATTTGTTTAGGAATAAACAGCGAATGATCATATTTACAAAATATTTAGATCTATCAGTTCCGATCAAAGGTCCCAAATGCAAAGTACAAATAAACATTAACGATTTCGAATAATAACAAAAGATAAAAAATTTGCATGAAAATTTTTTTTCTTTAAATTAATTAGTACTAAAACTACTACGAATAAATTTAAATGTATATACCATAATACGAACTATATTATAAATTATGAGTATATTAAAGAATCGATTAATAGGAACATATTATCCAGAAATTCATTTTTACTATTCCCAATTTTTAAAAATATTATCTAAAAAACATTCAATTTACGATTTTTGAAACTAAAGATGTTCATATGGCACAATTCATTTCATTATTTCATCTGCACAGTAGAACTTCTCCAAACCGATCTGGTCAGGGCCGAGACCCTGGTTGATTACCCTTTTGGCCGGTTAATGTGAGGTTCCCGAGAAAAATCGATTTTCGTTCAAGAATGGCCTACAATTTCATCAGATTATCACGAATAAACTAGCAAACAAAAGTAATAGAAACTCATTTTTTGTTCTGCACGTACTCGTACATACATACATAGTTAACATGAAAAAATTGATTCATAGAAAAATATACATAAATGCATATTGATTCATAGAAAAATAGACTCGGAATCAAGAGGGGAATCATACTGACGAACTCCCTCCTCCTCCTCCTCTTCCGTTCTGCCCACCACAAACACATCGCACGCCTGACATTGCGTCACCCAACCTTACTTTCCAGGAAAGGACCGTCAAACAATCGATGTTTAAGTCACTGCATGCCAGCTACGCTTGAAGATAGAAAAAATAACTGCTGCACGGGATAGGCCGGTTAATCCGAGGCCGGTTATGAGGAGTAGATTCACCCATCCATTCCACTACACGAGGTTCAGTTCCATAGGTCATCAACAGATGCCATCTCCAACGACATCAACTCGGATATATCTGTCATTTGGGTACACAGCACACTCTCCACTCCACTACGCTATCACCACGGAGCGGAGCCTCTCGTCGGGCAACAAAGCGGGCACTCTCCCTCGCACACTTCGTGTCTTTAATCACACGTACTTTCTCATAATGATTGCTTTCAATTAGGTAAAACATTTTTATAAGAAGAACCCTCAATGCTCACTNTGGGCAAAATCATTAATGACAGATTATTCTACAAATTGGATTCTCCGATTCATTATTATCACTGCTCAAATAATTCGGGAAATTGAATTGCACGTAAATTAGTACAAATGTTAAGGAAAAGTGGAGAACCTATTTTACGGATTAAGACGTTTACATTTGTGTTTTATTTGTGTATACGACCATTAGACCTAAAATGTTATAAACAAATAAAATAAATTGATACAAAAAATAGAATAGCATTGATTTATTAAATCTAAACGAGAGGATTACTCAGTTCACGTATTATTGTAATTTATTAGCTATGTATCCCACGCACACACAACATTTATTTTAAGGTGAATTCACCTTAAACAATGGAACATAACATTTCCAATCAGATATCGCGATGATGTATCATTGATTCCGGAGCGCTGTATAGGCTGTCTTTGCATCTTGATCGTGATAGTAAAAACTTCATACTGATAGTCGTAGTCTGTTTAAAGAAAGATATAACTAGTGGCTTATTTTCATTTTTTCTATCATATAAATCCCATTGGGAATAGAATTCTAATTTGGTTGATACCCAATCTCGTGTCTCTTGGACAACAAAATAATGCTCATCGAGGATATTAAGTAAATAGATTCAAAACTCTTAATATTTAAATTTATACTTCTCTTTTTATAAACCTTTGTTTCAAAATACATGAATTCCAATACATAAAATATTGCATCAACGATTATCAATAAGCATCAATATATTTTCTGAAACTTAAAATTTATGGTACCGTCATCAGACGAACTCTCTTATTATATTTGGGATAGGTCAAGTTGGAGTCCCACTAATCCAAAACCTGCACTTTAGAATAAATTCGCTTTCCGTTTGTTTCCTTTTTTAACATCTGAAGAGCTGTTCACTCAACAATCTTTTGTATCTCCTCAGAAACAATTCTCAGAGTAGCGCGCGTCCAACTAAATCCGCCCCTGTAAGAAGCCAGTAATTGCGTCTTTTATGTTGCCTCCGTTATCTAAGGTTAAGGATGTCTCTAGTAGAATACCTCATTGGTACGGAAAGGTTCCCAAGATACCCATCTCTCCAGCACTCTCTCCTGTCACACACTTCCACGGAACACAATAGGGAAGGGAATAAATGTTTTGGGTTTCGCCGCATTCATATTTAGAAGTTTCGCCCACCATCTGCATTATACACTTCAATCTTGTTTTCTAGTAATTAAGAAGCTGTTGATAATACTGGTATTAATGGAAAAAATATCCTTTATATATATATATATATATATATATATATATATATATATATATATATATATATATANCGAATCATTCGTGAACACTCGCTCAGTTCCCGTGAACCGCACATCTGAGGAATGAGGTTTCTTCATGAGCTAAGCGGCACCGTGAGGCTGATCGGAGCGCGTTCGATTCATTCGTGAAACACGTTGCGTAGGGAGCGTGGTGACGCACGCACTACTTGGACAAGTGCTACTCACAAACACAACAGTTTACGTCACATCTCTACGGCGCGTGGATGGAAGAGTTGCTGTTCGGTTCGGTTTCTAAATAAGACAAATCACTTGTGTGTGTATACCTCTAAAGTTTTAGTTATTTGAAACATGTTAACGCGAATTGACGTGAGAAATAATTAGATGCATGCATTTCTAAGAACGAGAAGTGTAGCTTTTTACTTCTGAGGCGAACAAGTTAGCATTCCAGCATTTGCTGTGTCAAAATTAGGTAGTGGAGTTTTGGATGGAAAATTTATTTCACTGTCAAATTGCTAATTAAATTATATGCTTAGGCAAATATCATCTAAGATTTTAGTGACGAATTATTCATAAACACGTTTGTGGACACTGCTGTCGTCATGGTTGTGTTTGTCATTAAGATCTTCCCTGATGATATAATAATTAAAAATGCTAAACACCATACTCTTAATACAGGAATTTTTCACGAAACACTATCTTATAAATTTACGTTTTAAAAGAGTGTATTAAATTTTGTTATAGAGTTTTTTTTTTTTTTTTTTTTTTGCAAAATGCATTGATCTAATCTCATATTCTGGGGGTTCTGTGTTTGCATTTGCAAGAGGTAATGTTTTTATATTACCATAACTGTAATAATCCTTTCATAGTCCTCATTTCATTCATGCAAACTACGATCTCTGATTGCCAATTCAACATTCTTTTGTATAAAAAAGTAAAATAAACGAAAAACATCCTTTTTAGAACTAGCTTTTAATCTTTTAAACAGTATAAGTATTTTATTTTCTAAGATTTTTAAATTAATGTTCTGGAATAACGACACAGTATACAACACGTGTATGGATTCAGTAACGAGAAGTTATTTGAAGCAAGAACTCAGTCACATTATATAATATCAATGATTCATCATGTTACGTTTATGTCCGCATCACCGTAAGGCTTAATACTTTTCTTCTTTGAATTCTTCCAAGTAATATTCGTTTTGAAAAAGAAGAAAACTAGACACTTAAGTAGTAACAAAGACTCTTCAGAGACTTAATCACTGAATGATTTCAACACGTATTCAGTCTCTTGTTATGCATTCCGTAGTCTTTTTTTTTAATAGTCGTCATCCAAGCATTGCTTTTCTTTCAGGTCTTGAAGTCATACCTAAATTGCGTTCGAAAACGTATAGTAAAATTACTGCCATACCTTTGTAAACCAAAAAAAAAGAACATATACAATTATAACTTTCATTTCATCACATTTTTATTCTCAAATTTAGTTATGACTAATCCTTCTCAACTAGTTTCTTTAGAACTAAAAGCCTAAACAAAAATATTTTAAGATTTGTTCATCTCCTAATTTTTTATTATTCATTAATTCAATTTCTCAATTTATTTTCTTGTTGAATTTTGCATGTCAATAGTAAATATTCTATATTTGTTATTTCAGTCCCATTTATTCTTTGAAATACCACGTCACAAGAACAAACTCGCTTTGAATTTAATACCACGTATTAGCTGTCTTCTTTTTTTAAAATTTTATTTCACTTCTAAAATAATTTTTAAGAATTTATACATGAAATTGTACGTACTTAGTGATAGATAGGAAATTAGGAAACTATGGACAGTGTTTTACACTACGTAACTGAGTCGACAAATTTAAAATTTCGGGGATAAAATCAAAGAAATGTTAATCCTGTATGGTATTAACGTTATTTTGCACTATTCTGGAATTCACTATAAACAGGATAGTCGAAGTATACTTGGATAAACACATGTTCTCCATTCGTACTTTTATTTCTATGTTTGTTTACAAGACGCCAGTTCCTCAAATCTACCTGGAACTCCAAGGAAGTCGTCGGAGAAATGTTTATTTTCTTGTAGTATTTGCGTTCCTAAACATCGGTGGCCTGCAAACCCTCCTCAAGACCGGAATGTGTGACTGTGGGCGGCGTGTGGCTATTGGCTCGACTGCAGCGGGGACGCCGGCTGCGGGGGTGGGAGTGAGGGCGGTGGCGTGTTGCAGGGGGAGGGGTTGGGGAGGCGGGAACTTCGTCGTCGTCGTAGCCGTCGCCACCGCCGCCGTCGCCGCCTCTGGTGACTATGGAGTCGTTGTGCAGCTTGTTGCAGCGGGGAGCAGCGGGGCAGGGAGAGGAACGGAGACCGATGACGCGACTCGGGGCGGGCGTCTCAGGAAGCCTGAGTCAAGGCTCCGGACGCCTCGGACGCCAGTTCCTGAACGGCGGGCGACCGTCGAGCACCATCGTCTGTGCGCGCTTTCACTGTCTTTCATTTCGCTTTCACTGGAACTGACTGACAACCCTCCGACAAACGATTTCGACGGAATTGTGTAAGCCAGGTACGAATTCAAACACATTTCCATTTCTATACTTCATTAAACTATGGATGCTGCTGCTGTTCATTGATGTGACTACAGTGACAGAAATACTCGGGATGTTTTAATTGCTGAGATAAGCGGAAGTTCGCATGATTTATTATCTGAAGGGTGAGTCAACGATCACCTCGTGTTATTTTCTTTCTTGGACATAAAGTTACGTAAAGAATGATTAAATTATTCTGATCGTTGTTTCGGTTCGATCATTTGACACTGTCGGTCACAATGTCATGCCGCTCGCCCACTCTATTTCAACGATAAACTCTAATATTAGTAAACAAAGAAAAATGGTCGCGGAATTTCATCCTTAGTGACTTGAATGAAAAAGCTATTGACTTGTCTTAGCTTCTATTATTACCGTTAAATTTTAGGGTTTTCCGACATAAATCCTCTTTACTTCTTTTCTTCTTTTGTAATAGTGTTCCTCGACTCCTATAGCTTTCTATATTCACACACTCGTTTTCAATTTCCGTTTTCTCGTCTTAATTCTTTTGTTTCCTGTTCTTCATACGTGCTTGTACTTTTCGGTGATCTATTAAGATTTCAGTATCAAACCACAACGACAATTTTAACTGCCTTTAAGTTTGACCTCCCAGAAAAAAATAATCTCACAGCGCGAAAAATACCTTCATAAAATATCACCCGTTGATTGTGATGAGATATAATGTTTCAATAATTTTCATAAGTTTAGATTAGCGAGATGTCAAAATACGAATAATATTCACCTGAGAGAGGAGAATTCGTGTTGTTAATCACGAGTATTTACGTACTAATGAAGGTTGTATTCAAATGTCAGTATATTAAAATAAGAATAACGAATTAAGGATTATAAGAATTATATTTATTTTATGTGATTCATTATACTCCATGATAGTTTATATTCCATTATACATTGTAAAAATATACATTCCTCTTTATCCAGAAAATATTTGTAATCGCTCCTATAATATTCAAAGTACATTGATAAAATAATTTTGTTTTCGGACGGTAGCACAAGTGATCAGATAAAGAGATTATATTGATATGATACCTTATAAGAAAACAAAACAATAATCAGGAAACCCAATATTTTGCTTGCTTTCAAGATTACTTTTAAGTACTAAAAAACTAAATTCCATAAAAATTTTGCAATTTTGCAATTCATTGAAACTGCAAGTCATAAAGGCAGGGTGTTGTTTGTTACTGTGATTACTTTTATTACTATTAACCGTCATTTTATGCCGTAAAAATAATTATATTTATATTGCAACTAAATAAAAGAAAAGAACTTGCGACCACATTTTTGGAAACTCTTGCCAGTTGCATCATTATATTTTTTAACTGTTTTTCTATTGTTTATACTATATTAGTGTTTCGTTTCATATATCGTTTTATTTAATCCAACTTCTTCTTCCCTTTCGGTTTTTATTTGGGGAAGTTGCAAAAAATGAGGATTTTGAATTATTCATCACAAATAAAAATTTACGAATTTATTAAAATTTGACCGTTTTTAAATGAAGATACGTTAATATAATTTTCAAAAATCTATATTTTCACTTAATACCAATGTGTTATTTGTTTAAACAAGAATATTCCGGTGATCGTGATACGTATGACCGCCAAACCTTGTTAACTTCTTCTCCTACGAATGCACATTCAATTTCGCACCAATCTTTCACGGGTGTATTAGATTCCGTTTCGATTAAATATCCGTGCTCGTAAAATCAATAACGCTTCATCTTATCACTGACTCTTATCGACATTCGAGCGTCCTAGATTCTAGAAGCAGTAGCATCTCTGTCATCTGCAATCCTTGCCCTCAGCAGAGCACCGGTGCCGTTGAAGCCATGTCGGCCGCCACGAGAATGAAGGTGGACCCGACTGACCCCGCGGTGCGCCGCGTTGTATACAACGCCTACCGGGATCTCCTGTGTGGTTACAACGAGAAGGCGAACATGCTGCTCAAGTCTATGCCAGCAAATCGCGTTACGGAAGACAGAGGCATCGGGCATCGGGTCGAGAGCATGGCGTGAGTATATGTACCGCTCTCTATCCACGCGAAGAGTTTCGCATGGATCATGGAGAAGTTGTTTTAATGATATACAGAGTTCGAATTAAAAAGAGGGAAGCCAGAAGAGAATTTGCCTTCTGATTTTTACCTTAACTTCCACATTTTATGTTCATTCCAACTAAAGAAAACTACTTCCATCTCTCGTGATTGTCATTAATTACGGTCAAAATTAAGCATAATTTTCTCTAATATACCAACAATGTTTCGTGGAATTACGTATGAACATCATTATAATGAGGCATTGTAGAAATCTTCATTAGAAGAAAAATAAATTAAAACATGATACACAAGATTATTGTCGGTCAAGTGTACATCAGAATTAAATACAAAATTTAAAAAACAATGTTCTTTAAAATACCCCTACCTCCTGAATAGCTTTGACAAGCTGAATGAATGACAAGCTTTTCATATTTGTTTGTTTGCTCTTTTAGATTTCAGGTATTTAAGAGAATATGCTTTTACTTAAACGATACATGAGTATCTCATCTTTTTTTTTAATTTATGAATTATAATTAATTTAGTTAACTATATTCCATTCCATAAAACATAAATTTCACCTCAAAATACGATCGTAAATTACAAGATATGTCTAGCGTGAATGTTGTATATTTCATGTATATTATCATTTCATGAATATGAAATCATAATTAGTTGTATATTTAATAGAATAGAAAAAATATATATCTCATTCCCAAGTCTCTTACCCAAGTCACGGTTAGGTGGAAGAGCGGGTTAAATGGCCCGATCCTCGCCATAAGACATTTAAAAAAATAATACAAAATATCAAATAGAAACAACAGCATTCAATGAATAATATGAGTTTATTGGAGTGACAAAAGTTTTCAAGAAACATGAGATTTAATAATTTATTTTGACGAATAGGATACTTTTATCTATGAGAAAATAATATTTTATCTATATAATAAAAATGTAAGAAAAATATTTTACAGAACAGGGTTAATAAGTGGTGAGATAATAAAAGAGGTACAGACGTTTTTCACGAACTATATTGTAACCTGCGTATAAGTAAAGAAGTGATACCAGCCGTCCGGGATAATTTTAGGGATGTTGGGGAGATTTTAGAGATGTTTAATTTCGAATAAATATTTTAATGAATTATTATTGGACTAGCTGATTACCCAGCGTTACCCGAGATTTTTCTTAGACTAATCTACTTCTACTCAGGAAAAAATTAATCTATCTATCTAGCAAGATCAAAATATTTTACTTACTGGTTTTTTTTAAATATATGTACAACATCCTAATTTTACAAATTCAAAATAATACAAATTTAATTAAAAAAATTGACTGTATACACCACCTCGCGGGAACCGCGTCGTGGGTCGAATGTTCGCTTCCGAGGCATCATGCTACAGCACAATTTCATGTCAATTCTTGTAAACTCTAAACTATTCGTCAAAATTTTATGATTTAATGACTTTTTCCATCTTTCATAATTGCACAAAACAAATAATCCATTAAATTTTATGATTTGTTTTTTCCTTCTTAAAATACTGTCTCAAATTGAAGTATTTTAACATTCCTATTTTCGATAATTTAAGTTAATTTTTGTAGATAGACATATGCTGTCGCGGACGTTTTTGTAGAAATTTTGGAGGCAAACAATATTGTCATTCATTGTTGTCTCCTATCTCTAACAGTTTAGGCAGCGTAAGCAAATATACCTCTTTTTTCGATTTAATCGACATTTATCGTCAAAACCATTTCTACCTCTCTTGCCACATTAAAAAAAAAGTTAACCTAAGTTCATCCTGGACATCCAAACCATCTCCTTGCAAAATTATCATCACGAATGATCCAGGATCAAGTAGCTAACAGACAGACACATGTTTGCTTTACGCATTTATATATTAGTATGGATTTATGAAATTATAATTCATTATGTCTTGTAATTAGAATGTTTCAGTATTTTTAAAATGTATACCTGAACATGAATGTTGGATGTGTGTCAGTGGTAAAGAGACGAAAAAAAAACGAAGTGTGTGGAATGAATTATGGATGAGTGCATGGTTGTATGATTTATGGATGAAGGGTCTTGGAAATTAGCTGTTTCGATTTTGCTTCTGTATCACACCAAGCATGTAACAACTTTTGTGTTTTTTTTTTCTTCAACAGGTCGTATTTTAATGTCAAATAAATTTTTATTTTTTGGTCTTTGGACAAATACGATATTATCAAGGAAATTACTACGTTAAAATGCCTTGACAAGTGACAAATAGAAATAATCAGAAAAATCTTATAGTGTATCCCAGATGTTCTCCCTCTATAACAAAAACGTGCTATAATTATATATACTTGAACGCAAATGAAGTTGTGATCCTTGGCATTAGCAACAATGAAATATATAGTTTGTATTTTCAATATTCATCTCTTTAATTCGTCTAAATAGTTCATTTTACTTTCTTCTTAATACATTTGAAAGGAATAACCCTTTATTTGTCACTATTAATGTGAAAGATGCAATCTTTATTCACATTTGTTACATATTTACATCAAACTTACGATCAATTCGGAAATGAAATGAGACAATTCGTTAGATTAAATGTCTATTTGAACCTAACACGTGAAATGGGAGAATGATAAAAAAAGAGAAGTAATTAATAATTTTACGAGTCGTTTTTATTAGGTAAGTTTAAGTTTTTCGTATAAACGCAAATATATTCACATTTAAAAAGTTTTACTTGTTTCTTGCTTCTTTAAAAAATCAAATGAGCGATAGTTTTCCATGATATGACTCATGCCTCTATCGTGAACATATTGGCTTTTTACTTAGTCGGCTTTTACTCGTCTATTTTCATTAGCATGTCATATGCATTTTTTCTTATTCAAGGCGACACAGGGTGAGGTTTCGTAAATCAGCGTTTGTTGGTGAAAAAAAAAATGTCGATACTTCTGAATGTTTTTTTACGATCCGAGAATTTTTTTTATCAATTATATCTCAAATATAAACATTCTTATTTAACGACGAAGTTAAAGTCACAAAACAACAAAATTATTCTTTTATAATTAACTTCGTTTTTTTTCTCTACTATATCTTTTCCCATTTTACTTGCGGTCAACGTTTGTGAAGGTTAATACGTTTTGAGATTTGTCAAGTCTGAACGGCTCCATACTCGTGAAAATGCCAACCTGGTTGTATTATTAAAATGCGAGTGAGGGACATTAAAAAATGATTGAATTAATGAAATTACTCACGGAATCATCCAAGATATGAGCGGGCGTCGAACCTTTGATCTATGGCCCATTAGCTGTAGCTCCGTATTCCGTTGAAGTGTGATCGATTCTTTCGTTATTTTTTCTTTTTTTCTTTTCGCGTGGAAAGAATAATTGCACGTGATAATAAACGATATTTTTTGTTCACACTTATGCCAGAGAATAAACCAGAGAAAACATGGAAAGTGCAGGTTAGATTGACCTACATGAGGACGATTTTAATTATAGTTTTTAAGATTCGATTCTTCACTGACCGAAAATAAGGACTATGTTTAAAATCGTAATCACGAAGTATAACTAAAATGTTGTTGTAATAAGTATGTCTTCATGGAGTTCGCCAAGTAAAATATGGCATTTATATAGATTTTCAAATGTGAGAATCAAATCTGATGTTATTTCAAAAATATAAGATCAACGGAAATCGTTTTAAGAATCATTTATTTAAAAGTATTTCAATATAAGCATTCACATATCTCTTTTTTCCTTCAGAAAATTCATTATGGTTTTCTTTGTTGAAGTTGTTAACGTTAAGTTTTCTCATTATGTGGACTGATGATTTGACATAATTGGTTGTTGTTTAATTAATACAACTCTTGCTGCAGTTTTGACAATCCGTTCCTTTCGTTTCTTCGAACTTTCGACTCGTTTCTTTCTGGAATCCGACATGTTGCTGTATGCAGTGGAGTGATATATTTCCGATAGTCTCTTGCACTGATACGGACTCTTTTGCAAGATTGCGGGAGCGAACGCGAGTCGGAGCGGATGGAGTGCTTTCCGAGCGCTGCGTCACTGTTTGCGTAGTGTCTTCCGCATCGCTGGTGTGACCGCCTTCATTGCCGGTGCCGTGCCGCCGCGCCGTTCGCCACCTAGCGAAATCGGAGACCCTCGCAAACGCCGACATTATGTGGGACACAAGACTCGTTCTACCGTGACTTTCAAAGATACGTTCATCACGCGGAGAGCTTTTTTTATTCATTTGGTGCGTAAGAAAATCATACAATAGTAGAAATTTAAGATCCACGTAGGGTGGTTTTCAATTCATTTGGTTTTCATCTTCCAAATCAATTAGTAATCTATTTTCAAATCTATTTTGAAATATTGCCCTGAAAAAGGCTACAAATCAAACCAATAAAAATATTAAAACAGGAAACTTTCATTTCAAAAAGTCACCAAAATCAAAATTGGTGAGAAAGTAAATTGCTTGGGTATCTCTCTTAATCTCATTTTAGTACTTTCGTTATTAGATAGAATATTGATTGATTCTATGGCGTTAGAAAATTTATTTTGACACACTCATATATATACGATGATAGATATGAAATAACTATCCCCGCATATTTATTTTACGTATGTGATAAAAATCGATTTCATTTTGTTCTCATCTTAGTTCGTCCCATTGACAAAGGTTGATAACAAGCATAAGTAAAACTTATTATTTTAAATATAATTAATTAAAACAATATTATTATTTTAATACGTAGTCATTTTTAAGTCGTATATCTTTTATTAGATTCTTTTATTCTTTAATGAATCTTAGTGTAGTCGTGTACATTATCTCCGCAGCTCCTGACCAGGTTTTTCTTGGAATTCTTCTAGGGTACACTTATGTTGTCTTCTCTTGAGGAGGAAATAAATTCATTGTCATCAGTGTTGTAACAAGCAAATTTAACTGAATTATTATTTCAGTGTCACAGTAATTTTACTGAAACTCTGCGTTAAAATATTCCATTCCTCACTTCCAAATTCTTGGGAAATATTTTTATTTTTCTGCTAGCTCAGTATACATGAGTCATAGAAAAATGATTTCTGATTCATCTTATGTGTTGGAAGTTTGTCTGAGAATCGTGACTTATACAATTGACTTGGACTTTGACGTCTATCATAAGACCGAGTTAACATACAAGAAGTTGTTGATGTTTGTCATCATTTCGTATGGAATACCACACGTGCCTATATTTCTATAGGCAACATCTTCTTGAAGTGTGAATGATCTCCTCGTCACGTACAACTTGTATCCATTTACAAGTGGAATTCTAGCACTTGAGAATGTTGATATACTTGAATCTTAAAGCGTAAGAATAGTTTATTTTCAGTTTAAACGTATGTAATATTATTCCCTTTTCGTCCAGATAGCAGAAGTCGTGGAGTTCCACTCTGCACTCTGTCAATGTCACTTCCCAGGATAGTGTCACCTTTCGTTATAATAGTGATAAATTCATTTAGGAATTTCCCAGTGCAAAGGAGACATTTTAACAAGTCTCGGAAATACGTGAATACCAAAGAACACTCCTGGATTACGAATGCATGTGTTATAATTAATACATTCAGAAAAATATTCTTTCTCCGAAGGGTTCCCCAACATGTAGGAATTTGTTGTTTTTTTTTAGGAGGGGGAGGAGATTTCCAAAATTTCGAAATTTATGATATGGACAGTTTAGCCGTATAAAAGTATTGAAAATATTTTTTGAGAATGGTTTGATAGATAATGAAAGGTATATAGCTCCCAAAGAAGAGTCCACGTGTCACGCTCTTTCGCATTAGAGCACTATCCAAGTAACGTATTAAGAAATTATTTCTTAAAGAAAATGTATTTCAGTTTAAAAGTAAAGCTTGCTTGAAATTTATGTTTTCATATACTATTATTTTCTTGGTAATTCTCGAAAAAAAGACCTTTGTGGGTAGACAAATTATGTAAATCTGGTGAAGAAAAAACCGATAATTGTCGACTACTGATAATCTTAAATATTGCAATGATAATGATTACAATCCAAGGTAAATTATAACGAGTGGAATTAATCATTATATAATAAAAAATACAACATAATGTATCTTCAAGATCGATGAAATCCTCAGTTTGACGTGCGAAGATTACGCAAAGAAGTACTAAAAGATAAAACATACATGAATAACTAAAGCTGTGTTTATTTATAATGAACCTCTTCTCATCGCCGACGAGGCAAAATTCGTAGCAATATACAAAATTTGAGAGTTATGTATATACACATTCATAAGAAAAGAATTGGTAATATGAATAAAGTGGTGATACTGCAGGACGTTTCAGATTCAATATTAGATTTCGACGAAATTACTGTATACAATTTAGACACACAAGTTGAAGTTTTTTTTAGTAAAAAGAGGACGCCCGTTTCCGAATAAAAAAATCATGCATTTCTGCTGAAGACATCGTCTGTCGATAAATGATCCAGTATTCCAGATAAGAGAAAATTCTTCGAAAAACCATCACGAATGAAAGTCTATCTGTTCTCATACGTCTGATGTTAGTTTCTCTCATACGGCTACCTAGCTAAGAGAGTGGTCGTCCAAACCGGCAGAGCTAGAATAGTGAGTACTTGAGAAAGTAGTAGATGCGCCTTGTCACGTCAGTTTACTCTCTGAATTATGAGAATCTCTGACGCAGCTTTCACGCCACCTTTATTCTTTTACCAACTCTGATGACGTTTAAACAAATATAATTTACAATTACATGACTATGGTCTGAAGAGAATAATAATAATATTATAGAAAAATCGTTTCTTATTGGTTGTTTCTTCATTTTGGACCTGATTCGGCAATTCTTACGTGAGATATACATAAGATTTTCTATGTATAACACCAGCTATTTATCTCTCGAGTTCTAAAAACTGACATTATTATGTAATAGAATATAACTTTCATGTTGCTGTATAATTATTATAAATAATCATAAAAAGATATCAAAATCAACTGAATTTATCGTAAATTGGATAAAATGTTTGTACGTAATCTAAACCATTAAAATAATTGTTCTTTGTTTTTATTACTAATTGAGAAAAGAACTAACTAAACATTGTTGCCTGAAATATCGATAGTATTATTCATCATATATTTAATATTTTAGTATTGAGTTCATTTACTTGCTAAACTTTGCATTATCTTTATGGTTAGCAATTTAACGTAAATGTTAGGGGATGTTGCCCCACTTCTAGTTCCAAAACCGACTTGAAGGAATTTGAAGTTTGCGACTCGGTATCGCCTGATTGTCGCATCTTTCTTTCATACTGTTGACTGAGTTCCAATTAAGCTATACTATACAAAGTTGAATTAAGAACAGAGTGAAATCCTTACACTTAATCTTATTACAAATTCTCCCTTGCATCTTCCGGAATGTAAAACGGAGTCAGTAAGTAAAGTATTATACTACAATAAAATAAAATGAAAATGAACAAATACTTGTGGTCACTTTATCTCTAATTTCACATTCAGGTAAATTGCTTATTGTGGGCGAGAGCGCTGCAGAATGAATGGTCTTTGACAAGAGATACTTCTTTCTTTCTCTTTTTCCCGAAGCTCGTTATTACCCGTGTAATTCAAGCATATTGGCATAAAAACTTATGGCATGAAATAAATTTGACATCATAGAACATCCCTTCTTTTCAATACCACCCGTCTCTGGAGACACATTCATAAATATTGCTTGTATCTTCTTTTATGATTTGAATTGACAAAACGTAATCTATCAAAGCCAACTACTACCAAAATAAAAATATCCCATTGTCTTCCTTTAGATCATTCATGACTTTTAGGTTACATGCACGGATAGTAAATTTATGAATCGGAACATGTACTATTTATTTATTTATTGTTTCCAAATAAAATACAAACACAATTCAATAAATAAAATACATGTACAAATTATTTTCCCCCAATATCCGCACTTCCAGCAATGGCAATATGCGGTAACTAATATATACTACACACACTACAAATACAATATTTATATTATCTGTATCTCCCCATACCGACCGTTTTGTGATCCGAAATGATACAACACAGTAGTCTTCACTGTCGCCTCACAGTGTATAACTTAGTGGTTCGCAAATGGTTTCAGCTTCTAGATAACTGGCGATGTTATTATGATTATATGTATTGCTCGTACAGATTCATGCAATAATGAAAGACATTATATATATATATATATATATATATATATATATATATATATATATATATATAATACATACATACACATAATATTCATAATATGCACAACATACATAATATGTTTGGGCGTAATTATGGAAGTTATTTTAATTGTTTTATTATTTTATTACGTATGTAACCAAAAACTATTAAATCCGGTAAGTCTTCCTCTAAAAAAGAAATGACCTATTTTTTTCCAAAAGATAATTAGTCTTAGTATTATTGTACTTCATTACTCAGTATTGGGACTGTCCGTGGTTATCAGCTTCTTAATTATGTGAGTGTAATTTTGGAAGTGTTTGATATCGCTTCAGTTTGGACCCTAGAAAGCTACTCAAGGTTTTGTGATGGTGACCAGTGTCGTCCTAGAAGTATAAGTCAAGTTTACTCCATATTTATTCATCCCCACTTCATATTCAATGTTTTAATTGCCTAAAATTACTTCTATTTTAAACTCTTACATTAATCAATTAAAATGTTTTCCAGAAAATATTATTTCATCTGTATTAACACTAAGTGATTTGTAAATTGAACATTGTTCAATATCATCATTTCACTTTTAGTAAAAGCGAAAAATTGCAAAAGTATAAAAACCTGAAAATAGGGCTAAGACAACTTGATGCCAACACGCGTTATTGCTTATTATATTACCACACTTTATAATCTAGTCTAACTTTGTTAACAATTCATCAAGCTCTGTTTTAACGATAAACATGAACTTAAAAGATACATTCAAAACTGTGTCGATTTTTCTTACGAAATTGTTTTTCAAAAAGCAAAGCAAATTTCTATACATCGAATTTTTTAAGCATAAAGCAATGAAATATTTATATCAATTAAAGGAGTTGCTTTCTTTATATTTTTTCTTGCTTTTGGAAATTGATCTTTGATTTTAGTTTTTATAAATATTCTTCAACGATTAAAACCGACAGCGGTGGTCTAGTTGTAGCATCCTCGCCTCCACGATCCCACTGATCGGTAGAACGTGGGTTCACACCCTGCTCGACCGAACTAGGTGAGGTTTTTAGCTGAAGTTTCCCTTATCTACTCCAGACAAATGTCGGTTCGGTACCATAAGTTCCCTGGCCACCCAACATCTCTCCTTCCCAAAATCCTCACCCAAGTCCAACAGTTAGGTGGAATGCAGGCCTCATGAACTGAACCTCGACAAAAGGCATAAATAAATAAAATAAAATAAATAAACTTATTGAGGTTCATTTTCCAAACTAGAGTTTAGCTCCACTGTCTTAATACTTAAAGGGGAGATTACCTCCGTCCTGAGACCTGAGTTCAAAGTCAGTTCACTGTAGCTACAATTGAGTCAACGAAACGGTAAGTTTTAATACAATGATCACACGGCTTAATAAATTGCAAGTAGTTTTAAATATTGACGACGACAGCCGTGACAGCCTGAATCTATACATTACCCGCTATTTGATCCTCGCTCAATGTGTTTAAAAAGTGTGAATATTGAGTAGCAGATAAATAAGTTATTCGTAATGTTCCACAACAAAAATAGCTTTACATAAAAGAACCTACATTGCACAGTACTTTAGTGCGTAAGAAATACCTCTAGATTACGCCATCAACTTGCCATATTGGTTGAGGGAAAGTGAATTTAACATTTTAGGAAAACTTTTCAGTTTTTCAAAAGATCACTTGCCGTAGTTGGAATAGACCTATAGCCAAGAACATGCTGTTCATGACAGCGAGGACGCGTTATCAATTTAGGAAGATAAAATGACTTTATCATTTGACACCTAGCTGTCATAGACAGGCTAGGTAGTTTGCGTCAAACAATTTTAATCGCGTGAGCACAATTTTCCTTTCGATTTGATTCTTACAAGTAGAATATTAACTGCCAAAAATCTAGTTCTGGTTCTGTTATGTTTTTTATTCATTTAAACAAATCTTCGTCGTTTGGACAACCTATGACATACTTCAGGGCAATACTGTTTCAATAAGTTTGCTTAGGTTTCAATCTCTCATATAAATTATTTTAAAAAATTTCAAGTAATGATAGTTTTGATTGCCACATACCACGAAACACTGGAAAAGCTACATTATACATCATCATTCACTAACAAAACTGGAATCTACACAAACATCATCATACTGGGAATGCGCCTCCGTAGGTCACTATAGTATTTATATAGTATCCTTATTCTTACCAATATATTGTAAAGAGCATTTATCTATTTACGCAAACTTGATGTATAATTACTGAAACCATCTTCGTTAAATTTGATGTAGCTTGCAACCCAGAGATATGCTACATTTAATATGCTCCACGTTAATTTTATAAGCGGCTTTGTCCTATCTTTCATCGTACAGAGGATGTCATTATCTTGGAGAGGTACGATAGTTTTGACAAAGCTGTCACAATTGCTGAAAGATTAACATAATTTCCTGTCGAGTGAACTTGGTCGCAAGATATTTATTAATGTTTATTGCTCAAATATTCTTCATTTTTTATAAACTTTAAACCCTAATTTCGACATTTTCTCCATATCACCGTCAACAATGAAAATATCATCGTTCAAGAAGCAACAAATAATTCAATAATATACGTAAAATAATGTACCAACTTAACTGGGAACATTAAAGTACGTGGACTTAAAAGTCGTAAAAGGAATCGCTAACATAAGAATGAATTTCTGCCCAGAAATTGTTCACGAGGAAATAGAAGTCTTGTAAGCGATCCTCCTCATACAGCCTCTCGCAGCGATCTAAACTGATTTTAGTCAGTATATGCACAGAAATGTTAAATTAAAAGAAAATATTCGAAATAAATCTTTTTTTGATAATAATGAGTTTTATTTTTGCACTTTTACAAATCCATATTGACCAATTCATACGGGAATATGTGAATTTTTGGATTTAGACAAGTATAATATACATGTATGAATATATTCCAATAGATATTTGCACACACTCACATATAAGTGTACATACATGTATACATACAGCTAAAAACGCTTAAAAAATGCAAGTTTTTGTAGTTGTCATGTGTGTGCATAAATATATACATGCAAAAATTTACATCCAAATAAATCAAATACATGAACAAACACATATCAATAGTTAGCGCTTTTTACTGAACAATAATCGGCCTAAATTATATTATTTTCATGAAAATGCCTTAAACGAAGAATTGCAAAAAAAAAAAAAAAAAAAGTCTCAACTTTGAGCGCTCATATCTAGGTTCATGTGCGTGTGACAAAGCATAACTTATGACAAAAAATTATGCAATTTTTAATCTTAACTTTTCTTTATATCGCAAGTAGTTTTTGAGATATTTACAAGAAACCGTTTTGCCGCCCCTTTTAACCCCTCCCCCTAGGGGGGTCAACCGGTAGGCCGGAGTGTCTGATTTTCTTTCTTCATTAAAGTGCCCCCGAAACCTAACTTTCTGCCAAGTTTCGTTTCTGGAGGATTATTGTCCAGATTTTTACAAAATCAGCCTTTATTCAATGGTGTAAAACAACTCGTAAAACCAGGAGCTTGGACGAGTTCGAACTGTGTTCAAACAAATTATATCGTCATACCCCGTACCGACAATCAAATTCAATTACAAAGGACTGTTTGAGGCGAATTAAGGAAGTGAAAATAATTTGACGTTATTTCGAATTCCAGAATAGTTTTATTTATTGCTCAACTCATGCCTCAATTGTTGCCTTTAAAACCTAGTTTAAGAATTGATTGATTTAACGTGAATCTCACGCAAAGAACAGCGAAAGGCAGTAGTCACAACTTCCAAATATTCATTGGACCAAAGTTTCTAAGCTTATATCCGCCGAGGAAACTCATCAGATAGGCGATCATTAATTCCTTGTAGTTACACAATGTTATTAAATTCATATTAGCTTATACTCCATCTAAAATAATTAACAGTCGACACCCATGCCTTTGTAAAAAGATAGAAATTGTGAGACAATACTTATAGTATGAATTTATGCACTAGTTGTTAGAGATAATGAATGAAAAAGAGAAAATAAACTTATGTCGACACTCGCATCGCATAATTTTCACATATTCGCGAGTCAGAATATATTGGATGTGTGGGTGCAGTTTCGAATGCCTCTTCCCACTCACTTCCACAGCTGAGTCCCAAGGCCTTGGTCACAACATGCAATGCGTTACAAATGCAAGGCCGTCTTATCCTGCTATCATCACTATCTGAACCACTTTCTCTGATCATAAAATAATGATAGCGTATAGTTATAGTTCAATAAACTGTGCGTTGGAATTCATTCATTACATTGCTCCGTTGTTTCAGAGACTCTGACCAACACCATTGTTTCAGAGATGTGATTGTCTTTCGAAGATAATTCTCAACAGTTGATGTCATACTATATACGTTTATTTGAACGCATGAACCACCTTCTGTACTGATGATGCCTGTCCCGTGGTCTAATCGGTCTAATCAACGACATATTGGTTAAAATGTAGAACGAACTTCTTTTAGCGGACAATTCATTTATATCGTATCACCACATACAAAAAACAAATTCTTGATTGTATACACTTTAAAACCTTAAAATATTATTAAAATAAAACCTTAAAATGACAAGGTTTCATCTCTAGTGAGGACCATCATCGGGTGACTAAAACGCTATGCTAATATATGTTACGCCGCATCATGGTGAGTACAAACTCAACATTTAACATAACATTTCTTTTTACATTTTAACCTTAACTATAAGCAGAAGTACGACGAGCTATTTCAGAACGACATATTCTTAAACATTGCGTCATTGAACCTCTAAATAGAATCTGAACAGTTCCCCTCCAGATGGAAAAATCCACTGACGTATTTTTATTTTATTAAAAAAAGTCCTCCTTTGCTTTTTCATAATGCAAAGTACACAAAAAACTGGTGGATTCACTCATTTCAGTTTTCTCTTGATTTTTGATTCATTTTTGGTTACACCGAGGCTCAATGTTACGTTCATGTAAACCCTTTCTCCCTTTCTCCACATGTCGGCATACTGAATTATATTTGCAAAGAAAATACAGAACATTTTATTCTTCTCTAGAAAACACTAGTTATACTATTCCAATTGTTTATGCGTCGTCTGTAATAATTTGTCATCTTTAACCCACTCTCCTTTTTTAGATATTGAACGTCTTTTTAAATCATTCATGCATTTGCAATTCAAAGCCTCCATCGTACATGGATCAATTAGGGTCTGTTTGGAGATTTTGCAAACATAAGATACTCAAATAGCATTCCATTAAATCAACTCTTTAGGTTTTACCAGTCGACTCTCAATCATACTTTCTTATTTGAATTTCTCAGTAGATTTCTTGACACATCGAGCAAAGTAAATGATAAGTTTTTCTATTTGGAGCACTTCCTATTTGCCTACCAGATGGCAGAACATTATGTCTAGTTACTGCTCTTTCTCGTTTCGGGTAAATGTACCAGTGCTCTACTGTGCAACAGCGTTCCACACTTCGGGTTTAGAACAAAACAATAACACATCAGAGAATCGGTTTTCATTTGGCACAATATTCAATGTCTCCTTAATCAGAAAAAAGGTTTTCAATGCAATTTATAGGGGAAATTATCTAAGTGACGTCTCTGCATGTTTGGTCATTCCTGTGAGTGACGGTAACACATGTTGTCCCTAAGAGACATTAGATCGCGTTACATTTGATCGGGCAGGCAGATCAATCACAGATATTAGGCAAAGAAAATAATTTTAAATTCATTCCTCGACTAGAGTAATATAGATCACCAGCAGGACTCTTTCGCCGACCAATGACTGAGATAACGAAGCAGAACAACAAAGTGTAGAAACAACCAAATACTTTTGCGTACCTTCCTAGTCCATGCCCTGGCTATACCATCTAGAAGCATGGCGTCCAATAAATATGGAATATTCGTATTAATATTCCATCGTTGCAATATTCTTATTATGATGTGGAATGCATATTTCGTTTTTTATTCTTATGATTAATATTTATACTGATAGGGTTTTTTATTCGGGAGAAAAACAATCTAAGAACATACGCGTTAATAAATTACATATTAAATTACTTACAATGTATGAGTAACATTCTATGTTCTTCTCTGGGTTTCAAGGTTTCTGAGTTTCTCTACATCCCTGCCAATTTTCATCAAAATAGGTGGAGTAATTTAGACGAGTGGGAGAGTACGACAATTTCGCAGTCATGATAGTCACTAGCATGAGAGAACCTTATTTTGAAAGACGTGGACACAAGGGTTACGCAATATTTCTTTTTTAAGGTAAATTAACGCAATAAACAAACTTGGAAAATAATATCATGAAAATTATTTCTACTCAGAATTTCGTTTTTAATATAAATAAAGGTATGAATTTAATGAAAAGTGAACGTCGTGAAAATTCTTCAAACCGATAGTTGTGTCACCTGGGAGACATTTCATGATCTAATCTCAATCCCAATTCAATTTGCATTTTAAAACAAACCATAAATGGAACAGTACATAGTTAAAATGTAAGATAACTATCCCGTCCATGTGCCGAATATAAACTTGGTAATGCTGTACTTCATTTTTGGCAACTTGTAAAAAATGAAGGAAAAAAAAGGATACCTATAGAAAAGTTGCCTTTCGGTATAAGATACAAAGGATATGTGGAACAAGCAGATAAACGCACTTTCACATTTATAACAACATAATCATTTATAGCATAGATTAATTTCTTCTTTGTTTTGGGATGGGTACTAAAAGTACTCAAGAAAGCGATCCCTAAGTTTCAAGCTCAAATTTCAAATAATTTTGAGAAAAATATTTGTTGTCAAAAGAGTAAAAAAATGTTTGTCAACGGGCATGCATTGGTAGCTTTGCACTGATAATGAAATTCGCATAACATGTGAACTTGTAAAAGAAACCATACAAGTTTCTTCATTACAATGGTTAATATAATAAAATAAGATTTAAATAAATTGAAAACAAAATTGTTAATACTATCGAGCAGGTTACACAAAATCCTGACATTCACATACTACGAGAACTGTCCCAAAGATATTCGAAAGCATAGTACAATGCGTAAACATTTTAAGGATGCAGTATACGACAGGTATATTTAAGAGTCTTTGTTTTAGTAAATAAAAAAGTCAAATTGAAAAAAGTAAAATTAATTTCCGTATCCAAATTTTGCTCCTAAAGAGTGAAACCTTGATCGCTAATCTCCAGTTCCATGATAGAAAGTGCTCCTGAGGACACACAGTCCAAGCGATCAACGTCGACGGTCACTCGTGACTCAGATGTGCTTCGACAGAGTATGTCGCTGTCCATTTAAGGGAATGCGAGCCAAGGCAGGCGTTACAGGGCTAAAGGCTATGGCGCCGTTCGCCGGTCGACCGCGGAGCACGCGCGTCTTCGCGTTTCAATCTGGGACAAGGTCGGCCCCCGCCCTCACCGTCCGTCGCGTCGCCGCTGAAGAACCGATCGGTGCGAGCAGTTGCTGATCACCCGCTATCCTCTGTTGCAGACGCCAGTCCAGTCAGCTGTCGGGCGACGGATCCCCCAACGTCAAATCTGCAGCAGGTGAGTACGCGAAAGCGCATCTAATAATTCTAGTGATTCCATGAATAATAATTCCATCCAGTTAAAAGTGGTGGGACGTACACACCAATTAATGTAACTCAACGTCATCGTAAGAGGGTGACGATAGCTAGAGTACAGATTTCTTGGGTACAGAAAGATACCAAAATGACCCTTTCTGACGAGAATAAACTTTCTGCATCCTTGTGTGAAAGTTAACTTTCAGACTTCCTTCCTGATTGCGTCAAGCAAGAATTATATTATTCAGCGAATTGAAGAAGATAAGAAATCCTTGCGAGTAAGACACTTCAAATATATATTTGTGCTACGAAGATTATACGACCTTTTCTATGCGCTGATTTATTGAATAATAATGAGAAGTGAATCTGTTTTGCTCTTTCACATTCACTTGCGAAATAATCCCCAAATGTTTTCATCTCCCTCGTTTTGTGTCAGTGTGCTGTGATTGACCTCAAGGACTCAGGAAGTTCACGTGTGGGTTTGCAAACAATTTTAAAGTCCGTTATCCAAAAATACAAATATCAAGTTGTACATGTGCCACGGTTTTCTTGAAAAAGTTGTATAAAATATCTTGCAGCAAAATTTGTTTGCCGTGTCAGAGTGAATTTTCAAAACGTCGTACTACTGCAAAGGTCAAATATGAAACAATTACTTAAGGATTTTGTTAATTATTCTCGGGAAGAAAGTGTATTGTAAAATTCTTCTGAACTCGAGTGCCGTTCTCATTTACAGCACGACATTGATACACTCGTAGGACATAGAAAACTGTGCAAGTGGATTTGGTTGCTGTATCTCGTTTCAATCCTGTTACATAAACATTGACCGAACGTAATTAGTTCGTGTTCTACCTCGCTTATTCAGCGTATTGTCACGGTTTTATGATAATTTGATATCACAACTAAGTTATTGACAAAATCCTGGAGTGACAGATATTATTCCATATGACAAATTTAATATCGGAACCTTAAACGTTGCGGAATTTTGAGAAACTATAAGAATTTTTCCCACTCTACAGAATTGCAGAAATATCGACGTATATGAGAAGTTCTGCTATATGTAAAATTTGTTTTATAATTCATAATAGTATGTTTTTCTGTTTCGTTTGCTCATAGTAAATATTGTAGGTACTAATACATCAAAACTGACTACAGTACTCTTATTGCAGACTAGCTATAATTTACTGGAAGAAAATACAATTATACGTACATTTATCACGAGAGTTGCCAATAGTAAGCTACAAGTAGATAGATTAATTGTGCTGCAAATTAGTACATTTGAAAAGAATAAATATTACCAGAGTTAAGAGTTCTTGAATATGGAGTAAATTTTTTTCACATCTTTAGGGAAATTTCCTTACATCTAAAGCTAAACCTTTATACACACCAAATAATAAAAACTATTAAACGTATTTAAAAGTATAAAATTCCTACCCAGTGTAAAAATGATTTATCTCTGAAAGCCTTTCATTGTGTAAGTAGATGTGACAACAAAAGACAAACATGGTGCATCAATGAAAAATGGGACGTAAATATCGTAAAAACGTAATCGTACAACTTTCTAACACTATTTTCAGTAAAGAATATTAGGATGGCAAATAATCAGTACAGATGTATTATCAGGCACAACATGATATCGACAAAAGTGAATCCAAAAACTGATAGTTTCACAGTAGCATCCTTGCAATGAATCTATTGGTTGATTCCAGCGCTATCCGAGAGACGATTTACGAATCAGGACATGCGCCTGAGAGAAATATATAATAAGAAAGTCTGAGCCCTGACCTTCACTGGCATAAAAAGAACTTCATTTAATGAAATAAAATTCATGATTTATCTCTCCCATGATGCTCCCTTCCAAAAAAATAAATTGTGAGAATTCAGAAAATGTTAAATTACTTTTATATTGGATGGGTTAGAGTGGACAGAGAATAAATGTCTTAAAAGGTATGTGACTTTTATAGAAAAAAGTTTCCAAATATCAGCGATAATATCCAATAACTTGATTTCTTATGTTTTTTCTCCATATATTTGTATTATTAAATCAAAAATGTGTTGCATTGTTCAAAACTTTTTATCCGCATTGCGTCATAATATGAAGAACTATGGCTTTTACCGCAAGGAAGTTAGTGCGGTCACGGTCTGCGAGCAATGATAAGACTAAGTGTTGTATTACTAGTTTAAATTATGTTATACAAGCGAAAAAATATCTTACGTCAGAGTCTGAAATACAATAGGATAACTTCGACATACCAAAGGCAAAAGTATAGTCTTGAAAATACTAAAAATGTTCAATTATTATTGCGACCCTTTTTTAATTTATCATTCCTGAAGAAATTTCTAAACTAGAAAGATAATGTATATTTTCAATCTGACCTTTGTCTGTTATGAAGAGTAATAGCCGTCCCCAGAATTAATCATCTTTAAAATTGTCCCTCCAAGCAACTGATGTTTTTGGAAAAAAATTATGTTCCATATTCGAAGAATTTTCCATGGCGGCTTTTAAGCTGTGATAAAATTAAAATCGAAGTTATGCTTCCTAAACTGTTGTTGCTATCAAGGTTATAACAATACAGCACAGAACAATATGCTGCATGCTTCATGAATACGTCGTACATTGAGGTTCGTGCGAAGTTGTATTTTCCCTTTTCTATGTCTATTTTACTTTAATATTTCAAAATAAATTGTAATATTTAAAAATAAACTTTTGTATTAAACATTTAAGAATAATTCAAATTTATCACGTTTGTCATCGGCAAAAAAAAATTGTTTAAAATTGAAAATAATAGGAAAGATGAAGGAAAAGAAAAACGTTATGTACTCATGAAACTCCGATCAAGCGCGTAGATGCTAGAGTAAATATGCTGCGCTTTTGAACCTGTTTCTTAACATAATAGTTATCGACTCCCTATGTTAGACTGAGACCCAAATAATAAATCTTTATTAGTTAGTACCTAAGACATAATACAAATTATCTCGTTTTGAGGTATTGACGATCAAGCTCATCAATTTCATTATTCGTCGATCACGACATTGGGCTAGTGACACGACTGCATGCTTGTGTACACTCTTACATTTTCACACATCTATATGAATTCTAAAGCTGTATTGAAGAGTGCTGAGACGGCACTTGGAGAACGTACCGTGGCTTTTCCAGGAGATGAAGTAAGCGCTCCGCCGGCGCCGCCTCCGCCGCCGCCACCGTTCCCCGGCGCCGCTGCCACCACCGCCACTGTCCCCACCGCCAGCCCTCTACCGCCGCCACCACCTCCGCCACCGCCGGGCCACGGCCGCCCGCCGGCTGTGCGCCTCAGCACAGAGGTAAGCAACAGCTGCTCGCTCGTATTCCCTGGACTTCGAACCGAAGGCCTCTCCGTAGCAAGGGCTACCTTCAGTCGTGCCACATGCAACAACTTCTACATTTTCAACGGAAATAAAATATTTCAAGGGGATATTCTTCATGAATTGAAACTCAGCAGTCCAAAAATATTAAACACAGAAAGAAGTTAGGAATTTCGTTCACTCGAATTCGCAAATGGGTTGTTACGAAGCAAGTAAAGTATGTTTCATTCACTCCGTAGTATGCGGTGTTGCCTGTGCGTACAATTCTATGCGATAAAATATTAGAAATGTCCTGTGAATGAATATGGTCTCTAAGTGACAGATTTTTTTGTCTAATGGAATAAACATTATCTTAAAATAAATCATGGAGATTTTCATGAAGAGTCAAGCGCTTAAAGAAACCGATCAAAAGGAAAATGTATTCTTGCAATTACAATTAGTTTTCCCAACTAAAGGATGTATTACTGTAGGATAGAGCAACGTTCTACACCTTTCAGGAGAATATCTCATATTCACCATATGCAACTGGAGAGCTCAAATTGGACTGTAATTTGATAGAACATATTTCCTTTTGCCAAGTATACAAAAAATACACTTATAAATAACTATTTTAAACATTTCGCAAACATGTTATTCTGGACTTTTCTCCTATAAAGGATCCTCGCTTCATTAGCGAAATAGAGGATTTTACACAAATATAACTGTTATCGTCAATGAACGATTATTTGAATAAGTAATAGTTTTAATGTACAAGAGAATAATGGGAGTCAGATCCTGAAGAATCGGGAGATTTGGGACACTTCTTTGACAATGATACGTATGAGGATTTTTGACCGAAAACAGCTTTTCTTTTACGATTGAAAAATACGGAGATTAAGTCAGTTTATTACATCGGCAAACCGATATCGATCGATGCGTATCTTTGCCAAGCGCGGACTTTTGTCCCACAATACCCTACATGAACTGCGAACATTTTATGTAGCTATGCCAATACGGAAGGAAACAACCCCAATGAGATTTATCAGATCACACGTATATTTCACACCGCTTAATAACATTAGAAGCTCGGTTCTATGTATAGAACAACGGAGATCACATGTGTTGCGATCATTGTTGTGGCTGCTGGTGCTTATACATGATATCGCAATAAAAAGGGGATTTCTCAGATGCTTGTAACTGGTATCTCCTCCCGTGTTGGTACGGCGACTGAACTAAGTTATCCCGTTGTAGCAGCTGGGATCTTGTGGTCAACCAGTGGAATTCAGACCACGAAGTACAAGGTTTTGAGGCGGGACCCGGATTAACGCTCGGACGAAGTATTCTATGTGACATCATGGACAGTAACCGTTGAATATGTATGCGGGTTCGGAGTGAGCGAGGAAGGAATCCGATACAATACCAGTATCACACTCCAAGAATAAGTGCCTAGGATGATGTCTAGTTCTGGGATGTACTACAGTATAGTTAGGAACGGATGCGACTATTGACGCCAAAGTCGTATTCGTCGAATATTCATGTTAATCACTCCAAGTCCGAAGTTCGTCGCACCTTTGCAGCAATGTCTGTATTTTAAAAAAATCTGTCTAAAATTACGTAGTAGGTGACAAGCGATTGGTGTTCTTCATTCTCGGCTATAATCATGCAGAAAATATTCCTAGAAAATTGGAGGAGAAAGAAGTAATTCGCCTGGTCACTTAAATACAATTAACATTAACTGCAATATAGAGAATACGTATCTATTACTACTTTAGAGTATTTCGTATTTCTTTATTCAAACTATCACACAGTTTTTACATTAGTGACTTACTTCATCTACGCAAAATTTAATTGGTTACTATTAACATTATTTAAAAAATTTCAATTTTTCTTGAGACTTCAACTTTAAAGGGTAAAGTAATACTTAACTCTGCAGGAATGCTCTTTCTAATGCATAATCATTATCAATTACTAGAGTAGCCACTAAGTTGAAAGCAGTGGGAAAATGAAATTGACAATGTGCCGCAGATCCAAGAGCCACCTGCCGCCATCCAGAACGCCATGATGACTAAGGATAAGAAGCCATTTACGTACACACCTGGAGGCCTGGATCTATCACAGATACGCAGCCCACGTATGCAGAGACGTATTGTACGCAACGCAGCCAACGAAGGCGTCGGAGGAGAGAACGCGGTAAGCAACTACTCAATGTTTATTAATTATTTTTAATATTACTAAATTTGACTATAAATATTTAACTTACTACTACGTTATTTAACATTACGATAAATATTTAACTTACCAAACTAACTACGCTAGTTTTGAAAATCTGTAAAATCAGAGCTATTAACCAGAAGTGCAATGGTTGCGACTCTAGATATTATAGTTCTTTTCAAACAGACACCGATTATTTTCCGCTCTGATTCGTCCATTTCACATTCTCATCCTGTCCATGGTCGCAAGTAGGATTATTACGGATCGGGAGGCCTTGAACACCAAAGGACTCGCAGACATATGACCCCGCAAACATCCCTATTCCGCAACCCACTCATCAAAACGAACAAGAGTCCCAATATTTATTTATATAATACAGAGCCACGAACGTAGGACGATCTCTGGAACAACCCTTCTGTTGTTCTATTGAGATCTCCTCCAAAATAATACACATCAGTAGAAGTTTTTGGAGAGGATTTGCAAAAGAGATGAGGATGAATTTTAAGATTTATATATAGTTCCTAAATTTTGCTAAGTCCTTTTATATATCTTCAAGTGCTTAATCTGTCGAAGTTTGGTCAATTTAAGATAACTAAAGATAGGTAATGTGCTTTGTCTACCTTCTTGAAAATATTTTTAAATTTCTGTTTCTGGTTGTACAAAATCTTGCATGCTTTTTGACAGTAACATTTCTAGTAGCATACATTTCATTTGTCACTGATGTTTGCATATACCAACATATTTTAGAATCTACATTCATCTTATCTACGGAGACTCAGGGAGCTCAGGGGTAGTATACTTGCTCTCAATCTAGTCATTATGGGTTCAATTCCCGGTGAGGCCAGAAAGTTTGTAGCTTTTCACTTCAATGCCCCAGTTCATATAGCTGACTACTGAACAGCGAACTCTCCTTCTTCTACCCACCTCCCACTGCTCCTAGTATGATCAACTCTTACTATTTCTAACGATTCCTACTAACACTTCCACGTGGGCCAAGTTGTTGGTATAACCAGCTAACCGATCCCCCTACTATCATAGTCCTACCACCAACACTCTGCCTCCTATCGTCCCATGCAGATAAGCCTGAATAGCACGCTACATTTCCCATTTACAAATACTAAACCGAAATAAATCTATGAACGTATCGGATGATCACGGAATCATGGCTGAGAAGAAGAAAAATAGTCTCATTTCCTTCATTTTGGCCTCAGGCACAACCGAAGACGTCTCCACTTACACAGGGCAGCTCGGCGCCGCTGCCGCCGTCAGCGCTCGCCGCTATGCAGCCCGCACTGCCCGTGGCTGTGTTTCCGCCCGCGGGTGTTCTGCCTCAGGCGGTCGCCGCCACCCCTCCGCCACCACCGCCCCAACAGCATCAGCACCAGCCACCGCCTCCACAACGTGCAGCCTCGCCACTTGTACCGCCAGCACAGGCCAGTGCACCGTCGGTTCCAGCTGTCTCCGCCGCCATGCCAGCCTCCCCTGCCTCCCCACCACCGGCGCCAGCTGCACAGACGCGCCCCAATGAACCGGGCAGCATCTACGTGCCTCCTGTGGCACCGCCGGCAGAGCGACGCTCGCAGGTCGGCTCTCTCTACATCCCACCAGTCACGGTAAAATATTGGCTAGTCAAATTCTACTCATATGTCGATCATTCGTGTGTTTCGTATGTAATTCTTAACTTGTCACTATGTTGCATACGTAACAATAATAGCAAATTATTACTTGAAAACAAATGAAATTGCACGAGCCAAACATAGTATGTATTTAAAGTGTACCGTATTCTGTACATTGAATAATGTTAAATGTACAAAAAATATTTTTTAGTTTACCTAAATACATTCTAAGTGCCACCACATACGTGACAAAAGAATATCTATTAACACTGGGACATTTACCTACAAATTTTCTGACGCTCCACGATACTTAGAAAATTTGTAGTTCATCTTTATGTTAAAATTTTTATTATATTTGTCAACAGATTGTTATTTTTTTAAACTTCAACCTCTTCGTGTATACTAAATTATAATTAATCATAAGTGCTCAGTGGTGTTTTAGAGATATGTTGACTCATACCGGATAGATTCTACTTCGCTCTGGATCCAAGCTCAATATAACAAATTTGGTCGCTATCCTGTAATGAACTAAAAAAGCACTTTTTTAGAGAGATTCAAAACGTACTACAATATTCGTTTCCACCTCCCATTGTCTATACTGCATAAAGTCGTCTTATTACACGTCAATTCTTCTATTTATCCACTCAGAACACCGGAAGATAGTGTAACAATATGACATATTTGTCACTCTTGACATTCTCATGAATGTTCATCTTGTTAGACTGTAGAAACCCACATAGTCTGCGTTGTCTCATCATCGCACTATGCATTACAGTTAGCAAAATAAATACATAGTTTCTCAAGGATGAAGACAACACAAACATTTTCAGGCTTACTATATCGGATTCGAGACTTGTGTCTGTAATGTGAATGAAGGTTGCCTGATCGATTAGAGAGATAATTTTAAGTTTCTTGTCTTAATATTTCTTAATATCGAACTAGGTAATATCTCATCTTTAAAAATGAATCTAGTAATCAAGCAAGGAAGATGATATATTCAAACAACGAGAGGTACGATCGAAGCTAATGGAAATACATTAATTTTCATCAGAAAATTAAGTAAGTAATTGTTTCATAGTAACTCTGCAAGATCATTTTTCAATTTAATGCCAGATAAGCAGTTAAAAACTGCGTACGACGTGTAGAGAACAATAAACTTGTTTACCCTTCGGAAGCAAGTCAGGGTCATCCAATCAATTCCGAAAAAGGAGAAGATAAAATGCGGGTCGGGATAGAACTACAGAAAATAATGTACTGGACCGTGCCCAAATCGAGAAGAGATAAAAAATAATTATTATACTTAATAAAAAACATGTTAAGCATGCGTTAAATGATTTTGTATTTTAACCGATTTGTTTTTTAAGTAAGTTGACAAAGGTATGAATTAACATTATTAACTTGAACATCCAAACTATTTCGAGGATATTGAATAGGATATGTAGTTGAATAGGATATGTCGGAATTGATGGGATGGTCCCTTGCATGCTTCCGGAGAGTAAATTAGTTTTTTTTTCCTCCACGTGGTCATACGCAGTCTGTACTGTTTTTTGACAATAAATTTATTATTATTATTATTATTATAGTTCTTTTACTAAAATCGATAAATTCCTTGATATTATGAAAACAATGATGAATTAGGAAGCTTTTTACCGTGTATTTGAAGAGATTCCGTTCAGAGATTTTTATTTCTTTTTAAAAGAAAAGTGAAATATATAGAAAGATTCTTGAATCACTTTGACCTTTTTGACAGAGGGTGGTTGAAACGCTAGGACATTGAATATTATTCTTAGTTCGAGTGTTATGCTGATGAATAAGAGTTTCTTACAGTACAAATATACTAGTAATTTCGTCTTAACAAACACCACCCTTTCATATATGTAAGAAAGGTTTCGGATATTTAATTCTGTAATAAAGGTTTATATGAATCTCGGGAGTCAGATTTACATATGTTATACAAACAACTTTCTTTTGCGTAATGAAAGTTTAAATGCTGTGGGTTGAGTGGCCGCGAAACATAATGCCGTATCGCAAATGGCAATAAACATTTACAAAATATGCGCAGCGCGAAACTTACAACAAAGACAAGAATTTGAAATTAAAACTTTTATCTCATCAATAAGACCAAGTCATGAATATGAGAACTCAACCCAACTTTTCGTCAAACGAAAATAACTTATGGCATCCTACGTACTTTTCATTCGTGTTTACTTTCTAATTATACGATACGTTATAGTTTTGAGTTGAAATTTGATGTGAGATATAACTATATGGTTCACACCAATTTAAAATGTTTATTTACCATTACTTTTATTATTTTACTATTGTTAACGATCAGGTTTTTTTACAAACTACTAAAAAATCAATATAAGGTTCTGGATGAAGCACAAGTAAACCAGAATAAAACAACGAGTTTCACCTTATGCAAAATCTTAAAGTGATTCAGTACAGATTTCTTTCCTTGCCGATGTCTGGAATTAAATCGTTACTAACGTGGTCAATTTGGCTTGAGGTATTAATATGTTTCAGTCTCGATTAACTTCTAAATTTTAAAGACTTTTATCATCAGAAGTAACATTTACTGAAAGTAAGATAACGATTCGAACATACATTAGTAAACATCTGGAAAATTTTCATCGAAATAATTATAACTGATGTATGTCGCTATTAACGAAGTCCCGTTTCCATTTTCTACCCGCAACAGAGAAATAATTACTGGCAGGTTTTCTTGGTTGTTAGCAAGCGTACTCTTTTTCGCAAAATACATGAAAACTTTATTGAGTATTTGTGATCCTACAAGGAATATACAGCGGATTTTTTTCTCTGTGAAACGTATATATTTTTAAAATAATGAGACTTGATCCTTTTTACCTAATTTAATGTAACAAAATTTAAGTTTTCTCACTACGATTGGGAAAACCGGTGAACCTTGAGACAGTTTATATAACATATAATATACAGACATAAAATATATAAACACACATGTATTATAATATGTGAGCAATAAAATCTCATCCCCTCCCCCCAAATAAAATCCTAGGTACACCGCCCCTGAATATCAGCGCTCACTTCAGTAGTCAGTGTCCCGGTGTACATTTGACAAAGTAATCCATTCATGCGTTACAGACATCTCCAGTGATCCGAAATTCCTGTTCTCTTCCCTTCACTGACGACAGACATATCAATGCATAAATGTAGTTCAACGATAGCTTTGTTATTTCTACATTCCATCATTGGTAACAATACGGTTGTGAAACCAAGTAGCATTGCTTTTAACTTATTTTAGAAAAATGCATTTGAATGTGGTCGTTATTTTACTCGCCCACATCATACTTCTACCACATATCGTTTCATGATTGCATATTGGAAGGAAAAATCTATAACTGAAAACATATTTAACATGTTTGATCCGAGAAAATTATTTGTATAAGTACAAGTCATAACAACTCTGACCTAGCATTTACAAGTGTCGCGTCTGTAACTCGCCTGATTTTAAAGTAAGCGAGTACTTCAAAATAAGCTTGTATTATTTAATAATAATTATTGTCAAAAGAGCAGCCACAAACTGCGTATGACCACGGAGAGAATAATAAACTAATTTACTCTCAGAAAGCAAGCAAGACACCATCCCATCAATTCCGATCAAGGGTCCAAAGGCATAAGCAGATTGAAAATTTCAGCACATTCCTTAGATAAGAGTAAAAATATAATATGAACAGAGTACTATCAAACTTGTATTTAATAAAACACAAAATTCGTTCACAAGTACGTTTTATCAAAATACAGATTATTCGGAATATATTGTTTATAAATCGTAACCATTAAAATACTCTAAATTCGAGATAAATTATTACAATAGACCACCACCACCAAGCACTGTGTGTAAAATCCACCTCTACCCGTGGGAAAACCAAGGGAAAATCCCGGCCAGCATGGGGCTAAGAATTGTGTACACAACGGTGCCAAGGTTGGGTACAGATAAAACTAAACTTGTATAAATAACCTTTTGAGAATTTGAACTAAATAAAACAATACACGAGAAACATTTTGCAAATTCCAATACACATATTTTATGAGAACTTGGCTTAGATTTATCCAAGTAACATCGTTCACGCTAGTGCTCCACGGAGCCTATATGGTTTGCTCGGGGGCGCAGTCCAGAGCACGAGAGCGTCTCAAAACAAAATTTAAATTATAATGGGTAAGGAAGTCTAGTTTTATATATCATCATGAGCAAAATATCGCAATGACAAAAATCGAAAACATTCTTCAGATTTAATCAGCAATAACTTAAGTTGTGTTCTACAATTAAGTGTCGAGAAATGTTTATCCCTGATCTCAATTATGTCACTTGCTTGGCGGATTGATTATCACTTGATAATTTATAAAAGTAAGTATTAATAAAAGTACATTCTTTGTGTAGAATAATATTCGTGAAATGTCCCAGACAAACCAGTGCGGCATTTAAAATTTTTATGTACATCTTGTGAACGGAAATACACGCAGTTTATTTGTGAAATGCCTGTGCGAATATTTGCAGTTCACGGAGCATGAGAGTCGCCTAGACTGGCGGGTGGGGAGTTTTGTTTCTCCGAGCGATTTATTGGAAATTCCACTTTGATTTTAAGCGCATTTTCAGTGTTTGTCACGAAGAGGAGGAGATGGAGAGACCCAGAACTTCGACATTCGGCGTGCACATTTTACAGGGTGGATCTGGGTAAACATCTACGTGATTAAAAAAAAATGATTTAGATTTTTTATGCTTTGAATTTTTTGTATCGATAGGAATTTTCTGAATCGCTGTATACCTAGAGTGAGATGCATTGAGCTATGCCTGCACTGTACAGTGCAGATAATACCCCCATAGAATGGTGTAAATGTGAGGTGGAAGGATTATGATTAGGTAGAAGAGCAGCAGGCCTCTTGAACCTCGCCATAAAATAAACATGATCATAAGACATAACATCTGGTTTTAATATGACATCTTGTTGACATCGCTTGTAACGACTGAAAATGACAACTTTTAGAGCTTCTTTGACTCTTTTCTTACGTCTTCCACAATTCTCTATATAGAATAAATGAATCAGTTAATTAGGATTTTTACCTCAAGCATTTCATTGAAATAATTAATGCATTTGGAACTTCTGTCCTTTTCTCTAGTCATTGTGGGTACAATTTGGGCTGCCTTTCCATATGACACAGATGACTATACTTAGTACAATTTTTGGGAGTTGTAGTTGTTTGTTGGTGGGAGGATTTGATATGGTCAAGATACGGAATTTCTAGGCAAATAGAAAAGAAGATTAGTACGTACAGTTATAGTCAAAACTATGACAAAGTAATGACTTATTTTTTCCTTTCTGCATTGATTTATCCCTGGGTCACAGAAATATTACATTCGTCACTTCCTTTGGACCCTTTGACCGGAATTGACGCGATAAGTCCTTCGTGCTTCCGGAGAGTAAATCATTGCCTTAATAGTTCGTGGTTTGTAAGACGCAGTTTGTAACTGCTTTCCTCACAATGAATTATGTTTGAATTTTTTTCTGAAACGCAAAAACCTCAATCGAGAAACGCAGATTTTGTTTTTCATTTTTCGTAGTAAAATCCCAGTTTCTCGGCAAAACTGAACTGGTAGTAGCTTGGAAAAATTCGTCACTAAGGAACTACACGATATGGAATGTACACAAATCACAGCCAGTTCCATAATATGAAATTACGAATTTTTAAATCGTAACGTGACATAATTTTGTAATCTGGATGAGCTTGGCACATCCGCTAACAATATCTATTATCACTAAAGAACTTCTATCAAGAAAATTGGCTTCTGGGAAGAACACCCCTTCGAGCTAATCTTTTTATAATCTTTTGAAATTATATGGAATGCAAACAATTTTTAGACGTCAGATAATATCACATTTTGTTTAAAACTTGGAGTTTCTCTTTTTAATTATATGAAAATATTGCTTAGTATTTATAAGTTTATAATTCTCCTCATTCTCCACTCAACGTCCGTGATTTTATTGAACGCATTCTTTTTCTCCAACAGCAGCAGCAACAACAGTCGCAACCGCAGCAGCCCCCACAAGTGATGTCTCCGGGACCCATGTCTCCGCTCACATTGAACAAGGCGCCGACGCCGTGGCTGACGCAGCGTCAGCAACAGGCGCAGCCGTCTGTGCCGCCCTGGGCCCAACCGCGTGTCGTACCTCAGCGTCCGCCACCGCAACATGAGCAGCAGCAACCACCGCCTCCGCCACCGCCCCAGCAACAACAGACGCCCGGCACAAGGATCATCCCCATACAGGTGGGTTCATATTTCTTGCCGATCTACATACGATGGTTTGGTGATGACACGTTAATCAATGTCTATACGATTATTTGGGAGATGATAGCAAGCAAGATCATTTCGTCCATCACAAAAATCAAACAAAAATAAATTCAAATTAAGGCGATTTCCTTAAGAGATTGACTTGGTTTTCTTTTTGGAGATTGGATAAACACATTTATCCAATCCAGAATTAAGAAAGTAATTTAGCATTACAATGGAATGATAATTTCTTTTTTGTAATATCAAAAATAATAAGTATTTATAAGAATAAAATCTTCCCCTCAATAAGTTCTATTGATGCTCTCCATATAATTTGACTTTAAATCCTTTTCAATCTATACATTCCTGAATTAAATCATATGGCATACATTCCACAACACACAATTCACAGACTTTTCATATTGAATTGAAAATTCACCATTGTTTGACTCATCTCAATCATTTAGACCAACATATATGTACTCATAATTTCCTCTACATTATCATTCTCTTAACAATCTTCTCTAACTCTGTTGGACAATCGTCACTCCATCCATGTTGCTGACAGTGTACCTAATAATTCATTCATGTAAGGTTTCACTCTGTTGGAATTTCTCATTCAAACCTCAATATAATGATGTTTTACAGAAAGAGAGGTTTATGTCAACTCAGTATGTTAAACTTGATTGTGTTTCATATATTTCCTCCTGGACATAGCACTTTACAGCTCACACAAGCTCAGCATCTTCATCATCAGACTCCTCTTGGATTATATATTCTTCTAAGATAAAAACTGAAATGAACTGTCCTCGATGTTTTAATAAACTTGGATAGCTAGAGTGAACTAGTTGAGGAATTATTGGAGAACTGTTTCAGATTGAAGGTCGTGAGCCAGTGCATGCTGCAGCCGCCCCGTCACCTCAGCCATACAACCGCCCTCAGCCCTTCCAACAACAGCAAGCAATGGTGCCTGCACCATCAAACTCTCAGCTGCCACCAGGCACACGCATCATCCCCATCCAGATTGAAGGCGCAGAGCCTCAAGCACGAGCCACTCCACAGGCACAAGCTCAAAACATGCAGCAACGCAAACCCGTGTATGTGCACAACAAATTCAATCCACAGACACCTCCACCACCCACTCCAGAGAGGTACGAATGATCTTTATCAATTATTCTAGTCATTGTGTTATCTGAAGAGGGAGCAGAAAAAATTATTCTGCAGAGGGTTCTTTGATCTAGACTTTCCCTGTAGCTTAAGAACCGTTTCTCTTCCACTTTTCCCTTCGCTCGAACTGTGGGGAGAAGGGCCTCATCATTCTCAATTTTAGTTCATTTCTCTCTTCTCTATGTTACTGCAAACATCAAAGCTCAATTAACAGTACAGAATCAGTAATTATCACTAAAAACAGTCAAATGTTTCAACTTCATAATGTTACTATCAAATCTGAATTACCAATCTAATTTAAATTGGAATACAATTGAAACTAGTTGGTTTTTGAAATTTTTAATAATTTTATATAGTTATGGATTAATTCTGCATGAAATCTGCAAGTAATTGAATGATGTAATTAGAATGGGGAATTCCAAGGGTAATACCCAGAAGGAGATTATATCAGGGAAAGTATGTTCAAGAATGTTACATCATTTGGATGTTGGAAGTACGATAAACTCATTTATCTGGACTTCAGGGAACAGCACTAATCTGGGTAATAAAATCCATATGACAGATAAATAAACAATAAAAAAATGTACTGCAGAGAGAACACTAGCTGTCTATTCTATATTAAATATAATGAACAAAAATATGTACAAAACACTTGTAGCAGTCATTACACATCAAATATGAACCACACCAATGGCCCTTGGAACAGTTTTCTCTCCATTACAACTAAACTCAGTATGGTATTATTTAGTTTGGTATTATTTAGTATGGTATTATTTAGTTATTTAGTTTAAAAAAGTATTTGCTTAATGTTGCATTAAGTAAATAACTATCAGCCTTTTCACAATCTAGATCATACACAAATCATCACATTTAAAACATGAACTGTACAACAAAATTTTACATTAAAAAATATGTGTTGTTAATAAAACTTTTATCAGATAATATAACTTTTCCAGATTAAATGGAGATCTGAATGAATGGAAGCTGGATAAACTAAAAAGTTCTGTAGTTAAAAATAACAAAACATTAAATGTAAACCCAGTACTACATTTATACAAGATAAAAGAGAAACATTTTTTATTTTTATTGTTAAATAATATTCTAGAAAATTGCTTAGTTTAGTGATAAAATTTAAAATATTAGGTATTAGAATATATAAATAATATTTTGTTCTATGTTTAAAATGTGAAAAAAAAATCTTTATCTATTTCTACCAATTAATGAATAATTTATTGTTGTATACAGTGGTCCATCCCCGAGTCCCAGTCACTTACAACATCAGCACAGTTGGGGAGCCCAGAGTCCAGCTCCAATACAATCACGATCCTTCCGAGTGTTACAAAAAATAACAGACACTGACAAGACTGAAGAAGGTATGCTTCCCATTTTTAAAATTTTATTTGAATTGTGAAATGAACAATGAAATTAAAATCATGACCTCTCTTAAAGAATATTTTTTTAAGCATATAACTCTAGTCACACAACATAAAAATAATCCCTTATTTCTGTTATTTAAAAACAACACAGAAGCAGTGTCTATTTTTCCTTAAGAAAATAAGAAATATTTTATTCAAAAATTATTTTACAGATCCAACATACCAGCAAAATCAGTGGAATCCACAGTCCACTCAAAATGTTCCTGCCCATGAACTACGCAAACTACAGCTCAGTGAAGATGATCGTGCTCTTATGAATAAGTTCAAGGCTCAAGGTAAAATATATTTTGAACCTCAAAATTTATAACATAATTTTACTAATTTGATGTTAGTAACATAAGGATTTTAAAAATCTCTTAACGATTTTCATCCAGACTTCTATGTGTAGTAGCCGAATAATTTCGAGACAATGTGTGTGTACAACAAGCAATCTTCTTGTTTTCTTCACTTCTGTACTATTCTTCCTATTACAAGTACAACACAAGCAAAATGCACTACGGAAAAGTAATGTAAGTTATATGACAACAGTTTCAGAGGAACCCAGAATTGATGAAGAAGAAAATCCACGGTACAGAGGTGGTCACATACCTTCAAGGGTGTTCAAGATGCTTGATGAAAGTGGTACATTCTGTTTCATTATTATATAGACCATATACTAGTGAATAATCCTCTGAAGCAAGCACGATGGTTGGGGTCTTCTGAAGATGTAACAAATATCACATAATTGCTTTACTTCTTAAAAAACTAACATTTCTGGTGACAAGGTGATAACAGAATAGGAGCTAGGTCTACACTCAACTCCTCTGATTTTGAGCAATCGGACAAATCACTGTTCAAAAACTGACTGCTTCTATCTCAACATTTTAGTTATTTTCCAAAATGTTATTGTAAGGAAATAGTATTTTTCCAATACTCACAATCACTGAAGAAAAAAATTTCATGTGCATTAATCATGGATATTTTCAAGTGTATATAAACTTGAGACATCTATTAGGGTTTTATGTAATGTCATTAATAAGGATACTTCAAGGAATTCATTTTGATAGAAACTAACATTTACAATGAGGACAACAGAGGCAACAATCCCCTCAAATGATGATAAATAATACTTATCTTCATCAGAGAGGCTAAACAAAAAATTTCTCTCAAATCTACTATACAGCTATCTAGAACTCTTTGATTTTCAGCAATGTTGTAAATGAAGTCTTTTTCTCACAAATTAACTTTTGCTGAATTTTCTTGTAGTATTGCTTGTCGGCACATCTGTAGTGACACAGTTAAAATTATTTGAAATTCTGATAAGATGAAACTTATAAATACTTATGACACACTTGTTCTATTTTTAATATCATTTATATACTTCAACAAACTTTCCAGGAGACAAAAATATTGTAAGTATCTTGCTAACCTTATAAAAGAAACTAGTCACTCTTTCCCAAGTTAACAGCAATAAAAATGTATGTGGTAATAAATTTACCATATTAGCTGTTTATAAGTCAAGTTTTGCTACATTTTCTTACTATCAAGTATACAAAAAATTGTTATAAGAAGAAAAATGTCAAAAAAATGTTATTTCAAATGCTTTAAACAATTTAAATTAATGATTCTTTGTATCAAGCTACTTAAATAATTAAAATTGTAAAACAACATATTTCTTTCTCTCAGAGGTATCTCTCCCACATATATTAGTACAATCTCTCTCACAGTGTTACAATCGAAGCTGTAAAAAAATAATAAGATTCTGCTCAAATCTTCTAACAAACATTATTTGACTATTCTTGACCTTTGCCTCTCTCTTCAGTGGATGAGGATTCATTTCTTCACAATGAATCAGACCCTAGATACAGGGGACCATCCATACCTTCACGTGCTTTCCGCATGCTGCAGAATATGACAGATGGTGCAGGGGCTGACCAACATCAGGGTAGGCCTTAAACACTTATGGTGAATCAGTGTTGTCATGTCAATTTTTTTCATTGTGCTGTTTTATTTAAATATGAATGATGTGTGTATTATGTGAATTGTTAGATACTAATGTTCAAAATATCGTACCATTCTTAATCAAAGGATATAATTTTTATCCGTCACTGTTCTTGCTTACTAACTTTGGGGAACAGGTTGTTTATATGCAGAGTACTATGCAGATAAAGCTTTTATTTCAGCAATTCTACCAATACTATATTGAAATTGATTTTTATATACTTATTAAGACATTTTCTTTGTATTTTAAACATTGTCTCTACAATTTGAAATCTTCTTTCTGAAATGAAAAATCTTCATGGATTTAAGATTGGGTGAATACATGAAACAAAAACAATTTGATTGTTTTTTAGCTCTCCATTGTACCATCTTCAAAGGACTTGTCTCTCCAATATTTCATTGATTGAAGCACTATAAAAAGGCACACACCATGAGGCTACCTTAAAGCACCCCCTCTTCCCCACAAACAAACATTAAGATATTTTGAATATTGGTCATAATTAGTTAAAAAACAGCAAATTCACAATATTTTCTACTGGTAAAAAATTTCAATGACTAAACTGAAATAAATTAAAAAAAGAGGATGAATAACTTTCAAGTTAACATCATTTAATTTTTGTTGAGAAGTCTGCCCCACTCCTAGTAAAAACTAAACATATTATGCACTAGGCCTAGTTGCAGAACTTGACTGAGAAAATTTTTATTCTGACTGAAACGCTATTATAGTTAGGTAGATTTATTGACCAATTTCCCATTCTGTGTGATTGTCATGTTTAGTTGGTTCTCTAGTTTTGTGAGATCTATTCTTTGATTTAATAGTTAAATTGCATGTATTGTTATGTATTTTTTAAATCTTGTTTGGAAAGATAATATAGTGTCTCGCTTGTGGATATTAGTACATTGACATTTGTACTCATTAAATAAATAAATTTCTCATCTCTTGAACATTTCATAACATGTGATTTGCATGAACTTGAGAAATCATGAACACCAATGAGGAAATTACACATTAATTGTACTTGTCTGAATTTAGAAGAACATAAAATCAATACAATAAAAACAATCTAAATATCTCTCCTCCTACTATTTTCATTTCTGAGTCTAGGAGCAAAATTAAATTAAAAAATTGTTCCTTGACAGTAAAAATAAAAATAATTATGAAATTTACTCCTAAAAACAGTTGATTTTAATATAACAGAACCAAAATATTTAATAGTTTTGGGAGCAAGATGAAGTATCAATGTGAGGAGAAGGAGCTTTGACATTTTTATCAATATATAATAAAGAAAGCATCATAAAGTGAAATTAGAATACACACAGAATTGCTATACCTTAATAATAAAACAAAAAAATCACAATGCATTTTAGAATACTTTTAAAAATTGAGTACAATGTTTTCACACAGTTTTCAATACAAGTTTTACACATACCCATGAAAATCTAATATATAAATAGAAAATATGAATTTTGTTCATACACCAGCAAAAGTAAAACACAAAACACACTCAAACAAATTCACTTCTCCACCTCTCTAATTATTAATTAAGGAAGGGAAAAATAAGAGAACTTTCCCAATATAAAAGCTTTATGAGTAGTACTTGAATACAGGCTATCCACCGATGGTGAATTGCTCATAAATCTGTTTATTGTTTCATACATCAAACCCATTCCCTTCTATATTCAAAATAGCATATGAACAGAACTCGCCATCACTACCAATTTTCAAAATTAACAAACACATTTTCAGTAGATAACAAAGTATATTAGAACAAAAATCACAAAAGCAGAACAACCATTCATAAAGAAGCAGCAAGTGAACCATAATGCATCAAAGTAAAGGAGTACAATTGTTAATTTATTACAATTAAACTAATTGTATTTAATTACTTGCCTTTTTGTCTAAAGAACAGTGTGTAATTCCTGAAGAGTTTCTAAATTTAAATCTGCTCTACAAATTAGTGATGGAAAGTTTTTATTGAGCTGTTTAATGAATAGTAAATGCTTATTATTCTTTGTCTTTCAATAGATATTTCTAATCAGTGATTTCAGCAAATATGATTGTCAAAATATTTTTTTTCTATTGAAGGTAAAATTATTCTGCAATTAGTAAACTTGAACATTACATATTTTTTTCTCCCTCTCAATTATCTGTTCTTGTTTAGTTCAATATTATATTATTCAGCCAAAGTATCTTGCAAAATAAAATATCAATGACATTGTCTGAAGGTTTGTAAAGCACTATGATCTTTTTTTGGTACAGAAGATATTACTAGAAACACGCTACTTCTTCAAATTACAAATTTCCCAGCTAATTTTCTTGGTTTTATGAAGTGCAACTAATACCTCACCAAACCAAGTATTGTCTACTGACTTAAGAGTCCAAAGCTTACTTTAACAAATTTTCTTTGCAATTTCCTTCTTTGAGATAGAAGCTTGAGTTATAACTTTTCCATTTGGCTCTTCTTATCAATTAACTGTAATTTAATTCCACTGCAAATTTTATCTGTATTGCAAATAAATGTAACAGTAAAGGTGTTACAAGAAGTAAACACTTTAAGTGGTAGAAATAACTTAATTTAAAATCAAATAAATAAAAGATTTTATTAAAAAAAATTAAAATGTTTTTATGTAACCTTCATGAAGTTTTGTTAAATGTTTAATCTCAATGTTTTTATGTAACCTTCATGAAGTTTTGTTAGGAGAAAATAATCAGATGTTACTTACTGAAATACAAGCCTCAGTTCTAAATTTTTCATACCTGGTAATTGAAGATATGAGTCATATCTAAATAGAAGTTATGTGCTATTTTCAAGAATTAATTCCTCAAATCTCTTATCTTTTTTTTTAAGTGCCTCAAAGTGGAGGAACAGTACATGGACAACACATGCCGATGTCACTCCATCAGCCAGGTGCAGGTAATACTTGATTTAAATCTGGTTTTATCTACAGAGAAAATGTGAAACTTATAAATATATATTTTCTAGATATGGCTCCTCAACCTTACATACCCCCATCTGAGCAACAAGCGCCTGAACCAAGGAAGTATGTTGGAGGAAGCATACCATCCCGTTCATTTAGAATGTTGCAAGCAATGACAGCTAGTCCTGATAATTGTGGTATGTACCCACATTTGTGGTATTCAACAATTGAAAGTCAGAAATGAAAAGAATACAATTTGCTGAGTACTTTGCTCAATTTCTTGTAAGCTTTGTCATATAAGAATATTTTCTTGTTTCTCATGTTGTATTACATGTTTTATTACACAGTTTTAGGTTACAGAGAATCATCAATTTAATATTCAAGCATAATAAAATAATTAGTCACAACTATTTCTTGTAACCAACACATTCCTCTTTATATAACTTCTTTTACACTAATTATGAAATTTGAAGCTTTGAACATAGTTTTATTCTGCAAATATACTATTCTAACTGACCTTACTTATGCTTGACTTAAATGACACAGTAATGTATTTTGAAATATGAGTGAAAAATGACTGCTATTTTTACTATCAAATTTTTCAATATTTTTCTTCTTTCAGTTAATCAGTATTTTACATGTTTGCCTCATATTATTTGAGAAGTATTCAACCAATGCCACCTTCAATTATAATCAATTATCTTCAATTTTTTAATTACAGACTACTTCAATAAAATGACTAAGGAACTCTCAAGTAATTTTTGACTGCATCAAATATCCTCCCTCTTTATTTTATTTGTTGTAGCAAGCGTCATGTCACCAGATGGACATGAGACACCTGTCTCAGTCACCAATCAGGGCTATGACGAGAACGGGACAGGGCTGTGGGGTCCCTATGACCCAACTAGGTCTCCCTACCCTCCATATTGGTGCCCAGAGGCTTGGTGGGGATATTATCCTTCTCCTGACCCTGAAAATCAAGTTCCAAACCCTCAACAGAACCAGACTACAGTACCTCCAGAATTCTGGGATCCTTATGCAGCCATGTATGCTTACAGTGCAGCTTATGGATATCCACCTGTGCCATATCCAATGTATCCACCATTTCCTCCTCCTTTGAGATATCCACATAGCAGTAGTGATTCAGATGAACATTCAGGCTATTCATCCAATGATGAAATGACTTATTACGGAGCAAAATTTGCACAAAGAGCTCACCTTATGAATGGAATGCATCCTCCAATGATGCCTCGTTCTTGTGCTACTCCAGCATCATGTAAAATTAAAACCCCTGTTTCAGAGAGTTCAACTCCCACACCAACTCCATCTTCATCAGATAATGCCATTTCTCCTAAACAGAGTATTCAAAATGAAGACTTGAACACAGCCTCAAATTATGGGAAAGATAATAAAAATTGTAAGGCTTCCAAAAATTCTTTGCCCTCTGGGGAATCTTGTAGTTCTGTTTCTGGAGCAGAACCTGCAAGTTCTGCAAGTAGTTCTGAAGAAGATAGTAGTGGATCTGACACAGAAGTTGAAGGGGAAAATTTGAAACCTCTTGAAAAGAAAGATAGTGGTAGTGGGTTACAAATGATTCGTTCTGTTTCTGACATTAATGTATATAAAAATAATTCTAACTCAGGGATTAATGATCCTCTGGCAAAGAAGGATGAAATACTCGAAGAAAGTGATGAGGAGAAAGAGGAGGAGGAGGAAGAGGTGGAGGAGGAAGAGGAGGAGGAGGAGGAGGAAGAGGAGGAGGAAGAGGAAGAAGAAAAAGATAAAAAGGTTGAAGCTAATGAGAGAACAGAAGAGCATCTTCCACATCAACTAAGCGTTATTTTTGAAGAAAGTGAACAAAGTGATGTTGAAAGTGTGAAATACATTAAACCTTCTGGCAACAGTTCTGGAAGTGTATATCCTAGTGAAGAGGGAGACAGTTCTACTGCCACTCTTGATGATGGCGAGGAGGAAGATGATGACGATGATGGTAGTGATGTAGATTTTGATTCTGTTGATCCTTCTTCATCAACTGTCACTGTCCGATTACCTCTGAAATTAAAATTTAGTCGGTCTGAAAATAATGAAGAAGTCACCACCGTTATTGTTGGAAATAGCCAAGTAAAAAGAACAGAAAATGATCAAGATACCACTAGAATAGGCTCAACAACAAATGAAAGAAAAGAAGAAGTCAGAAAAGAAAGCTCCGTTGAAGGAGCTCCCAGTGTATCTGTAACTATTTCATTCCCTTCTCATCCCAACCCTGGATCAAGTTTGACAGAATATTTAGGATCTCATTCACCAGAAACCCTTCATCCTTCTTCTAACAATGTTTGTCGACAGAGGAGCACAGACAGTATAGATGTGTATGAAACATGTGAATCAGATTCTGATGTATCTGTGTGTCTTTCACTTCCTTTGAGAAGAAAATCTGTGATTAAAAATTCTTCTATACCCACTCAAAATATAATCTCAAATATTTCAGAAGAGGAGGATGATGTTAACAAAGTAAAAGTGGATGAAAGTGACTCAATGAGTCATTGGGATGATGATTCAAGTAGTACTAGCATTCAAACAGTGAAACTATTTTCAAGGTCAGAGAGATCCACAGCTTCTGATACTGAAAGTAAATCTGAAAATGAAGACAATTTGCTTCCTAGTAACTCAACAAAAACATCAGGCAATAAACTTGAGAAGCTACCATCAATTGAACAACAATATCTTGCAGAAGAAACAAAGGTAAGTTCACCTTGTGTTACAAATAAACACAAAGATGGTTTCACTGATAATGAGAGTTGTGCAAGTGAATCATGCAGAATAGAAAATATGCTGAATGATAAAAATAGTACAGAAAATTTAGCATCTGACCTTGCTGTCAAGCCAAAAAATAGTGAAGATCATTATCATGATGAAGAACATGAAGATGAAGAAAGTGAGGAATCACAGGAAAGTGATGATGAAAATGAAACTGATGCTGAAACTGCTATGATTGTGAATAAAATATATGACATTTGCAGGAAGTCGGATACAAAACTTAACCAGCTCCAACAAAAGTTTGAGAAAATTGAAGATGAAAGCAAGAAGAAGTGTGAAAACATTTCTGAGTTGCCTTCAAAACAATCTAATATTGAAAACCATGATTCAACAAGAAATCATTCAAAACTAAATGAAGAAAGTGAAGAGGATGACTCTGGTGTCACATCAGATATGAGTCGTCAGATATCTGATGCAGACACAGATGGGGATTCTAACTTAAATGAACTTCAAATACAATGTCAGCGTGTCGCTACTCATTCACGCCTCTTCAAACTGTTACAAGAAGAATGTAGCAAAAGTGATGATGAGGATGATGATGAGGAGGTAAGAAGTCCTAAGGAAGAAATTAAAGAATCAGAAGGCAGCAATTCAGTAGGAAAGCTCAAAGCAAGGAAAGAACAACTTTCACTACCTTTACGGCAGCATAATTCAAGTGATCCTGATAGTTTATCATCATCTTCTGGTGTAACATCACCTGCTTCTCCAACTGTAACTACTAGACTTGTTAAGGAACTTGTACACACACTTCTGCAAAGAAAGAAGGGACGTCGGCTAAAGAAATTACCAATTGCAAAGTTACATGCTGCTGCATTGCGACTTTTACAGGAAGACATGGATCCATATGACACAGTTAGTTCTGCAGGGTCAGAGGAAGGAAATAATCCTTACAATTTGCCATCCAAGGCACATCGGAAACCTCAGCATTCCAATATCTCTCATACTGCCAGTCGAGCCACTCCAGTCAGCCATAACACTGCCAGCACTCCACTGCCTAACTTACCTACTCCCGCTCACATGATGTATGGAGCAAATTATTATGACTATTGTGACTATTATAACACATGGGCTAATGCAGCCTATTATGGTGCTGATCCTGCATTTGACTATAATGTTGTGCCATCTAGGGCATTTAAACTTTTACATGAACATGCTCAGCCTTCCGGCTTTAGCTCAGGAGTTATAAACGGCCTTTGGGGAAAGTGTCCAAGAATTCCAAATGCAAAACATATGAATAAGGACCTAACAAGAATAGGTATTATAAAAGATAATCAGAGTAAGACTGCAAATTCCTCTGACTCTGTAACTTCACCCAAAACCTCAGTTTCCACTGAATCCACCCCACAGCCTTTGGCCTCATCTTGAGCTATGTGAAGTGTGAGATACAAGATAGGTGGATACACAGAGGGGGTGATTGCTCATTCAAATGTTCGAGGTTTTTGCTAGACATTTGAGATGCCTGTAGCAGGTCGACCAGCTGGGTCATGCCCAGGAGGTACACAAAGTCACCCTCTTTTAAAAGTTTTTGACTTGGTTCACCTAATCAGTTTTATGCGTACCGTAGTTAATCATTTATTAATTTTATCTTTGTTTTTTTCCTAATATTTCATTTTTTTGTACAGTAGAATATAATATTTGCAACTACAATTTTATGTAAATACGGTCTCTATGGAGTAAACTCCACCTTTCTATTTGAAATATGAGGAACACATGATTTTACTCATATTAACATTTTTTATGAGTTAAATGGTCATACTTGTGTCTTTTTGTTGTACAAGAATAGGAGATGACAACAATTAGCTAATAAATGCAACTGTTGTATCAACAATAAACACATGCTACATTTCATAATGATACACAATGAATGTTGGAACTGTCAAATAAAATGTCAGTACTATTGTTTTGATTTTATAAGTTATAATTTCATTTCTGAGGAATTTGGAATATTTGAATATAGCTGTTAGTTAGTCACAATTTTGTCAAAGAAACAAGCAAATACATTGATTATGTTGCATCTTGCATCTTCTGTTTATAGAATAATACATTAACCGTGATAGCAAACATACAGTATCTGTGATAGAGTTTCATTTTCTTCTGAAAAGTTACTCTAACTTACAGACTGCTTACAAAGGTGCAGTTTGCTTCAAAGAGATTTATCACATATTTTCATCTGCTAACATTTCAAATGTTTGTTGTGATTGAATGGATGTAATTTCATTATTTGTAACATTTCTTTATTTAGATTGAAGAAGCATGTCCTGCTTTCAAAATGAAGAACATGGTGTACTTATTCTTTTGGGAAATCAATGACCTGTCATATCAAATTGATAAGTAACAAAGTAGCTAAAGATAATTAAAAATACATTTCCAAATTCCAGTAAACTATGAAATATATCAGAGATACAAGCTTCTAATATGTTTACAAACAAGTACAAGCAATATTAATTAAGTTAACAATGAATACAAATCTCAAGTAGGTTTGGGTAATTTGTAAGTACACCTTGCCCTTCTGTGAATGTGATACTTTGACTAATAATCTAGCTCCAGCATGAGGAAGTGATCCGTGTTTGCTCCTCTGTTAGAAGTGTTTTTACAGAGTATGGTGAAGTCATGTAATTTTGCCTTTTTTTTCACATATATATAAATATATACAATTTTTTTTTTCATAATTTGTGTGCGCATTGAACCATGAGTTTTTGCAATTTTTTTCTTACATTAGTAAATTTTAGTTTTTTAGTCTTGAATTTGTATGATTTAGAATTAAGTTTTCAAGATTTCAAAGTACGTAAAATTTTGAGAATTTGAAAATTTAATATATAAAATTTATTTAGAACTTGTGGGGAACCACAACTTAAGATTATGAATACTGCATGAGTAAATACCTGGATACATGAGTTTTCGAGTGTGTCAGAGCCTTTTAAAAGTTAATACCATCGCTGTATTGCTAAAATGATGCCAATCAATGAATTTGTTTGATTTCTGAGATCTTTCATACAGTAATTCAAAGAAGTTATGAAAGTAGGTACTTCACATTAAATGACACAAATGAATCTTTCAGAATTATGGTCAACTTATCATTACAAAATTTACAAAATGTATTGATGAAAACATGAGATACTAATTCAAAATCTATATTTACAATATTTTTTATGTATTACAAATAATTTATCTATCCTTTTTACAGATCCTGGAGTGTCAGAATTGTGAAGGATCCTTGCTATGGAAAATCAATTTTCAGCTCAATGAACCCTGCATTAGTCAAGTGGAGCAATTCAAGAACCCCTATTGATTTTATATGTGGCTTGTGAATGCCATTAATTTACTTATATCTGCTCTGTATTAAGTGACTTGAAACATTTATTTTTATATTTAAGGCATTTTGTTAGAGCCATAATGGTTGCAACTACATTCAATTCATTGTCATAAGATTGGAAAATTTATGACAGAAGCCATCCAATATGTGGGCAGTTGGTTTGCATTTTATCTCATACCTAAAAACTACAAGCAGGGCCACCTTAACCATAAGCTAACTACAAATCTATTCATGTCCAGGGCCCAATAAAAGGAGGAAAGTTGTCAAAAGCAGACATTGTTTTAGAAGGTAAAAAAAATATTATGAAGCAAAAAGTCATCATCAAAATATTTTTACTTCTCAAAAAATCAATGCACCCAGTCTAAGGACTCAGCAACAAAATTCTCAGATTGTGAGTAATATCTATGAGTTGCTTTAAGGAGACTTCCTGTAACAAAATAAGTGTAAGGGTTACTACTGGAGAGATGTAAATAGGGAGAAGCTTTAGAAAAGTAAATTCAAGAGAGTTCTGAATTAATTTCTAAACCAAGGCCTACAGAACGGTTAAGTCGGTCCTGGCTACAAGGGTTGAAAAGATAAAACAATACATATTGCTTTAATAATTATTCTGCAGCCCTTTGATTACATTGTAGCTTACTAACTTTTATTTGTAATTTCAAAGAACATTTTCTTCAAAATGTAGTTTTGAATACTGTGTTAATAGAAACTGGTAGCCAATTCAAGTGTTTAAATTTTCTTATTGGCAGAGTACACCATGCTTTGAAATGTTTATTGTAAATGTTAGTAATGTTTTATTGTTCTGTCTCACTATCAGGAGTTGGTTCAGCAATATTCTGACTTACATAATGTTCTCCCCTTGACATAAGTAATAATTCTTCCCCTGACAATATTTTAGATAATTTTCAAGCAATGAGAAATTTGAAAGGTGTATTATGATCAGCTTTTGAGTTATTCCATTTAATTAATTTGTATAAGGTAAATAAATATTTTAGAATATAATGAACACACTATTGAACAAAGCAGTGTGAATTGTTAGATGGTATTTCTAAAAAAATGGAGAAGATATCAAAATTAGGGGTATGAATCAAGTACTGAATTATGAAGTATCTTGAAGAAATTGTAAGTTTTCATTATTTATTTAAATATTGCAAATACTAAATGAACACAACCAGCACATAAGTGGCTGCCTAGTTCACTAGCTTTTGTTCCCTTCCCCATTTTGTGCCTATGTATTAGTTATAATTTCTAGTAAGTTTTCATAAACCAGCTCATAAAAATACCATCTCATTGCTTCTTATCTATTTTTAAATTCATTTTGCCTTGTTGCAATTTATACTTGTACAAAAGGTGATATTGCTTAAGTTAATACTGTGAGCTGACTATTAATTTTTGTAATTTCTATATTTTGTGATTTTATGACTAACAACTATTCTTGTGCCTAGTAATCAATGATATAGGTGTACTTAATGTTAAGGAATATAATGAAAAAGAAATTATGTTGAATTGACTTCATCAAATTATTACTCTTAAGTTTTAATCCATAAAGAGTGATTTTATGGAGATTCATTCAATTGAAAATATTTCAGAAATGCAATTATAAATTTTATTTTATTGAAGAGTAAAAATTTTAAGACAGCAGATGAATAAAATCATGAAAATGGTTTTCTTACTTAGAATTTTGTTTTTGGAAATCAAACAAAAAAATTTAGAGCATTAAAATTTAATAAAATAAAAATTATTTTTGGAATGCTCTCAATTTTTTTTAAATTATAAATATATAATGTAAATTCAAATATTCAATCTTATTTTCTTTTTTTATTTGTAAATATTGTAACTATATTCATACAAGGATTCAGTACTACTGGATGTATCAGATGTGGATTGTTATTAACCCTTGAACAGTATCCTATTTAAAGAGTAAATTGTCTGTTTTTGTTATCGGTAGTCAGTAGGCACTCAATACTTTACTGAAGTATGCACCATGGATATAGGAATGGAACATCTGAAATATCTGGATTGACATAATTTATTTGTCTAGCACCAATTACAAGTCTCTTAGGAACATTTAAGTGGGAAACTTCATTTGAAAATAATGAATCTAGCAGTTATTGTTAATCAACCTCTACTCTGTGTATTACATTCATATTTTGTGATTACGAGGTTACTAGTAAAACTAAGTATTTTATGAAGACAGGATGCTTTACAAATTATTTTGAATGTAATATTATAAATGCTATTTTTGTGTGCTTTGTAACAGGTTTATAAATAAAATATTTGTTTTCAATTTTCTTTTCTTCAGATAAACTTATTTACTCACAAGTATTGGTGACAGTTGTTGACTTCTTTTTCTATTAAGAGGTATCCATTCTTTAAGCTCGTGAAATCTAAAATTTGAGTTTACAAAATTACATTTATTAAATTCAATTTAATTTACAAAATTTTACTTTTCTAGGCTGTATTTGTGGCATGAGTATGATTATTTCAATCAGCAACTAAGTAAACTTCAGTTGTACTACGTTAAAACCTTATTCCCCCCCCCCCCCNTGAAAAAATAGAAATAAAGCACATTTCTATGTCACTTTTTCACAACTAGTAAGTTAATTTGTTAGTTCTTTCTTAGATCCTTTTCGGCACATAATATTTCAATTATTGAGCTGTATTTCTGTGCTTTTTTAAACAAATTTTATCTCTAAATCACTTATTTAAGTTTTCAATGAGACAGCTCATGACAAAATGTTCAGAGAGACAAGATACAAATACATTATTACTTTGACTCACTTATAAAATGTTACAGTAAATAAATGGTCAGAACTCAGAAAAATTTACTAATCTTGATAGGTCAAGATTCAAGCAGCATCTCTTCATATCAACTATTAACTTTGGGTAGGGGCAATTTCAGGAGGTTACGTTTCAAGGGACATTTTTCTCCTCTCACCCAATAATGTGAACATAATGTAAGAATTTTAAGTTTCTTTTTTCTCTCAATGCTCTAGAAGTGTTAATTAGCTCATAATATGTATATATTAATATTTTATATCACTGTTTGTTCCCTTAATATCTGACTAAGTAATTTCAAGGTACCTAACCAAACCCCTCTAACATTTTCCTGAAACACCACTTTTATTATAGGGGTGTCATGGAACAAATACTAGAACCACAAAGGCCATCTCTAGTACCGTGGCTGTAGAATAATCCTTCCAACAACCACTCACATACCAATTCAAAGATCACACTTATGCAAAATCAAAAAGAATCACAAAGAAAGGCTTCAAAGAAGTAAAGGTGCGTTTTGAGTTCTTTATTGTATGAAAAATCATAATGGTCTGAAAACTAATAACTAACTACAGAAATTCTATACCACAAAAAGACTTTCTTGTTACAGAATACTACAGATTTTTCATAGATGCTTTTAAGAAGTACTCTTCAGTACAGCACAAGATGAGGTCCCCCCACCCTGCATTTGCAGTTTGTTGTATGAAAATAAATTCAGACTTCACTGCTCTTCAAGATAGCATTATCATAGCTCCATTTCAATTTTTTAAAAAATCAAAATCTTGAACAAATTTGTAAAAAGTAATTTTCCTTAAAAGATCTTCATAAACATAGTGATCTAATTTAATTTTTCTGATATTATTCATTGCTTCCTAAAGGAGGTGAACCATTGGAACCATTGTGTTTCATTGGAAAATATATACTTCTAAACGCTTCAAAAAAATATATCACATTTCTCGAAAAATGTCAACCTTTTAATGTTTCATGACAATAAACCGGGGTCCGGTAAAACATTTTGTGGTGTTGACGGGGAAGGGGGGAGCAGCAGGCTAACGTTACTCCCAGCAGGCTGGTAAACTCAAATAATTACTCAATATTAATTCTTTCAGTCTAGGTAACAGCCTCCACAACCTACATTGTAGCATATATAATCAGCAGATTGTACCTATTCCCACCGATACTTACCTGTACATTGTGACAAGAAAAGTCAGTTGGGGTGTAATGACAACTGGCGTAACCATCACGTGTCCATCACGGAATTGCACCTCCACCACAGATTATTGCAATTACTTTCTCTGTAAATCAACACTTGCTACTGTGTTCTACAGCGTAGTGTCTGTCACTTGGTCACTTTGTACTTGCTGAATGTTGATGCAGTTTGAATGACGATGAGTTCCCATCCATCACTGAAGGATAAAGTAGTGTTGATCACCGGTATGTTTGTATTTATTACATTCATTAGCTCAATTTATGAACTTGTTTTCTGTTGTGTTCGTCTCTGACCTGAAGATGTGACAGAAGTCCTGAATGCTGGCAGTCGATTCATGACATCTTCCAGTGTAGTTCCAGTGCGTCATAACCTGTAAATGTTGATAACCTGTAAACATCCACGATACTATGTGGTGCCCAAAAGCGTTTTTACTTCAATTTTTATTTTTCTCCTGAATGAAATGAGAGCCCGGAAAGAAGCTTCTGCATTAGTAAACCACCACATTGCCAATAATTTTATATTTTTGTTTTATTGGGATATTTTGTTATATGGTTGTAAATTGTAAATTTAAGTTTTAAATTCACATAAGTAGAATTTTGCCTCTTTTTTGCCCCCCCCCTTTTTTTCACAAAGGAGCAATTGCAATAAAATATCCCTTTTTCTGTAACTTGCTTACATTAATTCAATATTTAGAAGTAATTACGGAAAGTATATATTATTGAATCATGGAGTTCCTGAGGAAATTGGTTTATGATACTTCAATTGCATAATTATAAGGATGATAAAAAAATCATTAATAATTTGCAATAACTAACCTGGTTTAGAATATAATTGCATTTAATTGTAAGATATAGTGAAGAAGTAGAATATAGAATTGAGATATACAGAGAGTACAAGAGTGTGGGAACGATTTTTTAAATATTTCTCCATTTAGTGCTTAAAATTTTTCCAGCGTGAAGTTAAATCATGAAATTAATCCATGTTTGAAATCATTTATCTGTAATAATCTGTTCCCCATTTTTTATTAATGTTGAAAAAAAAAGTTTTAGTAATTCATAATATTTCCATTGATATGTTAACAAAAGGTTTGTGATATATTTATTTGATTTATGTTTCTGTGTTGTGTTTTCTTTTGCAGGAGCAAGTTCGGGTATTGGGGCAGGGACGGCAAAAGCATTTGCTAGAAATGGGTCCCGGCTTGCTCTATGTGGCCGCCAAGAAGAGAACTTAAAAAAGGTTTCTGAGGAATGTGTTGCTCTTGGGCTTGCTAAAAATAAAATAAAATGTATCATTGGAGATTTAAGTGATCTGGAAGTTTGTAAGAAAGCTGTTAAAGATACTGTATCATGTTTTGGTCAATTAGATATTTTGGTAAGGAGTAATTTTGGTAATAAAAAATAATTGAAGTAAGTTGATTTTAGAATAATAAAAAAAAATATTTAGGTAAATAATGCTGGGCGGTTGCTGAACAATTCTGTGGAAAATATTACTCCACTTGATTATGATGTCATTATGGCTGTAAACACTCGTGCTGTAGTATTTTTAACACAGTATGCAGTTCCACATTTAGCACTGACTAAAGGTTCTGTGGTTAATGTGTCTTCAGTGGCTGGCTTGAGATCTGTAAGAATTTATACATTCTATTATGTATTGTACATTTTACTAACAAAAAAATTTGCGATATTTTAAATTTGTGTTTGACTTCTTGTGAAATATTTTAGTTTCCAGGTGTCCTGGCGTATTGCATGAGTAAATCATCTGTGGATCAGTTTACCAGATGTGCAGCTCTTGAGTTGGCACCAAAAGGAATTAGAGTCAATGCTGTGAATCCTGGTGTGATCAAAACAGAAGTTCACAAACGAGGAGGGATGTCAGATACCGATTACAAAAAGGTTGTAAAAAAAAAAAATTTCCCCTGAAAATTTAGATTTTGTTGATATAATTTTGGTAGTTGTCTTGTGTGAATGAACGCTTTTATACTATATCGTGACATTTTGTGGACGAGTCATAAGGTGACTGGAAGGAAGAAGGGGAATTAGAAACAAACTTTTATTTAAAAATTTATTAAAAGAATGTATGATAAAAGATTGTACGTGTCTTAGCAAATGTAAATGCAATACAATGAATTGTGATTAAAATGTAAAAGATGTTAAATGTCATAGAAATTATTTAAGAATGATTCGTAAAATTTTGTTTATCATTCTTAATGATGAACTAAAGAAGTTTATGAGGTATTATTGATTCATATAGATTTTAAACAAGAAAAATGAAGTAGACTTATTCATCCAGGACATAAAGATTCGGGGCAGTTATATACAAGAAAACTACATGAAAATATAAATTAAAGTGTTTCATTTTTTTCACCAATATTTACCTTTCAGTCAGGAATGTGCTTTGAGAGTAACTTGCCTCAATCGCAGTTGTAAATAACTAAATCTCTGAAAAACGAATGTAGGCTGGATATGACTCCCAAACAAATTTTTCTCATTCTGTACACAATTTGGATTAAAATTTTTGGAAGTAAACCCTTTCCCATGTGTTGAGTTGTATCTGTTGGTGGACTGGTTTTAATATTTTGCCTCATCTTGAAGTTCACGTTTATGTTGCCACTAAAATGTATTGCTACTGCCAATTTTTCTGTTTGTTTACTTGAAAATGTATTTGGTTTTAGAATTCAAAAGTGTGTAAAAACTCATGGTCATTGTTTATATGATGATGATGATGATGTTTATATTGCTGACTTCTTCAACTTTCTTTCCAGTTCCTTGAGCGTGGCAAGGAAACTCATGCACTGGGTCGAGTTGGAGAAGTAGAAGAAGTGGCTTCTACTATTACTTTCTTAGCATCTGATGAGGCTTCATTTATCACGGGTGAAACGCTTGCTGTAGATGGAGGACGTCATGCAATGTGCCCTCGATAATTATGGAAACCTACCAGGAATGGAATGTCTATGTTTGTCTATATTTATTCTAAATCGATCATGTGAAGAAAAAAAGTTGTTAATTGAATACCTCAAAAATGTATAAATTATTTTACTGAGTTAAGAAATACTGAATTTAAGTGAATTAATTAAAAACATTTTTTCTTACATGTGTAGGATTTCATCAATTACAAAGCCCCTTTGTTTCCTCAAAACATATCCAAGAAAAAAATGGGTTTCTTGGGGGGGGGGGGGAAATTTAAATATNTGACAGGAGTAAAGGACCCCTTCTCCTAAATGGTAGAACATTAAAATTAATAAAGTAAAGAGAGAATGTATGATATTTTTAAGTAGAAAATGATTTCTAATTACATTATACACCCTTGGGGAGAGGGGTATTTGATATTGCAACTGCGTTATGGCAGGGTACGGGAGTTACCCTTTGTGGTGCGTCACGCTGTTTTATAAATAATCTTAAATATAGTATAGACTGCGGTCTCTGCTGTAGGTTGACCTTGATAACGTGAGACAGAAGATACTGTGAGGAATGGTGGAATTAACTTACGGTGTCGCGTTGCGCATGAAGAGGGGAAAATGTCGACTTATCATTAAGGCGGTTCCACACATTCGCTATTCGGCGAACTCCGAGCACCTGCTCGCCGAATAGCGACCTCGAACACCGGTGCTCGCCTTTTCCCGCAGCGTGTCGTTCTTCAAAGGCAGCCAAGCATAGGCGAATATTCGCGAGTGACCTGTTCGTGGTACTGTCCACATTCGTGCTTTTACGAATACCAGGGATATCGCGAGAATACTAGTCGATACGAGTATTATTACAGGTATTTACGAGTGTTATTATGGGTATTTAGGAGTAGATTTCAAGATATTTACAGTAAGTTATCGCTGAAAAACGAACTACTTGTAATTTTTCTCCTTACCGTACAAAGCAATAAGTGTTTTAGTAGTGATCAAATAGAGAAATTGGAAGTAATAAAGTAGCGATGGAGTAACTTATATATTATCCCCAACGTTAAACGTCATACGCTGTTTGCAACTGCTTTTTGACAATAAAGTTTATTTGATGTGTGATTTAAACCACAAACATTTCGATCAACTTTATTTTACTCTTTTATTAAGCGTCCTAAAGTTTTACAGTATTGCTGTATTAGCATTATCTATTTTTTAGAAGTGTTGACCCTTTATTTAATATACGTGTTCGTCACGTCGGGGTATACCAAATTTATTTAAGTGGTATACCTGTTAGATCGCGTCGGGGTTCACCAAATTTATTTAGCTGATTATGTTGAATCAGAGAATTATGTTCTTTTGATCAGAAGGAATTGCGTGAACATCACGTGACGGGGTCAACAAATTTATTTATGTTGACCCTTTATTTAATATACGTGTTCGTCACGTCGGGGTATACCAAATTTATTTAAGTGGTATACCTGTTAGATCACGTCGGGGTCACCAAATTTATTTGTGTTGCGTAGGGGGAAAGTCTGGTTGCATTAGCGACCCAAACTTTCTCTTCCACAAGATAAATAATAATGCTTTCAACTTAGATTTTCTAAGCGTAACGATTTATTAACGTAATTGGTAGAATTGACACCGTATGACGTACGGTGTAATTAATGTGCCGCTTGGGCTAGATCTCTCACTTATACACTTCAAGAACGGTGTGGGCAGCAACGGGTTGTTCTGCCTTCCGGGAGTGTAGCGTCCGCGGTGTCGATGTGCAAGGCTCGACGTCGGGACTTGAAGACCGCTGGTTCAGTGCTGATGGGGCTTGGAGATGTGTTCCATTGGTATGAAGTCTCCGGATTTCAGCGTTGTTGAAGTTCAGCGTAGAATCGAATATTCTCTTCGGGATCGCTTGAATAAGCTCCTCGAATCGTAGAATGCGTATTTTGGATCTCGGCTGCCAGGATATATGCGAGGTTCAGCTTGGAACGTATTCTCGGCTAAGTTTCACTTGTAGCGTCTCAGTGAGCGATGTGAACTTTGGCGGGCATAGCGTGATTATAGTTATTAGGTTGTCAGGGTCTCGGGTTCAGGATAAGGACATCTGACAATCTAAGTCATATTAAACTTGATACGTCCCTTCAAGGGACGGGTCTTGCAGAGGTCGTTATGAAGTGATTATTTATGTGTCTACTACGTGCATTTGTACGTAGGTCTTTGCATAGAATTCATTTACTAAAACATTTATGTTTGCATAGAGCACTTATGTTTGTTTACGGTTCCTTGTGTAGGATTTGCGGGCCTTGGATTTCATTGGCCATGTCCTTGATGCAGAAGGCTGTGTTCAGTTTATAAACACGTATGGCGGACGTAAACATATATTGTGAATGTGTGCATTTGTTGTTCATTGGAACAGCATGGAGTGGTATCATCAACTACTTTATGCGTGCGAGCAGGTTGATGGGGCGTGGGCATTATGAAGAGCGTATGTATGGCGTGCACCGTATGATATGTGGTTCCCACAGAAGTATTAGCATATATTTCTTGTACACGATCAAATAATAATCCATGCATGGGCGAGGCTAGTGAAAATTAAATAATAATAATAATATTACAAAAATAAAGGTCGTGGCCACGGTGCTCGTCACCAAGTCATCTCGGGTTCGATACCCGGGCGGGGCAAGACAAAATTTGTAGCTCGGATACAGTGGTCTGGATCATATCTAGACGCTGTTCCTCCGAGCTCGGTTAAGATTAGACGAGTCTAGTGATTAAACTCAAATCAATAACTGAGCCTTACCTCAGTCTTTCGAGGTCCATAGCTGGCCTGATCGATATACATACATCAAAAATAAATAATAAAAATATTACATTAAAAATAGCTTATTAATGATTTAAGTTCATTGATTGAATTAAGATTAGACAAGACCCATTTACTTTACTTAACATTTCATAACTACAGAAGCTACATAAGCTTCAGATTCTCTCTCCATATCCTCTATATAACACGAATATTCGTTTCCAGAGCGAGCACGTGCTCGCTCTCGGCAAATTGCTTATGTCTGGATCAGTGTGCTCGCCAATAGGTGAATATTCGGGATATATCCCGAGCAAGTCGCTGTTGCTCGGAGTTCGCCGAATAGCGAATGTGTGGAGCCGCCTTTAGTCAGCCAAAACTGGCTATCAGGATGGCGTACAGAACTAACACGACCGGGGACTGCGGCGGCGGTATAACGAGATTGTTCCGGGGCGACGTATGAAATGATAGGGAAATCCTCTGGCGGATGCCACGGAACACAACAGATTTATGAAGACGGAGGACCAGCTTCCGAGGAAGCAATTTGAGGGATGTAAAATAAGGAAAAGACCAAAAATAACCCTCATAAATTTAATGAATAGAATTTCGTCACAACATTGTATGTGATAAATAAAATAAACATTGAATTAACTCTTGACTTATTAAACTAAAAATACATAAACAAGAAACAATTGAGCAATCAAAATTGGATTAGGCAGAATGGTGAAATACGAATCTAAATATCACTAAATCAGTAATCTTTCTAGATAATTACACAATTGGCACGCCATTATCCATCAATTCACAGACTACTTGTGTATTTTAGTATTACATAGAATTACTGCTTGATAAAATGAAATAAATATCCAAGAGTCAACAAGACTTATGATTAGAACGAAAATCCTTATATTGATGGTGCATTTTGATCAACACAACATTACGTATTTCATTATTACATAAAATTACTATTTGATACAGTAAAAGAAATGTCCAAGAACCAAATGACTTATTATTAACATGAAAGGTTCTTTATTACGGGTGCATTCAATCAAATGTTCAAGATCATGCCACTCCGTAATGTTTTATATTCTATTTTCCTTCTGAATTTGATACAATCAGTGGGGATTAGTCTCTCAATAAGAAAGAAAAGTGTTCTGCTCTAGATTACACTGACGAGACCATTTAGAGAACCATTGAAATTAACTGATAACAAAGGAACACATGTAACCAATTATTATGGAGTAGTTCTCGTTTCAAGTCATGAACACCCACACACATTCAATACGTGGATTGTCTCCAAACACAGTAAGTCAAGAACTTAAATGTTAATACTCAATTTTTGGAGTCCAACTGGCGTTGTCTTCAGTCTGTGACTCGATGTCTTGAAATGTAGGGACACGCACTCGCATGGGAGTACAATGATGCACACGCTAGGTTTGCGGGCGCGAATCGAAGTAGCGACCAGAAGCATTCACGCACACGAATGTAAATATAGTATGGGATTAAATCCCGGTCGCGTGCGGCAACTTGTGAAGGTGCTCTTAAATGTAATTTAATGATGCGACTTGATGTTACTCGCTCTATAATAAAACGAATAGAAAATTGAATGAAACTAACTAAGTAATCAGACTTAGAAAGGAAAAGACCGACTTTGAAGTCGGGTGACTGTTAGAGCGAACTTGAATGTCCGTCTGCGTGTACGAGTAGTAGACGATTGAGCCCTCGTGCGAGTGTGTAGCAGCTCAGGTAAGGTACTGAAAAGTGAAGGGACGCCCGTCTACTGGCACTATCTTACGGCCAGCTAATGAAGCTCAATGCTAATACGTGCAAATTTTGTTAAATGAAGGGTGCAGGAATGATGCGCTTTCTGGTGAAAGGTGTTTCGCCTAACAAAGGCCAGCTACTGTGGCCTGCATTTTGGGGGTGAGAAGGTGCCCGTCTAGCCTCGCTGACAGGTGCTTAGGAGCAGGTAGCCTCACTTAGGGCAAGCGTTATTTCCAGCTGTGGGGAATTATGTGTGCCGAAACATGTTGCCCGCAGAAAATTTGTTTATGGCAAATTTTATTGATTGTGGGTTGAAGCTACACATAATTGGAAAGGTGGCCTGTTCCGCGCATTTGGCATTCACTACCTCGTAGGACCGTCTTATTCTACACATTATATGTTCTTCTTAATCTAACAAGCTCTAAATTACTAATTATTGAATGTGATCTANACGTATTATTGAATGTGATCTAACTTACGCAGTGGAATGATATTATCAAAAGAATCATTGCTGGTTAACTCGCGGGGTAAAGATCTGCGCGAGATCAAGTCTGCTGGATTGTCAGCAGAACGGACATGACGCCATGAGCATGACGCCTCCGTGGCATGCTGAAAGTCAGCCACTCGATTTGCCACGAACGTCTCAAGAGGGGCGAGGGAACGCATCAACCATCCCAGAACTACCTTGAAGTCAGACCATAGAACGGTCACGGAGCTATCTAAACCAAGAGAATCAATCACCTTCGCAGCCAGATTGGCAAGGAGGTGTGCAGCAAGCAGTTCTAGTCGAGGGATAGTTGTAACCTTGACAGGTGCCACCTTCGATTTTGAGCAGAGGAGGGCAGCCTTTCAAGTGAATGTCGGCGTGGGAGCACTACTATCAAAGGCTTTGTGTTATTGACACCAGCTTTAAATGATAAACCCTCTAATTTTATATTATATTTCGTACTTACCAGTAAAAGGGTTTATTTTACGGTGACCACTTGACAACAAATTCACTCACTCTTTACGAAAGTTTTCGTCTATGGGGAAAAGCAAGTTTTTAACATTGTTAGGGTCATGTCACCAACAGTGTAATTACGGCAGTTCGTTAGACAAGAAGACAGCATTATGAATCTAGCCGCTCCAATGATTAAATAATTAATAAATGAGTAACTCTCCTCCTCGACAAATCCAATTTAAATGACGTGCGCTCGAAGCTCGTGTTGCTGGTAATTTTTGGCTGACGTTTGATTGGCTTGCACTGCACATTCTCGGGAACGCGACACCTTACAAAAAAAACGATACTTACGTAAAATTGTTCACTATGGTTCCCTTAAACAAATTGCCAACCTCAACGAAATAAGTCCTTGAAACTCACGTGCAGGCAGCGGTCCACAATGTCATTATCATAAGCTGATAATATCCAAGTAATATCCAAATAAATATTAATAATAGTTACAAAAGCGACTATTTGCTGTAAAGAAATACAAATTAATAACAACAAACAAAGACATAATGTAATATTATTTCCACTCGCTTGATGCAGAAAGATCAGAACAGAGCCACAAGAGCAAGTGAATTGATTATTGTCCGATGTTGGCTATGAATTCAATTTCGAATACCTTGCCAACAGAACGCGAGGTACCTATATAATTACTCTTATGAACGATGCCGAAGTAAAAGCGTTGGCTACATTGAGTACAGGTTCTATACCAACATCAAGCCAGTTGACTGACAATAAATACATATTTAAATAATTTACGGTCAAGAGAGCTGTTACAATAAAGTAATTTATTGAGGACAATAAAGTAATTTACTGCAACTAATATACAATAAACTAATAAACACAGTGCGTTTCCGTTCATGATTTTTTTCTTTCTTAAGTTGAATTTCTCGAAGCAAAGTAAGATGACTTTGAATATAGATAGTTCCACTAAGCTGTGAGGTGTCGCCCTCTCTCTCGCACACCCACTTGGAGCTGGAAAGGAGGGAAGGTGCGCAATGACTTTGGGCAACAATCAGAGAGGCAATCGAGTTCCCCCACCCAGGTCGATTTGCGAGAGAAGCAGAGACACCTAACTTCGGACAACCGGAACATAAGACCGCTGAATCAATTTTATAATTATGTCTATGATTTTAAAGGGCACTTTTAAGACGTAAATATAAATAGACTCAACAGACTTTGCTGAAGGTTGATAACAGGAGAAAGAAGATACTGAGAGATGTCGCCCTCTCACTCGCACACCCGCTTGGTGAGAGTAAGGAGAGAAGGAACGAAATGGCTTGTGCACAGCAGTCAGAGAGGGGAATCGAGTTCCCCCACCTACGCAGATGTGCGAGAGAGAGAGAGAGAGACCTTACATCGTTTTCCCTTTCGGACAACCAGTGGATAATTATTGAATAAAACTACCTTTACACGGACTGATTTATTAACTACGTTTCGATCCTCGCTGTGGGTCATCATCAGGCAAGAAATGAAAAATGATCCCTGTAACAGTTTTGGGAAAAAAGGAAGAGAGCTTACACAAATCAAAATCACAGTATACAAGGATGATATACAAAGTCAAGGAATAAAGCACAGAGACAACAATAAACAGAATTTGTACAAGAGGCAAATAATCAACGGAGTGACAAAAGTATCAAAAAATATAAAAATGTAATTTAAAAAAGTATTTAAAAAACACAGAATAAGTGGTAAAAGTATAGAAGTTATATACAGATAAACAAAAATTGCATAGATAAAACTATATCTGCGGATAGTACCATAATATAAAATGTTATTAAAAATATATCAAAAGCATTGCTGATTTAAATTATCAAAAACCAAATGTGTTGAACCTCAAAGAGTCAATAGTTGGCATTAACAGCATTAGTAGCATTAACAGCAATGCAAGTAAAGAATATCAAAAGGTATATACAAAGAAAACGAGGATAACATAGAACAAGAATGTACAAAGTTTAATTTTTTCAAAGCATTTTAAAAGATATGAGTTTTAAATTTTACAGAAATCAATTGTGTTGAACCTGCAAGGATTAATTATTGGTAAGATACAGTTGTAAATATTAGGCAATTTATCATTGTCAGATTTAAAGTGTGAATTTTAGATTTTATGTGTAACATTTCTGAGACTCGTCTCTTATGATAGTTGCTCTCAATGTCCAAAATTTTGACTCAATGTTCACGGACCGAGTCCTCGACTACTCTGCATAGTCAAGGTGCATAGAATGGTAATGTGGCCTCACTTTCGTGGCCGCTCAAAGGTGATATTGAGGCAGATTCATCGCAAGTGTAAAGTATAGGAAAACTGACATTTTTGCGTGTTTTTACCTCATCCCATTACTCGGTTACCGTACGAATTGGTACACATCTGAAGGATTTAATTGTGTTCATCGTGGGTATAAGAAAGAATCTTTACAATCCTTGGAATTCTTGAGTAATTTTTAAATTAAAATGGTTTTCTTCAGAAGCAATGTTATAAATTGTTCATTGTTTAATCCTTGGTTTATATTATTTTTTCACGTGACGAAGTTGGTAGCAGGAGGTAATATTAGTTCACCTTCCGCTTCTTGTTTTGGTATAAAATGTAATGAAAAAAAAACATATTCAAATGCATCATGATTATATACACGGACTGATTATCATGCATCATGATTATGTACGTCAATGATTATGTACACGAAATGCATCATGATAATGTACGTCATTTGAATGACCCTAGCTTTCGGTTTATATCTTAAAACTCTATGTTCCAGCCAATGGTGTATTGCTAAAGAAAAAAGTGCAGGTACACCGATCCATCAAGTGTTAAAAATTGGTACATAGGAATCATTAAATGAAAATTGGATAACTATAAACAATACTTTTTTACATTTTGTTATATATAATAATTTTTAAACAATTACATATTATAATTTTCCTTTTTATTTATAAATATTTATATTTAATTTTTACAAAAATTCCCATAAGGGATCATAATTTTTCGAGCATGTTTTTTTCGTTTGTGGATCTACTGCAGATCTGTGACTACGTAACCAAGTTTTTAATATGAATTTGGGTTCCACGATTCCAAGGGTGGACCATGTAGTTTAATAAATATTAAACTTGCGTCATGGTCAATAAGAATACGCGACCTCTTATCAGTCAATATTAAATCCATATAACTAAAGCCACGTTCGCATTCTGAAGAACTACACGCAATCATTTTCGCACAGGACATTAATTCTTCCAAATCTACAGGAATGAACGACCACCATTACCTAAATAATCTCGGTACACATTTAAAGTTTTTTAATGGTATATCAAAGCGTTTGCACAATGACTCAATTTCAACTTTTCCAAATTGTAAATCGATATCAGGAGGCCATACGTTAGATTCAAGAATCTTTAATTCGTCGATAATTTTTACGCCTGTACCAGAATCTTAGTTAGTAAGCAATCTATGGTTAAAATTATTAAACTAGTTAAAAATTGATTTCCATTAATAATACTTACTCTTTTATTACTTGTTAAATCAATTTATTATTTCATTTATTAGCTTCATTGTATCAATAGCATGTTTACCTCCTACTAATTTATCTTCTTTTGAAGAATCCTTTAAGAGTTCTAAATGCAAAATACAACAACGAATCAATTTATCTGCATAGACTATTCTGACATTTCAATTTTATAATGATTCAGACAGAATAGATGTTTCGAAGAGCTAAAGAAAAACAAATTGTTACGATGAAATTCGATTATGAAATCCAACAAACATAGCTTGTTCTGTCTTATCACGCAGTTCATCTATACTAGCCTTTTTGAAAATGAAGACATAATGAGGCAAAATTTTGCCATACTGCAGATACTGATCGAAACGAACTAGCTACCCATCCCACGTTAAATATTCTTCCGATTGTTTTCTCTACTTCCTCAATGACTAAACCACATGTTCCTAATTCTCTTCGAATTTTCGGCGATTACCTATACATACTCTATAGCTTATCCATAAATATTTGAAAATGATTTATGCCGTGCACCTCTGATATTGTGTCTGACTGACAATTCTAGACGATGATTTACACAATGCCAAAGGATTACTTTCGGAAATTTATCTAATAAATGTTTTCTGATCCCAGATATTTTGCCTAACAACATTCGTACCATAACTTGTAAAAGATTTTAAATGGTGTTCCAAATAATTATCATCAAATCCACATTTATTAAGGCACTTTAAAAGAGAATCTGTCACTGTAAAAGCTGTCTGATCCGGTAATTCTATACTAAATCAAGAAACAAATAAGGCGGATTTTTCGTTTCACCTATTTGACTTTTCAAATAAATAATTAATTCTGACTTTTTACAGAGCTTCATCAATTATAATCGATTTATATTCCCGTGAACATGTAGAATTTCTTGAGCCAATTTTCGTCTCATTTCATAAGCAATATGATAGATTATGTTAGTACTACTATACCTTGATCGCAAACCATGAGCAATATCAGCTCCATTTAATTGTTGAAATTGAAGCAAACCAAAATGATCAGAATATGGTCGATCCTTCTTAGCTAAGTAATATGCTGTCCTGAATACTTTACATGTACTATTCACTTCGTGTTCTTTTATATTGTAGATTTTTTTGTTCAGGCGATAATTTTAATTTTTTTTTCAATGTGGGGTGTACTTTTTAAATGGTAAAAGTGTTGGAAGACCTAGTTTTGTTGGTAAAACCACAATATTATTTTGTTCTTGGGTTGGCAACATTGTTACAAGTACGCTCTTGCAGCTGTTTCTGTTGTTCTTGTCACGAATTTATCTCTACTGTGTTTTGGTGGAATAAATGAAGTTTCTCGTTTAATCAGTGTCCGTATCAACAAGTTTTTACACTTAATGATCCCTATTCTAACAAAGTTTTTTTTGCGCAAAGAAGTCAATACCGGATTCCTATCTTTGCCATAAGAGGAGACCATTATCGAGCACCATTCCCTTGATAGAGAAACCCCCTGACTTTTAGAAGGTCCTAAATTTTTCACACTAGCGTATGTCAAATTTCCGTCATTGCGTGTCAGCCAAGGGTATTGTTTTTTCTTCTCACTCCATAAATCACCTATTCCAAACAAGGGCTAGTTCGGTGTTACTTCTGATTCATTCATATATTCGTCTTTCACCATTTCACTTTCACTAGAACTTTCATGACTCGTTATGAAAGTACTCGTTGATGGACGAGTACCCATGTTAGTATTTCTTTCACATACTTTTTGGTTTTCATTCTTATCTTCAGATTTTAATTTTTTATTCAGAAAGTTATGTAATGTTAGGAAACAGGATTATTGAGTTGAGGTAGCGAAACAAAATTTTCTGTTTTAAGCAACCAACGTTTCGAACTTTTATTAGTTCTTCATCAGGGTTACAATACACGAAATCACAATTCTACAATGCTGAATTATCCTTACATAAATATAAAAAAAATTATCCTATGCTGTATTACTAAAATCCCTTGAAATTATGTATAACCCTAAAAATATAACACCCACCTCTCATACTAATACACACAAGTGAATTGCTGAGAACTCTGATACATTCAATATAATATTACTAACCTGCATAATGGTCAATGTGAAATACCCTACTGCATCCCCAAACACACACATCCAACTCCCCACGACATCACCACTGCACAAACACACAGCATAGTGAGAACTGACCTCAGCGCCCCAGTACTGTCCCACACCACCAACACCGCCGTACCCAAACTCCCATTGGTCACCCCGCAGACCCTAGCCAATGACAGTTTTCACCAACCAGTCAAAAAAACAACAACAAACAAACAAACAAACACAACACAACCTGTGATTTCGTGTGAAATGTGATTTCGTGTGTTGTAGTCCTGATGAAGAACAAATAAAAGTTCGAAACGTTGGTTGCTTAAAACAGAAAATTTTGTTTCGCTACCTCAACTCAATAATCCTGTTTCCTAATTATGGATGAAGAGATAAAAAAATGTCTACGTCGATTATGTAATGTTGTTAGCTTGCGCTTTGTACTCATCTCGTGTAATAAATAAACCAAGTATCGGATAACAGTCGGCGAAAAATGTTTGAAAAAAAATTCGCAATGAATCACAAGAACTTTCACTATCTCAGGAATCACACAGAAATGATTAGTCTATTTTCAAAAGTGTTTCTAAATAATATCTCAAGAAGAATTGTGGAGAGTGAACATGCATATTCATTGGCTCATAAAATTAACCAACAGTTATTTGTTTTGTTTATTTCAGGAAAGAGGAACTGAGCCGAGCAGTTCTTGGCATGTTCTTTAATATTGTTTCAATTGAATTTAAATGGATTTAACAATAAAGTAATTCGGATAATGTACTTTTCATTTGTTCTTTTCATAGATTTCTATAAATTATAGACCGTAACTAACTGAACAATTGTAAGAAGATGCTTACTAAATGCATCTGCTCTGAATAGAAATTTCCCCACTCAGGACGGAAAATTTATTTTAATAGTTAAGCCTACTACAAAATACTTAAATGAAAACATTGCCAATCTGAACAATGTTATTAAATTACTTTTCTGGAGTGTTTTCTAGTTATGGTCATACTTAGTTTTGATATATTAAATTTACAATGTAAGCGTTCCAAAGAATTGCCCCGGAGCTCGTTCCCTTAAAAAAACAAAGTGAGGGAACGACGTTACACTGCGTTCCTCCTCCAATACACCATTGGTTCCAGCGTTGAAATTGAGGTTATGAGATGTATCTTTTGAAGCTCAAGTGAACCCTTGTTCGGGCGCTATTAATTGAGATGCACGTTCTAGTCTCAACTACACATGCAAAACTATTAGAGTTCAATACGTGGAATAATGATTCTTAGGGATAACGAATGACTCCCGGGCCCCAATTCTAGAGCCGCCAGCCGGGTCGAACCTTCCTACCTAGATCTCATAATATAAAGAAAACAGTTGATCATGTTAGTTAGTTGCTGGAAGGAAAATTCAATAAATTCGTAACAAAAAGAACAATTTATTAACATTCTGTAGAGTAGAACACAGAAAATATTGCGTCTACAACCTATAAAATACAATATGCTTCGAACATCTTTGTTCGAGTCTCTCCATCAACGGTGTAACAGAGCAGAGACTTCGCGTGGTCGGCAGGTGACTCGGTGCAGCAGCGTCTAGCCGTACCAACTCATAACCCTGGGCAGCAACGCACTGTGACGACGCTCCGCCTGTCCTCACGATATAGTCTCATACCGTTCGCCACTCGTGATCATCTAAGATCGCCACCGCCCTGGTGATCAATGCCGTCGGTCTCGAAGTTACTGTTGTCGCAACCACTGCTGTCGCTCCAGTAGTCTGACTCGACTGATACTGCTTCGGAGACTGCCCTCCTTCTCGGAGAATGCCGTGCTTCTCCTAGTGATTGCTCTGCTTCTCTGGCAACTTCCGTGCTTCTTCTGTCTTGCTGCCCCTCCGCGCGCAGGCTGCCTTGACCTGCAGAGGGGACGATGATATCGCTCCTGTCTGATGGGGCACACCGTTTCAGCTGATCGGGCACTCGGGCGCATTCATGAAACTTTTGGGAGCACTGGGTTTTATTCACTAATATTTTACACTTGGAGAAGTAATTATTACTCTCAGGTTAGTAATTAGTATGTAAATGTAAGTTTATCAACCTTGGTTGAAATGTGTGATAAATGATTTTCATGACGATTTTTTCTTTTTCCTTTCCGATCTTAACTTTCTTGAAGTGTCATCGCTTTGAATATTTATATTATATTATCCTTCCGTGGTGTTTTGCCTGATATCTTTATTAATAACTAGCTGAATACCCGCGGGTTTACTCATGTGAATTTTGAAATACGTCTGCAATTTTATCCTTTTCCATGTTCCCATTTATTTCCAGTGAGACTCATTAATATTCGCGGTTCGATAGTATTGGTGTGTATCCTCAATCCCAACCCGAAAACTATTCAACTTTTTATACTTCAAAATTAGTTTTCAATTATTTTAACATATATACCCATTTCTATCCCACCCCCCACCCTCATGCTTTTGAATGTCACTCACTGTTTGAGGATTACGCATGCAATTCTGAATAACTACATCCAGATGTCTGTTGAGAATTTATTATTATTATTATTATTATTTCTGTAAATGGGAAATGTAGCGTGCTATTGAAGCTTATCTACATGGAGAAATAGGAGTTAGGAGTTGGGTGGTCGGCCATTGTTAGTAGGTAGGTTGGTTGCTGGATTTACCAACAAACGTGGAGGAGTTAGTAGAAGTAGTTAGAGTTATTAATACTAGGAGGAGCTAGATAGAGGAAGAAAGGCTTGCTATTCAGTAGTCACAGCTATATGAACTGGGACATTAATGTGAGAAATTACAAATTTTCTGTCCCATCGGGAATCGATGATGACCGACCAACACTACCACCTGAGCCAGGGGTGGGAGTTGTAGAGAATTGGATCGATGTGATCACAACATTGGTAATGAACGAATGTGACCATATCACCTAGCATACTATATCAATATCCCTCTTTGAATCTAATTTGCCACATGCAACATTTGGGACAATCTGTAAGATGTTTTAACCAATAGTAGATACAAAATCTATAGCAGATCGTGTTTATGTCACTCACATACTATTTATCTCAGATGCAACTTACGAATGTCTTCAAAAGAATACGTCGACTCACGAGACATGCCGTATGTATTTTTAAACATTGTGTAATACACAGTGTACATAGTGTATCATTACACAATGTTGTCTCAATGTCTGTTTCATTTTCAACCAGATATATGCAACACAATGTCATGTTTTTATTTCATGTACTTAACGTTACTTTCTCTTTCTCTCTTTAACAATGAATCAATCGCTTTTCTTGTTGCTTGTTGTTCAACTGTTTCATATCGTATTCTAGTTTCATACGTATAATATACTCCACATTCCTCCTTTACGCCACGTACTTGTGAGAGAAGATGAAGCATAACCTCCGTGATCCTTTTGATCTTATAAAGGAGTGTCGTTTAAAATGATTAAAACTTCTAACGAGTGTTGTAATATCTCCAATATAAAACTCCATCATGTTCTCAACAATAAATTTTTTAGATAAAAAATATTATTCATGACTGATGTTCACGCCGAATCGTATTAAGATCACATTATTGCCACTTCCCTTTTTTGAGCGCCACCTACCAGGACAATTGCCAGCATTATTTACACGAACTTATTATTCAATAAAACATTCTAATAACAGTCATAAATTGTCGAAAATAGCAGAGACACCTATGTCGAAGAATAGTTTGTGTTGCGCAATTTAATGCTTATAAATAATATCATTTATTGTAATCTACTCATTTGGCGTCAAAAGAACTAATTGCGAACATCTCTACTTCCGGTCTATCGTAAGTTGAGATCGTTCTTGGAGAAACGTTCGCTGTGAATCATTGGAGCGGGTATCTCCAAAATGTCAGACTTTACGCCGTATTATGGCAATATACTCTCAAATGTGCTCTAGTGCTTGTTGAGTATATTTTTTTGACGATTCAATTCGAACTTTTAAATGACTGATTACACCTTCGCTTTGTAGAAAGAAATGTGTCCTTCCTACAATACACACCTTCTGCACTCAACTTCTTCCCCCGTTAAATGCTCATGCCCCATCAACCTGCTCGCACGCACTTAGTAGTTGATGATTCAGGAACACAGTTTCCTACGAATATAGCTTACTACAGCATCACAAAATGCATGCCGTTATTCAACACATATCAGAAGCTCTCGCCATGTTTGTTTACTGTTCACGCATCGTACTCCCACGGCACGGCCCCTCTGTAAGAGTTCCAAAGCACAGCGTTCCAAGGCCAACACATCCCAAGGCCTGGACAAGGAATAGAAAACGAACGTATCGTTCGACGTAAATAAATTCCATGCATAATTCCTGATGAGTAAAGTGTACATGAGCACTAGTAAACAAATAACCACCCTGTGACGGCACCCTCACAAACTATTCCCTTCGGAGCAAATTAAGTCTAATATGACTTAGATCTTCATCTATCTTCACTTTAATGAACCACCCTTGGCGACGAATAACAACAATTCCAGCAGTTCAGGTCATGCTAGCCAGACGTGCTCGGTGCGCTCTTATATGCCGAAATTTCTAATCTCGACGAACTTCGCCTACCTTCAGTTCCGAGATTCTTAAAGCATCAAGCTTTACTAAATACGTGCGTCCACGATTTGGAACACGCCTATTAAAATACTGCGACAAGCCAAACTTATCAAGACTTCGCCGACGCGAAGTACTTCTGCGCCAGCTACGAGAATCTTCACTCCCGGAGCGGCGCGCCACTTGAACTGGAAAACCGCAAGACACCACTGCTAGATTCCTCACGAGAAGCGCTCCTCTTCATACGAACGCGAGCCCTGCGGATCGTCATTTCCGACGCCACGAATCTCTGAGGGTCAAACTACACGGATCGCCTCTACAGACGTTCAAACTGCAAGCCCAGACGACGTTCAGGTTTCCGTATTGTCATACGGTGTCTTCTTTTCAAACATTTTCTAGTTCACTGTATTTAATAAATTGCTACAAAGCCAAAACGTTTTATTTATCTTGTGGAAGCGGAGATTTGGTTGTAAACTCAACTACATCTCCACACTACGCAACAGCTTCTTGAATAGAGAAGATCAAACACGTGTGATCTGCACTTCGTTTGTGGACCACGAGAAGACAGCATCCAATCGAAGTTGAATCCCACAACGTAAAATGGTACCGTAAAGTCAGAGAGCTCTCGATTATCTACAAACAAACTTAATGTCTGGCTAGATAGTATAATGATCTCACTCTAAATTATATATAAATTATGTCTTGTGAGTCAATTTAAATCATGATTGTTGGATTAACTTACGTCATTCTTTTGAGTTTAATTGGAAATCTCATTTAATGTGTAATTGCATCTCATTTTAGTATTTAATAACGTGCTTGTTTAATAATATATATGCTTTACGCACAACTGATAATTTATCTTTGTGGTCTATCGTACAACCTCAACGCAGTCAAATGCATTTGAGACATTTCAATAATTCAAGTATACAGAATGTTTCTGAACTTCACGTACAAACTTGGAGGGGAGGTAGACAATATTAATAGGAACCAGAACCACATAGGAAAGCAGGGTCCCAAATGCCACCCTCAAATGATAAAGAGACATAAAAACAAAGCAAGTACATTAGACAAAAAGCAGTATTAAGCGCTTGTTACTTTAAAAAAATACCGGGATTTCGGTCCACAGCATTCACCAGACCCTCTTCTAAGTCGGTTATTCGTGTTGGTCGCACCTGTTCGGTGTCTGCATCGGAACTCTGAAGGATGGTACTAAAAGGAGAAGGACTAAAAGTATGGACATAGTTTACAAAGTTAATAATGATGCAAACCACAGATAGTCTTGTGACAGTTTTCATGGAGATGATGCATTCTTAAAGTATCAAACAAATAGTGAACGTGATGCCAAGGATGTAAGAAAGCAATTCTAACCATCTCATGGTGTTGGTTTCTTTTCACTGACCAATGCTTGTTGACACTCTCTACAATCACGCTGTAGAGGCAGGAGTCCGTCAAACCTTTATTGAAATGATTTCAGTGATGTAGGTATTTGATGCGTGGATGCTCTTGAACGTCAGTGGGCAAGAGTTCCAGGTAATTGGCTGTAACCTTGAGCAACAAAACGTGCTTTGAATCTAACGACCTTCCCTTCTTGGATTCTCTTTGTTTTACACACCCACTTACTCCCAGTAATTCTAAAATTTCCTTTATTAACTAGATCCCAAGTATAATGTTCCTTAAGATTTAACATTTTTTCCTCCATAACCTTAATCCAATAATTTTTGTGTTTACTTGGTAAATCCTCATTTACCAACACAGGATCACACAAATCACAAATATATTTAACTGAATTACAACAGAAACTTATTCGTAGATGACCTATGCAACTGAGGTAATTGCACAGAGTCTATACTCTTAGTAACATCTCAAATGAGATCAGCATGAGGAATTTCAACTTCTCCGTACTCATCACCAACTTCCCCTAGACTGGCATTACTTCCATCACTAACAAAATTGTTTTATATCATCATTTACATCATAATCACTATCTGTACATTCATCATCCAAGGAGTCTACATACAACACCTCAGTGACAGCTGCATTATCTTTCATTCTTTCATGGATTTTCATGGGAAACACACACTCATTAAATCTAACATCTCTAGAAAAAAATGCATCTTTGAGTGATATTCCACACCGTGTATCTCTTCCTATCCTTTGGATAGCCCAGAGTAACATATTTAACTCTTCTATGTTAAGGTTCCAACATGTTCTATATAAGACTAAGCTTCACAACCAATAACTTTAATTCTCTTTAGTTTTTTTCTATCTTAACTTACACTTGTACCACAACTCATAAGGAATTTGAATATTAATGCCCATAGATCTATACCTATTTCTAATGTAACAAGCTCTATCCACAGCCTCACCCAGATATTTTTGTACACCGGATTGTATCAACATAGATCTAGCCATTGTCAGCAAAGTCTGATTAAGTCTCCGAAGCTCCCATCTGCTTGTGAGCCCCAACCATTGTCAAACGATGATGAATGCTACAGTCAAAGAATAAGAAACCTCATTTCTTATTCACATATATTGTCCCATTGTCAGGTTGAAAACTCTTTATTTTTTTCTCCTGAGGGTTCTCAGCTCTGTTTATGTGCTCTATGAAAGCGTCATAAGTTTCAATATTGTTCTTCATGACACACACTTCAGCATACTTAGAAAAATCATCAAAAAATGTCACAAAGCAGGTATTCCCAAATTTAGTATCAAGCTTTACAAAATATACATCAGAATATACTAAATCTTACAGTTTACCTCAGTTTATCTAAAGATCTTACACGATAGCGTTTCTCTTAGACTTTTCGTCACTTCGTACGTTACACTCATTATTTCTCCTTTAGGAATACACTAATTGTCAGGTAAATTTTTTGCATGAGCAAACCGTTGATGACGGAAGTTTCTGGACACCATTATCCTCGCTGTTAACGCCACCGCACTGGAAGGTTCCTCAATTGGCATACATGTTGACCTCTGAGATTACTTGGATTTCTCATACCACTCCACTTCCACATGGCATTGTACATGCCGTCCATTCCCACATGGAACATAAAACCTCTACATTCTCTTTCGTTTCACAAGCGCATATGATACCATTTTCTGACGAAACGCACGCCTTGTTTTACTTTCTCAATTTCGAAACGAAATTTTTGCGGAAATATCCGTTTTGGAGACCCCTGATTCCGAAAAAGTGTTTTTGGCTGGACGTCTGTGCGCAGCACTCCTGACCGAATGGAAAAATATTTTGTTTTCATTTTTCGTATTTAGGGTAGCATTTACTTTTGACATATGCACGTGCTTTCAATTTTCTTTTTACTTGAACAAAAAGGGCACTTCACATGAAGGTCAAAGTACATTTTTGAAAATGTTTCAAAAACTGGTCCAACGATTTTGCTTAAATTTACTGTACGTAAAGTAGAATTAGTATGCATTACATCCGCATTAGCGGTATTTCGCTTGAAAGTTTGGTATAGACGCAGTAAAATAATTCCTATTTGCCACATTCAGGCATTTTATTACTATTTCAAGAACCTTGAATGTGACAACATGGATGAAGAGGTAGAGTAAATTAATATTCTGAATATTTATTTTACTTTCAAATCTCTAATAAAAGACACTAAGAAGTTGAATTATTGGTTTTTAGCCTGACGAAAATGTTATAGTTCATTTGTTTTGTCGTATACGGATTTTAAAGAACTGAAAAAAAGTCGATCACGTAATTTTGTCAAAAATATCTGTTTCGGCGGTTCCTGATTCCAAAAAAGTTGTTTTTAAAATAACTCCAACGCCGACCAAAAACTTAGTTTATTTTACTTTATTATTCGTAGTATATAGAAAGAATTGTAATCGTGAAAAAATTCGAAAGCGAGATTTTTGCGGAAATATCCATTTGAGAGACCACTGATTCCGAAAAAGTGGTTTTTGGCTGGACGTCCGTCCGAGTGTATTACTTACACTCGTTATATATATTTCTCCTTTTCAAAGTAACTTATAAAAATAACACATCTACAAACATATACAAGTTACTTTGAAAAGGAGAACAGAGGAATTTCTGCATATTATGTTTCTCTGCGTATCATGAATATTCCACCCACGCGACCTCTACGAACTTGTAACCTCACATCCGATGACGCTGCATTAATTTGCTGCGTATGCTTACGTATCAGATGTGTTCACTGTTCCTTTTGCCGGATTTTCTTGTTAATTGGTGCATGCTTCGTGTCATATTTAATGTTTGTGTATATTATTTGATGCGTGAGGATGTTATTTTATATTATTTCTTATCGTTTTAAGAATTAACTTGGCTGCATGTTTTTTTTGTTTTGTTTTGAAGTTAATGTTTGATAAATCTTTTTTGTTTATTTTCATGATATTTTTAATTCAATGCTTTATAGCAGTTTCAATCGTTAAAATTAGTATATTGTTAAAAATATATTTTAACACTTACAGAATTCTTTGATGAGATAGATAAGGAAATGACAGGAAGTAAGTAAAACAAACAGTATCACCTATTTAACCGTAATAATTAATACATACAATTAGTAATTATTAATATCATTTTGAAATTTCAAATTGCAAAAAACTAACTCTTTAGTTCCTAATTAAATTATATGAGAATATTTATGGACTGCTGACTTTGTTTTCGCATTAATAATATCCTATTTATCTTTATATTTATTAATAAATATATCTTTTGAAATAGAATATAAATCTTGCTGATCTTATCGAAAAAACAGAATTTGTATATTAGGGACTCTTTTATATAAATGCGAGTAAAATATTTCTTTGATAAAATTTTTAAATTGGGTAAAATGAAGACGATCATAATATAGAGAAACATGTGGAAATCATCCCTCTCCTAATAGAATGCTTTAATGCCTCTCTCTAGTTCAGACTGAGAAACTTATATGAGAAAGTATGTGCAATGGATTTGCACCACTAGTTTCTAATTGACGCAATGGCAAGACGTTATCACTAGAATCAGGTACCCAAAATACTTATTATCCGTCCTTCATTCTCATCCTTCATTTTCATTGTCACATAACCTTTGTCCTTAACTTCACAAATCTGCTTTTTCTTAGCGACTAACGTTTCTTTTGCCGGTTTGAAATCTTCAAGAAGCCCACGAAAGGAGGTTCAGTGAGCGTTGCATCCACTATCCAAATACCACTTGTTCACATCACTAATTCACTGTCATTTTCTCCAAGTATTTCTGGAGTCATCATATATGAAGACATACGGGGGAAACCATCATACAACGCCTGGGGTTCAGAAGAGGATGCCAGTTGCGCCTGTCATTTTGGTTTTATTTGCGATAACCATTGTTGAGCGAAACGCACCAGAAATGTGTTTTTGAATTTTAAAAAATGTGTTCCATCAGCATTACCTTATGAGAAGGACTGGACTTAGTTAGTTTCCCCCGCTTTCCGCGGACTATGTTGGTTCTTCCCCTTAAGTTCCTTTCTTTTGCCTTCATTTTAACGAGACTGAGTTGACTCTTCACTGTTTGGGAGCCACAAGCATGAAGTACTTCTCCTAAGCTACCATTTGAGGTTAAAATCTCGATTTCAAAAATTGTTTTTCCCCCGAAGACCGTCGTATGCATCACTTTAAAATTGTCATTGATTCATTCCTTTAAAATTGACACAGTCTTCTTGTTCCTCGGTATCACAATCTAGCAACTTAATCTCGGTCCATCCATCTTCGACTGCTGACCACAAACCTTTAGAGTACATGTACGACTCGACAACACAAGACACTGAGTAATAATTGTTCGATCCTAACTTAGTAATGCTCTCCTTGTCCGCCATCTTCTCGTTTTATAACCAGTTAAAACAAAACACACTTTATCACAGTTTTCTTATGTTTGTTGCTGATTGATCACTGGTCCCATAACCTATGAGTTATATGAGGGGAAAACTAGAACTCAAAGTAATATTGCGCATTTTTATTCGCCATGCTTACTACACTGGTACTCATGGCTCGACATGAACCTCTCACTGGTTCACGGTGTCCACCATACAACCAACTAGCACTACCTACAAATTCGTGTCAAGTAGTAACTGTAACGATTAGCTTTATACCTAGTGCTTCAATAAGTGCTTCATATTCACCTGAAAGATTTCATTTAGTTATAAAGATATCGAAGAGCGGTTTTCACGAAGTCGTGGTATTAGCATATTTATTTGAGGTATTCAAGTGATTTGAAGTCTTTTTAGCTGAAGATATATTGACTTTTTTTTCTTCTTTTAAATGGATCTTTGCTTTAGTTCAGTGGTATATTAAAACATAAGAAAAGACAAAAATACGAAGATAAAATATTCATTGAGAAACAGTAGCGTAACAGCATCGTCTACGGACAGGCGAATATTGCGAGGGACCTGCACTCGAACACGGAATCCTCCCGAGAGAAGGTTGCTAAACTATTGTAGACTTGCGTCTTAGACTTGCATCAAGCCTGTTTCTACTAGCTTCAACAGGCTCTAACTATTGCTTCTGTGAAGAGAGGTATTGTTACTAATAATTGTGTGAAAACTATAATATGATTTATTAATTAAATTTACATAATGTCATATAANATATATATATATATGATCTCTTATGTCAACCTTATAAAAAATTATCGAACAAATTTAATTGTTTATTTTGGTATATTAATTTAATTTATATGGTTATACATATAACAATGAGCATTATACCAATCAGAATCTTAAATTCAGTGCAAAAAGAATATTTGAAAACCCTTTAACAATAATACATTTCTTAAATAACTCCGTAAAAGATTCTCTAATTGCCAAACATTTGAAAGAAAAACAAGAAAACTAAATTATAAAAAGCCCTTTCTTTCCTTCATCATATCATAGCTCTTTTATTCAGGAATATAGACAAAGAAAAAAGTAATTAAAACTCACCCTTTTGGTTATATTCACTTTTATGTAAAGTCGTGTTTGTTTTTTTTAATCTGTGAAAATTAAAATTGAACTTTATTTTCAAGGGTTTTTTAGTTATATTTAGATGTATCGTGTATGTTTCTAACATTCTTATTGTTTAGAATATGTAACTACAAAATTTTCACAATTATTTCATGAAAAATATTAGTTATGATTTCTTCCCGAATATTAGCAAGTTGCGATTCGCGTTCTCTGCTTGTTCGATACGCCTAATTTTCGAAACTCTGAAAGCCTGTGAAACGAAAACGGTAAGAGATAAAAAACAAAAATTTAATGTGGTTTTCCTATGTTAGTGAGGAGAATAAATGAGTTAAATTTCATAAAAATCTAAGATGGTGGGTAAGAAAAATATTTTATTTTATTTTCGGTTGATTTCTCATGGAATGACTCACGAACAAATTGCAGATACTATATCATTAAAAACTTTTAGACTTATGATTATAACTTCAATGATTTATTGTTTCGATTGCTGAAGCACGAAAATTATTAGGGTTAAAAGATTATTACATTCTATGAGAAAATTCAGAAATACTACTAACGCATGTTTTTTAACAAACAACTAACACTAACGAAACGTTAACGCCTTTTGTGCATAATTCAGGCATATTTAACCCGACTTATTTTTCCTCTGTTTGTGATCGTTGAGCAGTAGTGCACATAATCCAAACCTGTCTATTTCTGTTTGCAATGGGTTTCACATTCAAATACGTAAAATTTATTCCGAGTGTGACGAGTAGGAACACTTCGATTAGCCTCACAAAGCACAAAGAATAACGGAGAAAAAGTGTAAACGACGTGAATTTATCTTGAGCGCATCTGATGATTATGGTTGAGAACGAAGCCAACCGGAAGAGAAGAGGATACATCATCACGATCCTGGAAGATACAATATGTGAGTTCCTACTGAAAAGCTAGTAGATGCTTCTTATATCAATCAGTAGCCGCCAATCGCACGAAAATAGCGGTAGAAAAATTTGGACATAACTAGATTTGTATAGCATAAATATTTATAAATTCTTTACATATTTCAGAGATATGAAAGTACGAGAAAAACTAAACAAAATTTTCCATGTAATTTCACTATTTATGTAAACTTCTTGAATCTATTATTGTTAAATGTACAACCTTTAGATGGACTCCATATGTTCTGTAAAACGATGACAGTAAATAGTGAGTTCAATCCCTCTAAAGGTCGTATGTAGTATTTTTTTCGTGTTATTGAACTAATCAGATGATGAATAAGGTGCACATCTTGGACGAGGTACACATATTAAGATTTTTTTGCATTTTTTGAATAAATATGTCTGATTAAATAAGTATATACAATTGTGCAATATAAAATATAATATTAAAAAAGACAATTCTTTTATCGTCCCGTCAGTGGGTGTCATCCTAACAAAAACTGCATCTTCGTCTACTGTCCCTGTATACCAAGGCTAATCGAAGTGTTCCTAATCGTTTCACTCGTAATAAATTTTACATATTTGAATTTGATACTTCTCGCCGATGGCATTCCTTAAAGCATATGTGATTGTAAAACCATAGCAAGAGATGGGAAAGTAAAAATTATTGATTCAATTTATTAACATTATGGCTGCATTGCTAACCAAAACAAGAGTCGGAATCAGTGTCAAAGAAATAGAAGTGTAAAAATTATTTATGATTTCATACAATAGATACATGCACAATCCTTAGGCAAAAAAAAAGTCAGTTGCAAAATATATATTAAAGAATACTACTTTTATCCGTCTCAAATGAAATGATCTAACGAAAGAGTCAACTAATTAAAGATGTTAAATAGTAGTTATTTCGTCGCTTGAGACGTTCCTCTGGGAGTTGCGGAAACCTCAAACTTCACTTCTGAAATGTGTAATCTCGTTCGTAATATAAACTAAGATTCACGTAGAGATACCATTTTCAACATTCCTACCTGACATTAACACCATGAAGGGACATGAGGTATTTTACAATTATCAGAAGTTATGTCATGTAAGCGAACGTAACATAAAATACCTAAACAATGTAGTCAGAGAAAAGCAGAACGTTTAGTTCTTGGATCTTGTAAAAAAAAAAAGTCTTCAGAAATTTATAATAGGTATTTCAATGGACGCGCTCAACCTGTTTCTTCTTTGTTTTAATGACGGCGCGAGCTGTTTTCAAGAGATAATACTCTTATATTGCATACATAACAACGAACTTTTTTTTTCTGTTATTCATCTAACACGTTTTTGTGTTCCTGGGGAAACAATTAATAAGGTTACTTATTACTTCTCAAAAATTAGTAAATAAATACGGTTAGTGAAGATGCTTCTTATACCGTATGATATTCCAGTTATGGTGCTTCAAAAATTCTCGAAAAAGGAGATGTCGAACTAATCCAGGACTATCCATAGAACTAAAACTAATAATAATAGTATGTCTTCAATAAATAGTAATTCATATCGCAGGTCAGCACATAGGAAAATGTTAAAGTATTTAAATAAGGAAAGAGCATTGATCTTGAAGCCTGAGGTTAATTGTGAGAAAAATTAACAAGTAATTAAAGTTTGATAAGATATGAATCTATTTATTTAAAATTTCTTTCGAACAAACGAACCAATTTTAGCTTCAAAAATTACTTTGTGTACGAACATAGAACTGTAACCTCAGTGATCCAATTGTCAATTTACTCAAGGAGGTATTAATTTGAAGTGGAAGCTTATATTGTTTCACATCCAGACTCTATTTGGGGCTTTCCCAGCTTCTTAACTATTTATTAAGCAAATGAACAATTTCATAGGACTTAAGAGGAATTCCTTTCAAAATATTCATTGTGCGACTCCACCACGATTATTGTCCAAAATGCACACAATTTTATGCCCATTTATCTATGAAAAATAAGTTAAATGTCAGGCTATAAATACAAAAAAATACTACTTCAGATCTGAATCATGTTATCAATTAAAATGTCTAACTTAAAGAGTACGATGAGCATGATTTTCATAGAAGGAGAAAAAGTTCCTGAATCATGACGGTATTCAATTAGATATTTCTTGACAGGGACCATCTCTACTCGTATTTCGCCTTTTGAAGTGACTGCTAGTTCGTGGAATTAAAAAAATCAAAACTTCAAATGAGAAAATAGTTGATATCTCATGTATAAATGCTTGATTTTACTCTATTCGTCAATTCTCGCGAAACAGATGATGATGGCTTGAAGAATTTTTTTTCACTCTATTATGCGACGATTTGATTGAAAACGTTTCACACAGTCAATAGCCACAACAATTGTGAATTTAACAAAGCACTACAAAAAATGAACATAACAGACTAGCCAACAATAAACCACTATGACTGCCCACCCAACATATTTACTTCCCCATTCCCTTACCCAAGTCATGGTTTGATGGAAGAGTGGTCCAAATGGCCAGAACATATGACATGACATAAATAAAAGTAAAAGAAATTAATGCTAACCAGGAATACAGCTGGCATTACGTTGGCCGAGAACGTACATATTACAAATTCAATGCAATTTTCATAATCGTTTTTTAAAATAATGTGGCCAAAATTTTTGAACCAGAGTACATTACAAACCGTCTGCAATGTTTCTTCCAACAATATGCATTCGTCAGTTTAGGCGTCCAATATGTTCCGTTTGAGAGTTGTGCGTAAAAAGGATGAGACGGGAATCCCCATGTCAAAACTTGTATGTGCTGTTCAGATGATTTAGCCAATCCAATGACCGACACTGAACCTACCATCCGGTCTGAATTTCCGCAATTACAAATTGTCAGTGTGTCCGGAATTTTTTTAAAATATAGCTCATAGAATATTGAAAGTGTGGAAAGATTACAATGAAGGAATTTTTGCTGAAGATCAGAAAAATGTAGATACCAGGGAAGAAAGGAGAGCGAAAGAAAGGAAAAGGAGCCGGAAGAAAAGGAGAGCATGGAAGAAATATCGCTGTCCAGGCTGCAATCAGGGTCATAAAATTGAGAAAAGCTGCTGGATGGGATGATATAGCTTTTGGTGGAGGGGATAAAGTGCTTATTTGGTTGAGGAGATTATTTCAAATGTGTTGGGAAGAAAAGAGAATATAAGAAGTCTGGGAATGAAGTAACATTGTACTAAAACACGCGAAACCAAACAACGCAACCAAGCAATTAAAGAGCAATCTGCTTATCATCGTTTGTACAGCTGAATTTTAGAGAATAGATTGCGAAGAGAAGAGAAATAGATGATGAATTGGAAGAAGAACAGCGTTTATAGAGGAAGTTTGTAGAGTGAGGAAGACAAGATCGGGATCATATCAACACTTTAAGAACAGCAGTTATTAAAGTGTAGATATAATCCTGACCTTATCTTCCTCCCTGTATATATACTTCCTCTATGTATCATTTGTACACTTTAAGAACAGCAGTAACACCTTAATGTTGGCGAACCCTAAAGCCCCATTAAAAAAAAAGAACAGCAGTGGACAAAATGTTGCGAAGAGGTAAAGCAGCACAAATCATTCTTAGATATAGAAACTGCATTTGACACCGTTCCTCGCGTAGTCATGGAGAGTCCTCGTTGAGATAGGAGTGCTAGAAGCACTTATCAACGGCATAAGTTCCCCTACTTTTAAGGTGGTTCTAGAGTAGGTAGAATTAAATCACTAACATATCTGAAATCGGCATAAACAGACGGGGTAACTAGTTCTTATTATTATTTCAACATGTATAACATTCCTCACCGACCATTTAATTGAGATAATTGGAATTATAATTGATGGTGCAGTACATTGTGTCTTATGGAGATGACACTTTTTTCAACAAAAAAAAAGACCAACTTTGAAATCACGAAAGTGATGGAAAGGCACTTTGATTTGTAATGAATTTTCCGTAGTACATTTTACATCACTTTTATCTATAGGTCACCATATATTTTAGGGATATTTTACTTTCCGAGGTGAGATGCATAAATCACGAAACAGTTGCACTCGGCCGCCATGTTTTTACATTGTCTTATGTATTTCAAATAAAGAGTCAAGCGCGTTCCTGAATATTGATTGTACTATACTGTTAACTAATAGACAGAAATTAAATCATGTTTTTTCATCATTATTATTTATATTGTTGTGTTTTAAAATAATTCGAATACAAGTAAAGAAAACAATTATACTTACCAGTGATTTGACGAACTCGGAGTGCTGGTCCCACCTGAAGAATGTGGTAGGATATATTCGAAAAGGGGTGAGGGGTCAGTCTTCTAAGATGGATAAAGGAATTAACAAGGAGATAATCTGAGTCCTCTTATATTCATTATCTTAATGAATAATATTTTGAAGCAATGCAAAATGAGAACAAGAAAAGTTAAAGATGGAAACTGGCTCTTGAGACCAGTGTTCCTTCAGGTATTGTATATGCTGACGATGTAGTTCTGCATGGCTGGAAATTTGCAACAAAGTATGGAGGAAAGGGATACCACATTTAAAGACACAGGAATGACATTGAACATGGTCTAAAGCAAGTTAATGAAAATCACAAAAGAGCCAACGGATACCAACCTGGAAATAACAGGGAAAGGACAAGTATTGGAACAAGTATACAAATACCCGTATCTTGTAGAGTATAAGTGCAGATAGCACATTAGAAGATGAAATAAGTAAGAAGGGTAGAAAAGCAAGTGAGCTATATTACCTCATTTATGGGACATTCTACTACTATTAACGTCCATCATATAATATAATTAAATAAATAAGCTCTTCACAGAAAATATAAATATTATTCGTCCATAACAGGTCGTAGTTTTTAATTATTTATTTAATAGGCCATTGTGAGGAAAAAGAAATAAGCCACAAACCGAAAATAAGAATATTTTTAGAATAATATTTATCCCCACTTTATTATACATGTCTGAGAGTTTGACAATGCAAGCAAATATGAAGGCAGAATAACAGTATATGAAATGCGATTCCTAAGGAGATTTGTTTGGAAAACAAGAAGAGTTAAAAGAAGGAACGCTCAAATCAGGGAAGAACTGCATCAAAAACCTATAATGAGCGTGGTGGAAGAGAATAAGCTGAGATTGTTGGACATGTGGTGAAGATGAATGAGGAAAGCAAGCTTAGACAGCGAGAATGGAATGGAAGCGCCACCGGAGGGGAAGAGAACAAGGGGAAGATCTAGACTGCCGTGGGAGGAACACCTTGGAAGGATATTAGGGAGAAGAAAGAAGAGTCTGAGGGAGGTGAAAGTAATAGCGACAGACAGGAACAAGTTTAGAAGGTGGGTGAAAGGACCCGACGCTTGCCGGGCACAAAGGGTGAGTAGAAGATGAAGATGAAGAAGAATTGTTATAAGGGTATATGAGTATTTTCACAAGCTGTCATAAATATACTCTTCATTGCAGCTCTCACACCGAATGCTCTTTTCTTCCCTAGTTTTTCATACAAGCTCTGGTACTCAAATGTTTCATTTTTTTAATTTGAAGAAAGAGGACATTCTAAATTAATTAGATGTAAGTTGTTGATTTCGTTCAGGATAATAATATAAAAATAATGAAAGTAAGTGTTAAAAAACAGCATAAAAATAATTTTGTAATGATTACAATGAGTGGTTTTCTTCAGTTTTAACTGTTTAAACAATTAAATGCCAATATAAAGTAATCTAGAAGTGTATTATTAAAATGATATTTTTTTAAACTAAAGCATGAACTGAATCGTATGCAGGAACAAAATTTTGAATGTTAATTTTAGCCATGCAATGCGGAGAGTATTGTACTATTTGTTAATAATAAGAGAGAAGGTAAAAACCCCTGACTGACTTCATTCGTGGGAGCGATGAGATGCTTCCCTATTATTACTCTTTCCATTGGGAAACATGTTGCTGAAGCCTCTGGGTGAATTGTTCTCTAAAAGTATGATTATACGAAACTGTCACACGGATATATCCCTACGATATAAAGATAAGGTGCCCAATAAAAATGTTGCAGCTTTCAGACCGAATCTCTCTTTGACACGAAATATTTTTTTTTTGACATTCCTCTCAATTGCTTCAAGACTATGCCTGTAAAATGTTTTTGAAAAAGTTAGATTACCACATCACTTTCAAGATACATAAAAAATAAAACGCATGAAAACTTGGAATTTCAATTGACTTGTACATTATTATATCAATTGTTTCATCATTATAGCAGTAAGTGGAGGTTGAAGGCATACTATAAGGTTTTACATAGGTTCCCGATAGATTTGGACCCTGTAACACAAATTCAAAATACTTTGGTGCAATTATAAACAAATTCCTTCGAGTCAAGAACAATGTTTTAAGTGGTTTTTTATATTTTAATTATCTTTTATAGAAACTAGTATCATAGTAAACTATGGATTTTTCGTGAATCTTCTCAAAGAGTTGCGGTATTTCACTTATAATATGACAAATGAATCTAATGTGGCCTTATCTACTACTTGTAATACACTAGCTGCGTTCCTGTGTCTCCACTTGCGCCAAGTTTGATAATTTTTACGCAAATATACTTTTCGATTACTATTGTCCTATCTACTCAGTAAGCACGCATATCATTTGCATATGTAAAGGATTTTTAATAAAAAATTGTAAGGAAGTGAGAATTAGTGCTTCAAACGATGTTAGAAGTCTATATACTGCAAAAGTTGTTCCACATCACCATCATCATATACATTAATACGCAAATGTTCCCTAGAGTTTTGTCCCTTTTCTGCGTAACCGGAAGGAGCAAATCTCACAAGCTGTGAAGCTGGAACAACCTTTAGAGCACAACTAAAAACTGATACGGGAGAATTTTGTTCTTATTTATTACCAATTAAGTACCATAAAATAACATTTATTACTATTGTCATTAAAAATATAAGCCATCTTCAAATTCAATAATTTTTACAAAGTCTTTGTTGCATTTGTTACTATACATTTATTACTAATTTAATAAAAGAAATTCATTACCATTGTTATTAAACAAATATTTGCGGTTATTTGCGACAAAAGAGCAACTAGCACAGCTCTGCGATGCTGGCATAACCATTAGAGCGCAACCCGATAAACATGCTTGAATAACTGGCTCTCATAAATTACTAATTAATTACGAGATAAAGATTCATTGTTAAAGTAATAATTTACAAACATTATAACATCTTGCATTCCTCTCAAAGTAACGAGATGTAGAAAAACACAAATTTGGAAGGATAAATTATTAAAAAGTTTCTAATAAAAAATAATGAAAACATCAACAATAAAATAAACATGTACAAAGTTATTGTGATTGCGTAAGAGAAAGAAAAATGCTCATCCCTTCCGTCACATTGCATAATCATTACAAATAGTCATCTGACAAATATTTCAATTATTTAAATAATTTGTTTAAACAAGAACCATTATTACATGGTGATCAACCTCAATAAATACAGGACATTGTTTTAATAATTTATAAACAATTGAACCTATTGCCTAACTGCCACATTAACTTAACTTTACAGTAAAATTGTACAATTTCAATACCGTACGATACAAGTATTGAGACAGTAATAAATTTCTAAATTCTTGTCAAGACTTACCAATATACATTCTTTAAATTAATCATATTTTAATATTATTGTGATCGCATAATAAGTGAGAAAAATAATTTGCTTATCGCATTGCGTCACGTTAAATATTCTTCACAAATTATTAATAGCAAACATTTATAATTATTTAAACAATTTTCCTAAATAAGAACTATTATATGTTTATTAAGCGATTATTACCCCCTCAATCAATGTAAAATATTTTTATTGAATTTATTAACAATTAAACCTATTACATAATTGCCATTTTATCTTATGTTTTCAGGAAAATTGTACATTTTCAAAACCGTTTGGCACAAGTATGTACGCTGTAATAAATTTTTAAATGCTTGTCAACTTTTACCGAATAAAATTTAATTTAAATGTAATGCAAAGTTATTGCTTTTGAGCAATAAGTAAGAAAATTCATATACGGACGGGAGACGGAATTTTTTTATTAATTTGGGTGTAAATCAAAAATTTCCGTGTTCCACCGTAATCCGAGTTGTCTGTAGCACTGACGTGGTATACCTGCAGAAACTTTACTTAAATAGTCTGTCAACGATAAAAAATGACGACTTGTTCAGCAAGATGTAAAAAAAAGAGTATTTATGGGGGAATACAAGTTGTAGGCTAATGACTCCCCCGGGACAGCGCTAAAGACGGACTAATGAAATCAAAAATTTGTGAATACAGTTCACATTTTTAAATATAAAATTTACTTATAACCCTATGAGTGGGTCACTAATTTTTTAATAGAATTATCTCTCTTATAATTTTTAATTGTATATTACATACCTGCTATACTTTTTGAAATGTTCCAAATATCCAAAAAAATATGAGTATTAATTTTTGGATAATTGGATCATTTCAAAAAATATAGCAGGTATGTGATATATATTTTAAAAATTTATAACTCACAATTTTATGAATAATTTTTCTTTTATTTTTATACTTATTAATGTAACATATCGTCAAATATTTTGTATCTATTTTATTATTGATTTATTTTGTAACTGTTGTGTACTTAAATTTTTATCTTGTAATTCCATTGTAATTCTACTTTTAAATACCAATTTCTAGTGGCCCTGAAGATGATGCCAAACTAGCATCGAAACTTTGGCCATGTATTAGTGAATACTAATTAAGTATTGCTTTAAAAATTGATTGTCTATAATAACATTTTGCCCTTACTACCTAAAAAGATGCTGAAGTACTCGTGTCTCGATTTAAACTAACCAGACGTCTTCTTTTCTCCTCTCTCAGTTGAACCCAAATCAACACAACCCTCGCTCACCTTCAAGACCCAATTATATTTCAAAATAGCTCAATCAATTTAATGATATTAGTTTTAGATCAGAAATATGAATGATTTAATGAATTTTTTAAATAAATTCAATAAATACTACAGTATAATGTTAATTAAAAGTTTATATTACGGTAAATGGTAAAAATAATTCTTAAATTTATTACTACTTTTATATTTGTGCTGTATCTGGTTTGAAGGTGTACAGTCATTCTGTCAAACTCTAGAAACATTCCACCACATTAAATTGTTTAAACCAATAAAAAAAGTGCTGTGAATCGAAAAAGAAAATTAAAATCACCGAATACACATGAAGATACTACTTCAGTTCAATTTTTTAAATAATTACACATGTTTATCAGATAACGAATTGTAAAAAATATTCTATGTAACTCGAAGTGGTGGATAAATAAACATTATTTACTACAGGATTGTACCAACTTTTTATTATAGTTAATTTAAAGTTCATAATTTAGTAAATAATATTTTGTTACCGTTGCTATACTTGTGCTTTTTGGTTTTAAAAATATTCAATTTTCCTGTAAAACTAAGTAAGTGTGACAGATATGCAATAGGTTTAATATCGTCGAAAAAGTTTCTTTAGGTATACAGGAAGAATTAGGTTCTTAACTTTTAACAGTATAATGAACGCGCTTCATTTATATTAAATCTATAAATGGACTCGAAAACGTTCAGTACGATGAAGTATCCGTTGGCTCTTTCATTTATGTATATATTACCTAGTACCATGCTTTCGTCTAAATTCGACAAATCTGAGTACTGTTCTTATTTAAGGTGAGCCCAGCGCTCCAAGTTAGTCAAATCACTAAGAAGTGTTTTGTTTTCTTTATTTTTATTGTAATTGTCATAAAACACAAAAGTATGAATTATAATGATGAAAAAACATTATTAATTTCTATGTATCAGCCAATAGAATGGTATAAACAAAATTGAAGAACTCAATTGACTCGTTTAAAATGAACAAGAGAATGTAAAAACATGGCAGCGACACGGTTTCGTGATTTAAGCATTACATCTTGGAATAAGAGAAATATATTTTTGTAATGTCCGATGACATAGAGATAAAAGTGATGTAAAAATACTCCGGAAAATTTACTACATATCAAAGTAAACTTCCATTACTTTCGTGATTTAAAAGTTGGTAATTTCTTGAAAATAAGTGTTTCCTCCATAAGGTACAATGTATCACTCCATCAATTATAATTGCAATTATTTTCTTAAACGATGGTGAGCCATGTTTTTTAAGTTGAAATCACAATAAATACATGTGACTCTGTTCATATACGCCGATTTGAGAAATTGTTGTGATTTAATTCTACTTACGCTTGTACTACCGTAATTAGTTTTTGGTTTTATTGACTGCCCCGTAACAAAGTAAACGAAAAACAATTACTATCACCGCTAAGACTCGCGCACCAAATATATGTGGACACTACATCGTAGCGAACAGAAAATAAAGAAATATAATAAGTAGTACAAGTAGAAGAAATTCAAGAAAACTAGATCCTCCTGATAATTGATAGTAAACTATTTGCTTGGATAAATGTTACGAAAAGTAGTGTAGCTTTTTCCCGTACATTCCCTATCATTCATTTTGGAAGGCTACTGGTGCTGGACCCCCTTTATATTCTTTCAAAATTGCCATCCTGGTTAAAAAATGGTAGAGATTTCCCTTACCAAATGTGTCCGGTGAAAAACATGGTGCAATGTTAAGATTAATAGAATATCCCTGTAACTTCACTTTCTGGTTACCTGCTGTAAAAGGTAAAGTAACAAATTTTCCTCTACTGTTAAACAGTCGGACCAGAGCAATTGCATTTGTGATCCTCCGAGTTGAGTATGTTTTCCAAGAATTTATAACCATACGGAAAGAAATTATATCTTTTGATATTAAGCCATATTCTTCGATATTTTCCACGGTTTCCATTGTCAGGTTAAAGTAGATGCTGAAGACTGCAATCAGAGCAAGAGACTTCGGGTTGGACTCTCGGCTCAGCGCCGTTTTACCGTGGCCGAAATTTTTCCCTCCTCTAAGAAGTCGTCTTTTCCTCCATGTGTAAGGATGAAAAATGAAAATGATATTTGTGAGACCAATTAAGACTTGCCACAGAACAGGATCTAGTAGGTCACTAGAAACGATTAGATTAGTAATTCTAATGCACATTTAAAAATAACCATATAAAACTTATTTTAAAAAGCATCAACTTAAAATTATTTAAATGTGTAATTTACCAATTTTTCCAAGCATTAATTCAAAATTACCAATTTTCTGCGATGGAAATTGTTTTCATTAGTCAACAACTACAATAAATGAAATCACCACGCATAAGTTTTACTTTAGCCTCCATAATATTAATAATTAGAACAAGTAAAATATATAAACACTTTGATTCGGAGAAAATATTCATTTGCGTCAATTGATTCGATTTTCCGATTAATTTCAAGGTGACAAATAATTTACATAAAATTAATTCTATACTTTACTTTTTTCTGGGTTTGCACATTAGTACTTCAGTTGTCGATTAAAGTAAAATAATGTGATTCCTTGTATTATCACATGATGCTTCCTGTCAGCAGACGAATGATTTAACTCCTCCAGTGATCATTTCCGTGATGGGTGTTGAATGCGTCACGTGTTGTTGGTTATTTATAGGAAAACTGGTTACAACGAACTCAGATACAAATCTGTGACGTACTTTTGTATAAATGAATGCAAAAATCTCTTTTATGATTCTAACCTCAGGGGAACGGACGTCAGTGTACCCTTTCTTTTCTTCAAAAGTTGCAATCTAGACCGGAAGTGCTAAACGAATACGAATTGTGCCCAGGGGAATACCGAATAGACGCGGTCACGGACATTTGAGGTCAAAAAGCATTTCCGGAGGTTCAGGTAATCCCATTGCTTTCCAAGAAGGACCAGCTGTAATAGCACTGGAGGATTTAATCGGGCACTTGCAGCCTCCTGATAATTTTCCACTTCTTTACATGTTTGTCTATAGCGACATAGAAAAAATTACATTATAAGCAGGATTTCAGGTGGTTTATTTAATAAATGGAGAGGGACAAACTTTATGTAGCATAAAAACGAAGATTGCCAATATTTAAGGATTAGTAAATTAGTTAACGTAAAAATACTGCCACGCTTATTATTTTCAGTGTTTTCCACCTCATTGATATCTAACAGTTAGCAACAATACAAAATTTTAATACATCTTCCTAATTATATAAAAACTGTTATGGATTTTAGAGCTGAAAACCTCAAACAAATTATAAAATAATCCAAAATATTTTAACATAAAGAAGTATAGAAGGAACAATTTCATTTGTAATAGATTAAATATCAAAACATCTCACTCGAATTTCCGGTTTAAATTATAGTAAGTCTTTGATATACTCTCAGTTGTCATTTATGTTAAGTCATGCTGCTCTGTATGGAAAATGACTAAATGTGCGGAAAACGGTATTACATCATGAACGTTTTTTGAAAATGAAGTGTAATATGTTTTGCGAGAAAAAAAGAAAAAAATCTAGACGCTTGGATGATGTATTAGTTGCTCATCATGTGTTGACGTGAAGAGAAGCTCTTAGAAATTGAGGTGCGTTGTCCTACAAATGAGCATAAAGGTCAAAATGTAATTTCGACGAGGCTATGAGTGAGATTAAGGAATATAAAGAGGGAGAAAAAGAAAGAAAGAATATTTTATTGACATGACGAATCATAGAGATGTACTGACATTTTTATCCATTCCCTCTTATCAATAATATAGATCAAAATTGAATAAATACAAGGGGAAAATATAATTGAAATTTATTCCACAAATCTCTTATTTTTACTGTACGCTCTATCACAGGAGTTGGGTCTCAATTATGTGCTGAGGTACTCCTAGGACGCGATCCAGATGCAGTGTATTGAGTGACATGTTATTTCGATACTTGCCGTTCCATCTCTTTACAATCATAATTAGCAAAATTTCAGAGTAATGAGAATCTTATAAAGTATTAGTATGTCACACGGGTATTCCCCTAAGAATATTTCGAAGTCATACCAACATGAGAGTATCAATCGGTGGTGAATCCACTGTATAGTAAAAGCAGTAAGTGGCAAATAGAGCAGTTATCCAGTATTTACTCTTTAAAGCAAAAAATCTGAATAATAATAATAATAATAATAAACAATGTAGACTTCATTGATTTACAGTAGAAGCTTCTAACTGGGAGCAGCTTCATTTGGGGGGTGGCACATGGACTAGTCACGCTTCCAATTTAATACCATTTTAAATAAGTTATTTTATAACAAATTACGAAATGGATAGTACAGTGTTAAGTTATAAGATTATGATCGCATCATTGTCAGAAATTGTTTTATAATTGGTGCTTTAGAGTCCGAGAAAATGAATCTCTGTAAACATTCATTCAAGGAATTAAATATTTTAACACTTCCCTGCATTTATATTTATGAAACGGTCTTGTTTGTTAAGACCGAATTACTGAAGTGCCACCCTTGCTTTATACGAAACAGTCTCGTTCACGAACACAATACTCGCAATAGTAATAATATTCATCGGCCTAGAGTGTCAACCACTCTTTGCCAAAAAAGACCGCATCATTCGGGAATCGTTCTATATAATTCCCTGCCCAAGAATATAAAAGATATGATAATTTTCCACTTCAGTAATATAAAAGACATTATGAAATTGAATATCTTCAAATCCGCGGTTAAAAGCTACCTCCCGCACCAGTGCTTCTACACTGTAAAAGAATTTATTGATTTTAATAAAAGTTAAATCCGTCTTGTACTTTATCACGCCATTGCTGTAGCACTTTTTAAATAACTTATAACAATTTCAAAAACTATTTTCTTGCATGATTGTGTTGCCGTATGGCTCATATTAATTTAGTTTTATGTGTACTCAACTTTGGCACGGTTGTGTACATAAATTCTGTAGCCCCATCCTGGCCCGGGTTTTTCTCCGTTTTTCCTTCGGGGAGAGGCGGATTTATTATACAGGTTCTCTAGGCTCTGTCTAGGGGCGTGTTTATTATAACAATAAATCGTGAATTTAGTGTTATTTCAATTCTTATGATTTTTAAACACTATACTCAGATTAATCATGTTACGTCGAATGAAAATGGGAGACGGGACCGGGATTCGAACCCGGGACCTTGAGCTCTACGCGCTCATGCGTCTACCAACTGCGCCATCCCGTTTGGTCTCGTAGAGACTAGATTCCTCATCTGAGGCGACTCCCTTAGGAAGTACTTGTATTAATTCTATTAATAATTCTATTAGTATTATAAATAGGAACTAACTTTTCATCTTATCTAGGAACTTTTGCTGAAATTTTTGAATCCGCCTCTGCCTTAGGGCCGTTGATCGGAATTGATGGGATGGTCCCTTGCTTGCTTCCGGAGAGTAAATTAGTTTATTGTCCTCCACGTGGTCATACGCAGTCTGTACTGTTTTTTGACAATAAATAAATTAATTTAATTTAAACATTAGTGGAATTATGTTTCATAGTATATTGTCCGTCGCGTTACCCTAATTATCATTTCTACAAGAGAACTCATTTCTTTTGATGTTTCGGATGCTTTATAACACCATTAGACTTCATGTTGAGCAGCTTATGAATTGGAACCGGAATACCTCAGTTTACCTTTTTACATCTTTCTTAGGTATACAGCTACAAAAGTCGATCGTGCCATGATAAACAGACAAAAGCTTTCGAGGCCACGCAATGCGTCAAAATTTTTAAGAAGGTGGGACGCAGTTTTATAGTGTATAACACGAAAATCTAATACCTTCCACTATTTTTGAAGGATTGTAGAGGTCATTTTCTTGCAATAAGCACTAAAAGTGCAAAATTTGCGATTCTTCATGATTTTTGGTCTAGTGTGTAGGTTATTGATACTAGAAATATGTTAAATATGCGAGTTGTACGTTTTAAAAACACCTATAAAACAAATAGTTTGTCCCCCCTTAATATACAAAGGATCGGTTGATAATAACATCCCTATTTTTAATGTCAAAAAAGGGACTAAAAAATTTAAGCTTGATCCTTCACTCTTAGTTGTGCGAATTTATAATTTTGACAGATGAATATCTGGCATATTACGCAAATATAAAAGAAATAAAAATTATGTTGGAACAAGGTAATTGAAAAAGAGATACATTCCAAATAATCATATAACGCTCTAAAAATAATTATATTGTCTCTGCAGTTTACTTACTTCTACGCAAATCAAAATCGTCTAACAAACAAATGGTTTTATGAAAATTAATAAATGAAGACGAGAAACCAATAAAAATCAATATGGAGCTATCATTTATTTGTTAGTCAATTGGTGACCATGGTAACTAGTGTATTTCTTACAATATGTACACGTCGTACATAATAATTTAGACGTTCTACTAAAGCCAATTTCAATGGTTTGAAGATCATTTAATAGATTATAAAGGTGGCCACCATTCATTCGGTTTCTCTGATAAGACTATGTTGTTTTATAAACGCTCATAAAGAGCACAGTAACTAGACGTTTTCTTTCTTTTATTTGGTCATGGACCATCAGATTCCCCCTTGTACAAAAAAGTCATGCGTGCATTTTTTACCGTTAGTCTTTTTTTTAATTGTTACTTCTCTCTACATGTCTTACTCCTCTTGACTGAAAATTCCATTTAGATACTTGTACTCATTTCACAATTTTAACACAGATACCAGAATAAAATAACTAAATTCGTGTTTCAATAGTTCACAAAAACAACCAAGAATAGCAGGTCTTATTTATTTGCACTCCACATAATTAAACTAACAACACATTAAACTTGCACGGCACCTTAAAATTACACAATCTTCCAATTCTCAGTTTCGTTCCATCAAGTGAAGAAAATATTTTTAAATAACATCGAAGCAAGAGCTCACGTCTAAATGGGAAGTACAAAATGACAGAAGGAAGGGTGGAACGAAACATCAAAGGTCACCTTTATCGGCGCTGTCCAACTGGCGGGCCGCGAGTTATAGTACAGTTCACATCAAATTTTTCATCAAGCGTTGGAGGGCTACACTTTGTTTTATAAATCTATGCGGTCACAATTAATATTAGACGTGACATGTTCGATGACAGAAAATATAAAATTGTGTTCGGAATTTCCCCGTCATACATTACAATATGAAAACATTTTATTATAATACTAAACATGAAAAATACTTTTAAAAAATAAAGAAATATGCTATTTAACTGATACTGTGTATAAAAAGTTTTAAACATACGCTTAATTTACAGATAGATCTTTTTATTGTATGTGAACGACATATCATCTACATCAGATTGCAAAATAGTTATTTTTGCTGATGACACTAACTTACTATGTAAACACGCCAACGCTCAAAACGTTTTGTCTAACCTTTCGACTTGGTTCCATGCAAATCGTCTCATTGTAAACACTGACAAAACAGTGTCTATGTCATTTCACAATAGTATCACAAAATCTTTACCCCAGGTTTCTTTTTCTTTAAAAGGAACACAATTAAAAACTGTTACGAATACAAAATTTCCTAGTTCTCCATATTCAAGATATTATTTAAAATATTCAAAATTAACCTCAAATGGAATTGTCAAGTTGACAATCTTAATTCCCAATTAAGCAAATTGTGCTACACATTCCGAATCTTAGTTAACGTAGTTAGTCCACGTACATCCCGTTGCGTATATTTTGCAAACGTTTACTCCCATTTACGTTACGGCATTACCTTCTGGGGTAATTCCGGTCAGAGTATTCAAACTTTCAGAATTCAGAAGAGGATAGTTCGGATAATTTGTAAATCTCACCCCCGAAACTCTTGTAAACCTTTATTCAAGGAATTAAATGTCTTAACACTTCCCTGCCTTTATAATTATGAAACGGTCGTGTATGTTAAGACCGAATTACTGAAGTGCCACCCTTGCTTCATACGAAACAGTCTCGTTCACGAACACAATACTCGCAATAGGAATAATATTCATCGCCCTAGANGCCATATCATTCGGGAATCGTTCTATTTAATTCCCTGTCCAAGAATATAAAAGATATTATGAAATTGAATCTCTTTAAATCCACGGTTAAAAACTACCTCCTGCACCAGTGCTTCTACACTGCAAAAGAATTTATTGATTTTAATAAAAGTTAAATCCGTCTTGTACTTTATCACGCCATTGCTNATAAAAGTTAAATCCGTCTTGTACTTTATCACGCCTTTGCTGTAGTACTTTTTAAATAACTTCCAAAATTTCAAAAACTATTTTCTTGCATGATTGTGTTGTCTTATGGCTCATATTAATTTAGTTTTATGTGAACTCAACTTTGGTACGGTTGGGTACATTAATTTTGAAGCCCCATCCTGGCCCGGGTTTTTCTCCGTTTTTCCTTCGGGTAGAGCAAGATTTCTTACACAGGTTCTCTAGGCTTTGTCTAGGGGTATGTTTATTGTAATAATAAATCGTGAATTTAGTGTTATTTCAATTCTTATGATTTTTAATCAGAATAATCTATAGTTCGATAATAACTTACATGTAATTTTTTGCTTAAAATTANCAGTGTAATAACTCGCAGCTAACTTTTTTATCTTATATATGAATTTTTGCTGAAAATCCTTAGGGTCCTTGATCGGAATTGGTGGGATGGTCCCTTGCTTGCTTCCTGAAAGTAAATTAGTTTTTTTCCCTCCACGTGGTCATACGCAGTTTGTACTGTTTTTTGACAATAAATTTATCTAGAATTACTCCAAATTTAAATTATTTTAAATATATGATGATCTCTTAGTATTTGTATTAACTTTATACATTTGTTATTGTTTTTTATTCTTTCAAGTTTTTACTTATATATTTTCTATGGTAATTGTATTAAAATTTATAAATGGTAGAAAAATTATAATGATATCAGTGATCTTTGATATTACGTTCATTCCTTCCCTCCTTCATTTCTTATTTCATATTTAGAAGTAATTTTAAATAATTTTTTTTCACCTGGTGTAACAAAACTGGTTATAGGAAATTTTTTTCTATTCAAATTGAAAACATCCAATTTTTTAGTTTCCTTTTAATAATCTCCACTCTCATTTCCAATCAATTTACATTCCCGTAATATATGGACTGGTCCCTCTTCATCTTCCCCACGCACATAAGCGGTTTTAATATTTTTCCCTATCTTTTTTATGTGAAGAAATTACCGTGCCCTCTTAGAAATTCCAATGAATGCACCAGATGGTTCAAACAACTTTTTGTTTTGCTTTCTGAATTTTACTCTATCTGCGCATTCATTGACCGGTCTCTCCTCTGTTGACTTTTTCCACTTTACTTACCATACTAATAAAAACTCTCCAGTTACTTTCCAGACACGGTCACGCCTCCCAGTGCCAGCATCTCGACGCCACGACCAACGGGCGATGGAGAAACTTGGACGACCCACCGATCAAGTAGGAGAGCGTTCTACAGCCGAGAACGGGTTAAGAGGTAGAGGACACCTACTGTCCGTGAGAGAGAGCCTTCGAAGAATTGACTCATCGCTGCCAGAACGAGCGTGATACTACGAGAACAATGCAGGGCCAAGAATGCGTGTTTTACAAAAGAAGGACATCAGTCACGGCCTGTGCCGCTTACGAGGTGCAGGGCCTACTGATGCGACCATCACGAATTTTACTCACTCTGTATTGCTTCGTACTCTCAACCGAGGAAAGTGAACCCACGTTTATAGAATTAAAAAACTTATTTTGGCATTGTGAAATTTCACCACCGTAATACTTGTTTTTGTTTACAACAGTTTTCATGGAGCATAATTGTCTCATGTGTAAGAACTTCCCATCCTGGGAACAATTCTTCTTACAAAGACACTCAAATTGGGTAATTTGTCACTTGGATTATGTGGTGTCGCTACCCTTTTACGAGTTTTCCGGACCTGCTTACCTCCCAAATAATTCGAAGGAAAAAATCAGCCACATTTAAAGAATGAAATGCCTCAGATTTCAGGTGTCACACGAGAAGATCTAACGAACTGAATCAGGCCCGTTGGCCATCACTGATTTAGATGATAATGATGGTGACGAAGATGAACTTTAATTCTTTATTTTCTCTGACATTGCAAACGAGACGGTTCCTCATTTAGATCATTAACATTGATATGGTATTTATTATGTTTCCAAAGTATATAATTATCCTTCCAAAATCCTCACTAATATACTTATTTTGGTGGCTTGGTAGTGTTGGTATGTGAAAGTTCACAAGTATCCTTAATCCTTTCTTTATACTGATATTATAAAGAACATGTTTTCTAGTTTTATAAAAAATTAAGATAAGCGCGTTAGCGATGGCTGGGATAGGCTGAGCGATCAAGTTATCTGGCATAGAAAATATTTTTGAAGTTTTTCTGAGACCAAACCCAGAGTACAAAGATCGTTTCCGTCATGTAAGATAATGAGATGTCAAATATTGAATACTCATGACTTATTACATTCAACATATAAAACATGATATACATACATATATACTGAACCTTTCCGCTCCTTGCGAATATGATATCGGTGCTTAGCATCTTATGAACGTGTACAGTATAGTTATCGTTACGTATTTCTAAAAAGTAATTTTTCGCAAATATCTCTTTTTTTTTTCATCCATTCTTAGTAATCCTCAAAAATGAAGTATCATTACAAAGACAACTTATTGAACAGAGACTAATCCGTATTTTCATATTTCAATAATGTACTATTTGTTAAAAACTGAATTAATTTTGACCGAAGACTTCAATGAAGGGATAACCGACGAACCCCAACTAGATGATATCGCGACTGCTTCCAGTGAATGGCAAGCACTTGTCAGACACAATACCTTCATAATGAACATGATAATAAGCGATAACGGGGAAAAACTATGAGGAAATTAGCACCTCCAAAATTGTGTTCGAAGAGATTTTGCAGAAACTACGAGTATATAATGAGTATAAAGAGCTTTTGTATATTACATTTTCACTTATTATTGTTTTGTCTTCTTTTGTACTTCATTCATCAGTACAATAAGAGTTTGAAGATGTTTTGTGTATTATTGTTTCATGCAAATCGTGTCAAATGTACTTATTCATTTATCTGTGATTTTGCATTACACGATCGCTAATTTGAATAAAATAGCAAACAAACCAATTATTATGTGTTGTAATGCTATAACTAATCACTGTTTGCACGAGGACCGTTCGATGGATTGCGAAAACATCAGGTTATTAGACGGGGAAAGTGATTGTTATAAGCGCTAATAAGTCCGAAAAAAACACATAAAAACCACATAGAGTTTGAATTTACACGGGAACACAGACAAACTATCGGTATTATTTATCATTATTATGATAATTTTGTGTGTGGATTCTTCAGTTTTGTTTCATTGTTTTTATTTTTTCTGTTGTTAAATATTATGTAATTTAACTCATGACATATTACCAGGATACAGTACTATTTATGCATTACCTTACGAAGTCGCAAACCAGTGACAAAACATTGTGATATATATAAAAGTCTAAAAATTATAATTAAAGTTTTAAAAAATATTTTAAATAAATATGTACTAACAATAAGAAAAAAACCCAACTTTCACTATTACTCATTATGTTACTTTCATTATTTTGGCGGCTTTCATTACTTTCAGCGAACTGCGAACTCTTAGCACGTACCCACCTGACGTTTTACATTGTTACAAATGGGGTCCTCTATTTTATTCTATCCTTTTTATTCTTAGTATCTATTTTATTACTAAAAATATGCTATGTTGAATTTACGATGGCATAGCTCGCCTTATGTTCTTCTCATCTACTACGTTCCTGACAATTACCATCACGGTTGGTCGTGTAGTTAAGCCGATGAGTTGAAATATATTTTTCAGATTTACTTAAAGATTTACTATATTAGTTAAGATATGGATCACAGAGGTTACATGTTATGATTTTTTTCTATCCATCTACTATTTGTGTAGATTATTTAATAAACACTATTAGTTTCATTTTGAATTTTTGTATTTTGTTCCGCACTTTATTCCTTCTCCACTTTTAAATTGCGTAAATTAAATATCTAAATGATTGCAACTCCATGAAAATTCTACGTGATAAGCGACATCAAAGAATTTTACTACAGACACTCCTATGAGTATAAGTCCTCCTAATTCATTTCTATTATTTTATTGACGAAAACATGTATTTGCTATTTTTATATTAAATTCATTTTGTTCGTATAAGACGTGATTCAGAGACGAAATGAAAAGAAAATACTTTCATATCGAAAGGGCGTACACTCTAGATCTCTCATCGACCTTAAAGATATGCGACGCCTCCTTCCCACATCCTCGCCCTTGATTTTTGTGGTCTTGCTACGTCATCGCTGAGCAGCGGACGTCCGGGAGACGAAAGGTAGTAGCGTGTGACTCCAGTCCTGAGCACCTCTCCTCTCCTCTCCTCTCCTCT
>NNCF01126297.1:1692221-1741055 GCA_002313205.1 Laupala kohalensis
AGACAGATATATATATATATTCATGGTTAAAAAACAATTTTAAAGTTTATCATGTAAAAACATCTTATGTTTTCATCTTTGCTAAGGAGTATTATAATATCATAAAAGTTAAATGTCAAGGTTATAACAGAAAAATATTTAGGAAACTTTAAACGTCTGTAACTCGAGAAAACAAATACCGCACTTACCTGGTTACCTGATGCCACATAATAGATGGTAAATAAAATGAACATTTCTTATATCATACAGAATAATGAAACATATTATTATTTTTTTGCTTCAGTAATTATTTTTCATAATCGTAGATTAATTCATCATCTTAGTCTGAGGACAGTGGTTATTACTTTGGATATTATATTAAAACTTTGCATATGAATTTTCTTTCACAAGTCAAGTTAACATATTCAATTTGTCATTTTCTTTTTCAATTTACAAGGTCTATATTTCTTTAATTGTAAATAAACGGTGATTAAAATTTAAAAAATTTGTCTCCAATGAAATATGTGTATGTAATTAAAGAATCGTCAAATTAATCGCAAAGCAAGGAAAAACTTCTTCGAATTTCTCGTGAATCAAAAGTTTTACATACCTTTTTTTACAAGTGTTGTGTCTCAAATTGTCTTTTTATTAACATTTTAAACAATTCGAATGTTTTCTTCCTTTCTCAGATAATTTAAAACATTGCATGATTTATTCCAAAGAAAGGAAAGCTTCATTTATACCAGTGAACTCTCACGAAAATATATTACGAGGTACCCATTTTCAAAACTGCAATTGCTTTTTGTTCGTGTTATTTTAACATAGCATTTTCTTTAAGACATTTCTAAGAAAACGTCAGAATTACCGATAGGGATATTTACTACATTGACAGTACAAATTCTACTTATGATAAATGTTTTTGAAAAAAAAAGAATCTTCACAGTAATTTCCAAGCTTTAGCTGAGAAACAAAAGAATTGTATTGGAAGACATTTGCTTCATACAGAATTATTTGGAAAGTTATACTCCTTGTATATCATCGATTTCATCTATGACGCACACAAGATTGGATGAATATGTGTTAACAGTAGGTGTACGTCTAAACATCAAATATTTAAAATATCGCATATGAATGACAAAAGTGAGCGAGTGATAATGTGCAAATCAAATTTAAGAAATACTGTACAGAAAGTGGGAATTATCTTGAATTGATTTCGGATAATATTTTTGAAGCAATTAATTTTTACTCTTACAAGGTAAATTGGCTTCAAAATTGAAACGTTTTAGAAGAGCTCTAAGATTTTTTTAATCATAATTCAAAGGAACTACTAATATCTACGTGGTTGGCCATACTATGGTGTATATTATGTTTCCTATGGTTTCATTAATTTTATTCCTTCTGCGAGAATCCAATAATTTTTTTACATGAAACTTTCATGTAAAAATGGAGGGAAAACACTTCAGTATTCATAGAAGCACGGAATACGGGAGATGCGTTACACTATAGAATATACATAATACATCCCATAAGAATGAAACTGTACTGTATGAAAGATTGTAAAATATTTTGTGTTTGGAAAATACTACGTGGAGAGAGCAGAGATAACCTTCATAGCAGAGCATATTTTAATCTATAAACTAGTTAAGGACGTAATACTTCCAAGTAATTTTTGTGCCCTTGCCAAAAACGAAATAACTGCGAAGGATTTTAATATTGTCCTTTACTTCTTCATGAATATTGAACAGGAGTTGATTCAAATAAAAATAATTCAAAAACAATTTATTGTTCCAATTCAAGTGACCATCAATTCATAATTTATGTGAAATTTTCCAAGGTCGATTTTGAATTCCTTGGGGAAATTCCCTCCGCTAAGAACGCCCCCTGAAACCATTAATGTCGAGAGTGAAGTTCCGAGAGTCGTGGGAGTAAAATTTACCTTCATGCCTAACACTAGCTGATTCATAGGCTCTGTACTCCCCCAGTTTGACGGACGTCGCATGACACGTATGTGCAAATTACCTGTGTTTTGAGATGAGTTATTCATCATCCGCTTTAGCTTACTCGGAAGAAGAACAGTGAGATGAAGTCAATAACATTAATCACTCAATCCCATATGTAAATATATATCATATATATATATATATATATATATATATATATATATATATATATATCATATNTAAATATTTCATGACTGCATGAGCACCATAGAATATGCGCCTGAACCTGTGGCTCTATACGTGTTCCTATCAGAGAGTCTGATGTAACTCATTTCCAGAATTATTAAATGGGAGTTTAAATGCCGTTTTATTAGCTGAATCGAACATGATACACGTGATATCCAGAATTTGATGTAATCCTAAAAAGAAAATGAAATAATGGCAGTAATACTTACTTAATATCCTGTTGAAATAAGCTGAGATTTCATACGGAACTCTTTATGAAAACTTTAAGGTAATTGAAGTTAAATTGTAGATGTATTTCCTCAGTGCGTCTCTAATAACCATACTTCGTTTCATGAGTCTTAATGAAGAATTTGCGCCATGATTCATTGAAGCGACAATACGACTATTATAATTCATCAGGAGCGGATCCAAGATTTGATTTTGGGAGGGGCCCATAAAGAGAATTACCACGGTGTGCGGATCCCTCCACTCGACTTGTTTCAAATTAACTTCTTGAAATCACAATAAGACATTCCTATATACAATTAATGCATAATTAAAATTGCAGTTTTCATAAATAATACTGAAAAATTACTTTTTGGAAATAATTCGCGTTTTTAGCCAAATTTTTACTTTGGGCTTTCCTGCTAACAAATGTATTCACTGCTTCATATTTACTCAGAATAACTTCATCGGTAATTCACATGAAATCGAAATCGTTTTGATCATGGTCATCCTTCTTATTCTCTAACACGTATGAAGTTATGCTAATTCAGAGATATTAAAAGTGAGATCGAAAGTGGAATTGTAAAATATAATATAGATGATCGAAAATAAGGTATATGATTTTTTAACACGTACACGAGCAGAGAAAGATTATTCTGCGGAAATATCGAAAATTTTAGTTTTCAATGGAAAACTCTTCGAGTCAATGGTCGATATGTCGTGATCAATAATTTTTTTGATCACACATGAATCGTACAATGATATTATTACACATTTTATAGGAACACCAATAAAACATTTCCATCACTAATTTATTGTACTAATTAAGTTCCGTTATTCGAATGAAAAATTATTCATTTTCTTTCATTTATGATTCATACTTTTTCGATTATCTCTCTATAGTAAAATTTATCTAGATAATTTTCTATTAGATAAGTGGCTCGGAATCTCTCTGGAGTATGAATATATTAGAAACTGAAATATCGCAGCTCATGGTCCTTCGTAGGAGTGGAAATCTATAAAAGCAATGTAGGTCTCGTTTGTCCTTCGAAGTTGTCTTTTTAAACAGGTTTCATGAATTCGTCTCGTTGTTTTCAGTGGACACACTGAATTTTTTTAGAATTAAAATAAAACTTCATTGAATTATTACTAATCCTATCTCTTTTGTGTGTGTGTGTGTGGGGGGGGGGAGGGACACGTTCCCCCTGTGCCACCTCTTGGACTCGCTACTTTAATTCATGTATATTTTGCTTCTTTGACATTTACGTAAACATGCAAAATTTACTTTCTGAAACAATCGATATATTTTACTCAAAATGTAACTCTCTCAAAAGCCTATGAGTAAAAATAAATTCTCTCAAGAGCCAATTAATACCAATTTATATTGAACTTAAGGTAGGTTATGAAGAAAATTCTCCTCTCATTAAAAACCTTAAACATTATTATAGATGTGCTGCGTGAACTTGGCGATTTCTAGACTTTTTGTTTCTTCTGATGTAATAAAAAGCATAGTGACTGTGCAGATTTTAGTACAAATGATATATAGGGGGAAGTCCTACTGCAGTCTGCTCTTTTTATGGTAATCTTTTCATATCTTATTGTCAAACAATGTGTGTTGTGGTAATGAAATGACTTAACAATTGCAAGTCATACAGTGTTGCCAACGTGAGCCTTTGTCTCGTCCTCACGATGACCGCATCCTCCACGAGTTGAGCAAGGTGTCTTGAAGAGCAAACAGTGTCAGAAACTTAAAGTGATCTGATGAGCAAATGTTTTCTCAGAACTCACTAAACAAGCGAAAACATGTCTTAACCGTTGCTTTTTTACCTGAATGTACTGAATCCTAATACAGAAAACGAAAGAAATGTAAAGGGTTCGAAGTAAAAACGAAAGATAAACGACCAAGTTGCGAAGTAATTATCAATAATGGACTTCACACTGTGATTTTCATTTGATTGTGACTTACCTGTAGGATAATAAATTATTATGCGTGGTAATGCTGAAATAACAAGTTTTTCAAAATAACGTCTTGAGATCATAATCGTAACAAACATTTTGCGGGTCGTTCTATTAATATTTAGCAAAATAGATCTGGACTTTATCCGTGTGAAAAAGTGTTAGGGAATCTCTCATAGTCACTCTAATGTCATGGTGCAGTACGTCTTTAGCGTCACTAAAATTATGGTTGAAATACATTTTGCAACGTTTCACTTTGCAGTCATACATTCCTGAAATGTAAGATAACAGTTATAACGAAACTTGGGCTCCGAGCAAAATGTTTAGTTACAACTTTTTATGAAGAATGGAAACTTGAAAAATGATTTATCTCACATTTTACATTTAATAATGCACAATCCTACAAATAAGTCAAAACCAATTCCTAAAATTCCAAAATCATTAATCGAGTGCTTTTACTCTCGCACTCTAAACATGTAACGAACTCAACTCCTTCGCCAACAACAGGTAAAATACTTCCGTACAAATTAACATTTTCATTCATCATCCAAAAATGTCTTTTGTAGCCAGATTGTATAAAACCAATGCAACATCTCCTCAAAATTTCGTTTTTATAATTAAGTTGATGAATGTGTGAGACAGGACAAAACATGGCTCCATATATTTTCATCCGTTTCCATTTATTAAAAAATGAAATATTGAAATTTTTACAAATTCCATATTTAGATATTTGATCTAAAAACGGATTTATCTGAATTAGATACAACGAAAATAATATATCATGTCGTTAACTCGAGCGACAAGAATCATTTATCATTTAATCCTTCGTACCTATTCGTAAGTGAAAAAAACAACATAAACCTGTTTCTAATTATTTTGATCATCTCCACTGATAAACATAACCCGAGACGATGTCTCAATTAGTTCTCAAAATAAAGCAAAAATAGAGAAAACTCGAAAAATCACATTTCACCCTAATTCTCCACTTTAAAATCGGAATTTCTTTTCTCAGTGATTTCTACAAAATAAAAGCAACATCACATCATTCGAGTTCTTTATTTGTGTTTTTCTCTACGCTGAAGCATCATTAAGTTATTAAGTCTGACACTCAGAACACACACACACAGATATATATAGAAAATCCACCTCACTTCTTCGCAGCGCACTTTGTTACGGGAGAATATACGTCCTTAACTAGACGGGGGGCACTAAACGCTTACTGAAATATATAATATATGTACGAAGTAGCTTTAATATGTATGAATGTTTATGAGTGAAAGTCATAGTACTTCAATATCTCAGTTTATATTGATGAGATGATTGAAACGTCTACCTTCTGCGACTCACCACCTCAGTTCTAATACTTGAATACGGCAATTTGGATTCCATCTAGACATTGTTCACTAAAATGTTTCACGATATATCTAGTGAGAAAACCCACACAGAATTTTAAAAAAACGTACATTAAATAACAAAGTTGTTTATACAGACTTATTAAATTTATTTAACTTATTAAATTTTTGTTATAAATTTTCATCTTATGAATAATAAAAATAATTTATACGAAACGGAAAAAAGTGTATTCAGTTTACTTAACAAAAAAAGTTTACATTTTTAACAAAGTTTACAAATAATAACAAATAAAACCTATAATCTACTTATTTTGAATACACAAGGTATCATTTAAGGTTATCATGAGGTTAGTAATTCCTTCCAAAGCCATACAGCAAAAAAGTAAACAACTTTTAGTGCTAAAAATATGCATCAGTAGCTATCGATTTCATGCGGTACATGAACTTTCATGACTGCTGCATTGTAATTTAGCTGCGTGATTCACAATATGTGATTCATATGTAATGTGAATCATGTGATATTTTTTGTTCCTGTTGAAGAATGCATGATGTCTTCCTCAAACATAGAGCGTATAATGGACTGAGTGGAGAGAATCGGTGCGGAGGGGAACCGAATTGAATCCATCTGATTGATGTAAGCCTTGATATGCTTCTCTTATTTACCAATGAAAATGATATGTAAAAAAATGTCCCCTCTGTAAAAAAATAAGAAATTCATGGACAAAAAATACCAAAAGGAAATCATATACATACATTTTTTTAAACTTGGTTAAGAATTGGCTAACTGAAATTGAAAGAAAGTAATTATCAATCGAAAAATTTATTTACTTTGCCAAAGTGGCTTTTGACATCTTATGTTGTCATCTTCAGTGGCCAGTTATGAAGATACAGGAATATATGTACCTATTGGTAAAAAGATTTTAATAATAATAGTAATAAATACATTCATGTTACATATATCGAACTCAAAACTCGCGGTAAAAGAACCGCAATGTAACATATTAGTTATGTTAAGTTGAATGAAAATGGGAGACGGGATCGAGATTCGAACTCGAGCTCAAGGTCTCGTTACCACAAAGCAAATAGTATTCAATTTTCTCTGATTATTATTATTATTATATCGGTTGCAGGTCACTGAAGATGACAAAATGAAATGTCTAAAGCCGCTTTGGCAAAATAAATAAATAAATATTTATTGGTTGATTATAACTTTCTATCTATTTGGTTGAGAATACCACTACAGTCCTAGTACGAAGATCTGGAACCCTGCGTTCATCATGCTAACGGTATATGGTGACCGTGTCGTGGCATTTTCCTCGGGAAATGGTTTAAAACATAAATATATACCTCTGGATACACAGAAAAAGGAGGAACAAGGTGATGAAGAAATAAGGCCAATAGAAAACCCAAGAAAATTTTAGAAAAATGTAAAAAATTAAAGCAAGATAATTTGTCCATTGTGATCTTCCTCGAATAAATTTCAAATTAAAATTTTAAAACAATTTCTTGCTTACTTTAAAAAATTGAGACAAAATATAATTTAACTCATTCGCGTAATTGCCGAAGATATTTTTATCTTTTCATGTAAGATGCCACTTCTGGTCATATCTCATCTTAAATATCATAGCTCATTAGTACAAGTAATTAAATATTTTCCCAGAAAAAAAAATTACTAAATCAAATTAAATATTTCAAAACGAATTACTTATTTATTGTTATTGCTACACAAGAGTACGTTGTTAATATTCAGAAGTCGTCCCAATAAATTCTTTAACATGCCACAATGATTCTAGGAAAATTGTGATCGAGGAAACAGAACCCCAATCCAAGTTAACAACAACCATACTTCAACAAGGAATGCCTCGTTTTTTTATTAGAGTTCTTAGAAATGCAGGCGCATAGAGACCAGGAAAGAAAAGCAGCTGACCTTCGCTCAGACTTACTGACAATAACTGTCTGGAAAACTCAAGTCATTAGATGAAACCTGCTCAGAAGGTATCCACGTCCGGTATGATCATGAATCCAACTTACTTTAATAAAACATAAATACACTTTTAGAAGGTGTTGTAAAGACAGATACCCAATCCATATTATCTGTTCGTATCGTGAAATAAAGAGCGAAAAGGAAAAATACCAAATTTAATTCCTCTAAAATTCGTTAAAATTACAAAAAAAAATGTACGATTTAAAGATATCAACTGAATCAACACTTTTTTATTCATAAATAACACAATAAACAAGCGGAGGAACAGCATCTCTGCACGGGAAAATTTTATATTTTTCTACACAAAAATTTTTGTATACTTTTTTCTTATATCGTCAATTATATCTAGAAAATAGTGAGTGGTATCACTTCCAAAGTTTTTCCATCTATTGCAGACACTACCTTTTAACTTGTCACCGGTCAGAATGTTACATTGAAAAATATTTGCCCTTACTAGAAGATACGACTAATCTGTTGACAATGAACACGTATTTTGGTTAACATTAGTTACGTGCAAAAGAAAATTCTGGATTATATCGTCAATACTATTTTCTATTGATTCGTTTCACCTTCCAAATCTTACGTGTTTTGTACTGTAATAACATTAAAAATAAATTTCTAGAACTCTTCAGAAATATGCGAATTGACTCCAGGACAGTATGTTCTCAACGTTTTGCGGCGACGTTCGTGTGTATTTGTGTGATTAGTTTTATTCCCTCGATATTTCACGAAATTAAAGAGATCAAAACCAGTCTGGACGATTGAATTTGAATACTTTTTGAATAGATATCTGTTTCTGGATGTGTCTAATAGGGAATTGCAAAGTAGTTAAATAGGGAATTGGACAATAACGAGACGAGGAGCTGCAGTGAAGCAGCTAACCTCATGCTCCAAGAAATGTGGTCTTTCGGGGCAGGGCTCAGTGGTAGATGAGTAACATATCTAAAACTAAATCAATAAAAAGCAAACAGTTGTCACGGAAAAATATAATTAATTTGTCCTTATCTGTTCAATGGAAGGAACTGAAAAGAAAAAAGTATTAAAAAATTTCATATTCTCTTTTTACTATTTCGACATACTAATTGGGGAAGGGATGGAAGATCTATGGGGAAAGGAAGGGAGGCCCCAATTCAAAATCAGCTAGAGCCTCCCAGTAACTCTGAGAGTGGAAGACGTAACATTTTGGTGAACACGATAAACGCCAAACATTAATACATTGACTATAAAGTGTTTGAATCATAATGAACGGGTAGAAAACTTTCAGTGCATGTATTGTAGTCATACATCTGTAGCACTATAGATCCAGGTACTATTTTTATGTTCATAAAAATTATAAAATAATGTCTTTTTTAGTATTTAATTGTATATACTTATTTAATCAAACGTTTATACAACTGGTGCAACAAAATCTTAAGAGGTTGATGTGTGTACCTTCTCCCAGATGTGCACCTTGTTCTTCACCTGATTATTTCAACAACACGAAAAAATACTACATACGACTTTTAGAGGGATTGAACTTACTATTTACTGTCATCGTTTTACAGAATACATGAATTCCATCTGAAAGTCGTATTATTTAACAATAATAGATTTAAGAAATTTACGTAAATAGTAAAATTTCATGAAAAATGTTATTTAGTTTTAATACTTCTTTCATATGCCTCAAATATATGATAATTTTAACAATCAAATTTGCCCTTTTTTACTATACAATCTAGTTTCTTTAACGAAAGATTAAAAATTACAACAAATGTCCAAATTTTTCTGCGGACTACCCAATTTTGTCGCGAACCCCCGGTTGTCGGCTACAAATTGATATAATAAGCTTATATTTGTTATTGAATTACAAGAGAAGGAATTCATATATTATTTCTTCCAGGATCGTGATGATGAATCCTCTTCTCTTCTGGCTGGCTGCGTTCTCAACCATAATCATCAGCTGCGCTCAAGGTAAGAAATTCACACTTTTTTTCCTCCATTCTTTGAGCTGGACAGTTGAGATACCCATTGCAAACAGGAATAAACAGGTTTGGATTATGTACACGACTACCACGATCACAAACAAAAAGGGGAAAATAAAAATAAGACGGTTAATTATGCCCGAATTATGTAAAAAAAGAAGCTATGACGTTTTGGTAATGTTAGTTGTTTGTTAAAAAATATGTGTTAGTAGTATGTAGTTAGAAGTATGAACTTTCCCATATAATATACTTAAAACAATGTAGTAAAATAATTTTATCCCTGAAGCAATTGAAACAATAAATAAATGATATAAACGTAGGCTTCCGCGGCCGGAGTCAGTATGAACTTGTTTGTCCCGGACAAACAAGTTCACAATAAATCAATGAAGTTATAACCATAAGTGTAAAAGTGTGGTAAAGTATCTGCAATTGGTTCGAACAAAATTATAAAAATTACCTTAATTAAATTAATATTTCTGCAAAAAATTGTCGATCTTCCTCGTTATTCTGATGTACACCGAATCACAGTATATATTCGTGTCTACATTTTTACATTGCGACCTTACATTAATTTGTTATATAAATAAAATAAGAAAATATTTTTATGGTGGCAAAAATAACACCATGTAACAGCACTCGAATGGCAAGGAGTGCCTCAAGGTCTTCCGTTCTAGTATAAACTTCATTTCCTTTGTCTGCATCGCCAAGTATCCGCTGATCTCTTACTCTACTTTAAACTCATGGATGCGAACTTCCCTTCCGGAATAGGTACTCGGAAGTTGTGAGTTCAAAATCGTATCCAACACGTAGGTACGTGGAAACCGGGGGTATAAATGCTTCCAACATAGCGAGCCGCCTGTTGTCAGTTAACCCCAGTATGGAGTGTGAGACAGGTACAGCGTATCAGGTCAGGCGCATGCTTTGGGGATCGAGGCGGGAGTCGCAGTATCAACACACCTGCGGCCAAAGCAGGAATATCGCGTTTGAGTCCCGGTTCGTCGCAATTTTCACCCGATTGTAGACGATGATATAACGCTATTGTTGTTCGTTCCAGTATATACATCTGGGTGTCCGAGCTTCGCTCGGATGGATCACAAAATGGTCATATAATTTTCAATCAATCGTAAAAAATTTTTAATATAGTACCACGCATATCATAATCTTGACAAAATGAATTTAAAAAATATTTTTCGTAAAGGGATTCAACCCATGGTTTACGTAGTTACACTGCTGTGTAACCATTAATATAACGAACGATAATTCCATACGTACCTATTTCGCTAATTTGGTAACTGCGCAGTTTACGTTTGCCCATATATGATTTTGTGTGTGTGTGTCCGGATTTAACAAGTGATTGCTAATTTTATGGAACCGACACACTGTATTTATCTGGTAGAACACATACGGAGAGTAAATAGAAAATAACAATTTGTCTCAACGTCTCGAATATGTACGTGTGAGTTTCGGATTCGATTCCCCGCCGAGAAAGAAATATTTTCATTTATTTATGTCAACATGATCTGCCTGATTATACTTCCCTCGTGTGTTTAACTTTTTTTTTTTAAATTTAAAAAAACTTTTTTTTTTCAATTAAAGAACAAATGTTAGGTCAGATGTCTCAAAAACACCGGTTTAATCAGCTTGGTGTGCTGTAGGTGGCGAATATGAGTATTTATATTCTTAATAAAAATATGTCGTTTATGGCTCTTCCATGATGCAGCGTGTGGTCAGTTAAAGAGGTTCAACAGGAAATGTGGTGGTCAAATCCGCTAGAACAATATTTTAATATTCCACGTCTTTGATTCCCGTAGTATCCGCTCAGATTTGGTAACGCTGCACTCGTGATTCGGCTTGTTAATATCTCGTATGTTAATTTTAGTGACAAGTGGTATGAGAGGAAAATGTCTAAAATGGAAAATAATTAGAAAAGATTTTATTGAAAGGGAAAGATGGTGACAGAAAGGGTTATACTACGGAGGAAGAAAGCTCTAGAGACGGGAAAAATATACCGGAATAAATATATTCAATAGCAATAGTTGCTTAGATAGGCCTAACCTCCAAAAATGAAAAAGATGAAATCGAGAATTAGTATACAGGAAATAAAAGAAATATGAAAAATTATAATTAGGTGGTGATGGTGTATTCAGTTTTTACTTCCCTTAAAATAACTATTAAATAATAACCTTAAAATATTAAAATAACCTTAAAATATTCAGAAAATATGTTATTGAAGGTTCCAAAGCGGTTTTCAGCGACATGTGTTATCATTAGTTACCTACAACCAATGTTAAAAGAATATAACAAAATTGTGAAACAATAAAAAAAAAGTAAAAATACATGAAAAATATATGGAGCTAAAAATATAAATATATACTGATGTTTCTTATTACTACTAACAATTATTTGGTTTTGACAATTACCTTTATTTCAAGTAAAATATGAAAATATCCGTAAAAAATGAAATTACAAATAAAATTAACGGAATGTATAGGGCAGATGTTAAATTTTTTTAGTAAAAATGAATTTTTGTTAAAGATACATATTAGAAATAATATTATGAAAATGGTATTAAATTGAAATGTATTTCCTTAAATTGAAATATTTTGGTCTTATAATTATTTAAAACGAAATATATAAATATGAAGAAACAGCATCAAATTCTTAATATCAATTTTTCTCTGTAAGTTATAGTGGATGCATGTTTCATTGTTTCGAATTGCGGTTCCTATGCTCCTTTTTTGTTCAAACAAATGAATCTCATACGTGCGACAATGCGACATGTGACAAGAGCAAATGTAATTACATTGTAAGAGCTGACATTTGAGGAAATGGAATTTTGTATTTTTTCGACATAAATTTATCAATATTTCATATAATATCCCGCCCCAGTCCATGTTTTTGAAAGTTATTGTAAATTCAAACCTTTTCTTATAACTAAAGTTAATTTTACTGAGTTCTCACTGTTAATTGTTTCGCTATAATCAAAAATATTTGGAAGGTCATCATATTTTCATAAGAAGCCATGTTAATTGAATCGAAAAACTGAAATATTGGTTTTCCGATTACTCCCTCAAAAAATTCGTAACAATATTCAGGAGATCAAAATAAATTAGTGTGCCGAATTTCACAGAATTCTCACTGTTAATTCTTCTACCGATAGAACCTCCTTAAGCAGCAAACTTAGCAGTTTGCTCGCATTTCAGTTATTCAACTATTTATTTATAGTCAAAATGTTAGAAAGAGGATGAATGTATAGACTTATCATATCGACAAAAATGAATAAAGTAATTCCGCATCCCCGGGATTCGAAACCCGGACCTTCCGATTGTGAAGAATGCATTACATTATTTGTATTATTAACAAAGCAAGTATCACACACATGTTAAAATTAACTAAGCTACTATAAGTAACATTAGAATATACAGCTAATTTATAAGTAGGTAATGTTTGCTAATAAAGCTCTCTCACGTCTAGCATAACGACGCCTTCGTTCATCACTCTCTTGGCCTCGTGTTTCGATTGCACGCAGACGTAAATTTTCCAAATGCTGACTTCTTTGTTGTGTATTTACTTCAACTTTTCGTTGACTTGCCATTCGTTTATAATTTGACGGCAAATTCAAATACGCCCAAGATCAATGATGCATGGAGTAGGGACATGTGAAGGTCTCGAATGCGCACGTTTTTTGTTCGTCGAATGCTGCTGTGCTGCCGCCGGTGGCGCCCATATATACATATATACTTTTGGTATGCGGATTTCCGAAAAAAAACAAAACAACGAATTTTCACCAAATCGGTATTGGATTCCTGGGGCAAAAGTCCCCTTATTTACCAATTTTGGTGAAAATTCTTAGAGCAGTTTCCGATATATACATTGACATAAATACAACAATTGCTCGTTTAAGAGTATTAGATAAATATTACATCTCAGTATGTTTGTATTTTCTTGGGCTCCAACGTACCACTGAAAAATGCAAAGATCCTTTTAAAAATCAATAAAAGTGTCAATATCTCTGCAGACAAATCACTTGAATACCTCAAATAATTATGTTTATGCTACGACTTCGTGAAAATCGCGCTTCGATATCTTTATCATTGATATATTTAAGGTGAATATAAAGCAGTTGATATCAAGTTGATTGTAATAGCTACTAACTGACATAAATTATGAGGCACTTGCCGGCGTTGTAAAAAACTGTTTTAAGGTTCACTGAAATAGTCTTCAAATCTATTGGGAAATGAATTTTCGAGGCCTCCCGGAATTTTAGCTTATATGATTTTCAAGAACCATGGAATACTTTTAAAGTGATTATGGCAACAAAAAACTCTGTAATATGTTAAAATTAATAATCATAAATTTACAGCCAAAACATGTTACAAACTGCGTGTGACCACGTGGAGGACAATAAAATAAAAGTTACTAAAAATTGAGAAAATAAAATGAAAAAAAAAGATCAATTTTAAAAGTCTTTCGTAATACATGAATAACTGATCTTGTAGACGTTAACAGACAGTAGTTAACATCATTCTCCTTCATTGGTAGTTAAAAATCTTTTCGTTCCTAAAACATTACAATGAAACATTAAGAATATTCTTCATATATTTATAAATTAAGGAAATATCACATTAAACAAACAACAAATAATTGTCTATACGACATTATAACAGCTTCACATGAAACCTTTTTTTATGTTAACTGTACATTATCGGAGAAGTTACCTTTTCGATCCAGGGATATTTTACCTTTGTTGACAACCGCTGTATGTCTGGTTTATTTGTTCAAAATGTGGACTAATAATACTTCTTTTATAGAGTACGAAGTGGGCGAGCGCTGCACGACACCGGTCGGTGTGGACGGAGCATGTATCAATATCCGTGGGTGCCCACCCCTTCTGGAGCTCTTACGCACGCAGCGCGAGAGACCAGGTGCTGCTGAGTTCCTGCGCCGCTCTGTCTGCCGCTACGAGAAATCCGACCCAATACTGTGCTGCCCGGGTTTTTCACCCCCAACACCCCCAACACCACCACCATCACGGACGCAGAAACCATCTCCGCCACCCCCAACATCGGCTCCGAATGTGGGTCTTTTGCCGTTGCCTGATGAGTGTGGCTTCAGCAACGCATCACACAACAAAGTTGTAAACGGTGTCGAAGCCAAAATAGGTAAATGTTATGTCATGTCTTCAAAGATAGCTCGAATTTACGTTTATTTCTTTCAACGGTTGAGCGTTCCTAGCAAACAATTTTCACGAACTAGTTTGGAAGCAAATATACGGCGCTAATGGAAAGGAGGCGACAACTAAAATTAATGTTGTGTTAATTGAAATTTTGTCATTCATCGCAAATTTTTGCCAAATGAGCCATACTATGGCAGTATAAGGGTTTTCTTGTATTTACACAGTCCTCGTAACAGATGATTTTAAACTAATAAATCTCCTATGACCCACATAGATCCAATACCTAATCACTTTATTGTTCTTCGTTAGATTCCAAACATCCAAAATACCGCACCATTTTTTCTGCTTTTAACGTAGAAGATTTGGAACATACTTGTTCTTTCTGTTTTCCAATTTTATTCCTCCATTTCTCCTATTACACATTCTCTTTTTTTATAGTTAAAATTAACCGACTGGCGTTTCCTAAAAAATAAATTTTTAGCATAACATTTCCAAATTGTTTTAGAATAATAGGCTCAAGAGCGTAAGCGGAGAAAGAAGTTATTTACATTGATTGGTATATTGTAGTGAGAATGAACCTTAATTTTCAGCTTTGGTTATTCCTTCTTGATTTACCGTTTACATTTTAAAACTAGCATATCGAGTGAACCAACCCATCACAAATGTCAAAATATAAAAAAATATTACGGATACTTAGTTACGAATTTCAATAACATATTATTTTCTCGTGCAGGTGCATGGCCATGGATGGTAGCGTTGGCTTACCAACCGCGCGGCAACAGCAAAGAACCACGCTTCCTTTGCGGTGCATCACTTATCACAAATCGACACGTTCTCACAGCCGCACACTGCGTTTACAACCGGAAAGACCTGTAAGTAATGAAAGAACTCAATTTTAGAGAAATTCCATTACATTCACTTCCTTATCTATTGACAGAATTTTATTTCACTCATGAAATTGGAAAATAATTAATTATTCACATTGCAGAAGAGGTTAACATCAAATGTGTGCATAAAAAATTTAGATAAGAATTATCGGTGTCAATAGGACGTTATGTCAGAAAACTAAAGCAAACCCTTATACGAGATTTATAAATATCTAAATATGACGTGTAGGAATGATCAAATAACGTAACAGCAAGGAGTTAATTTAGGTCTTACTTATGTTGAATTAAAATGGGAGATGGAACCGAACTCAGGACATACAGCTTAGCGCGCTGATGCGCTGCCAACTGCGTCACCCCATTCACCTTTGAGTCCAGTCCACCACTGACATTCAACTTGGGAGACCCCTCATATGTGGGTCGATATTCTCCAATTCTAGAGTTCCCACATAAGATGCAGCTTATCGTAGTAATGCGATTCTAGACCTAGATCTATGAGGAGATAAACCATGTGGTCAAAATGGTGGAATTAGTAAAATACATTGTAAGGGGTACGCGAGACCAAATAGATTCGAAATCGCTGACTTCGAACTATGTATTCATTAAAATAAAATTATTATTGTCAAATGGCAAAAATAATCCATTCTTGCAATTGGAAAAAAACGAACTTTTTAATAGCGTTTGTAAAATAGTATTTGTAAATATATAGAATATTAAACTCCCTTTAAATGCAACTTCTGGGACAAGACATTTTCTCCCTCTTCCATAGCTCTTGTTTTGAGAGGTTCCAGATTTTTTTTCCGCAGCCAAAGTCTCACAATTAGTTCTAAAAACCAGTATTAAACAGGAAAGCTTTTCGAAATTTTCTGTATCATTTGGCCCCTGATAACTGTTTTCTATGAGACTTCTAGTACATCAGTCTTCGCTGGTCACACAACCAGTAGAAGTATTCAGGCACGAGAGTGCATTTAAGTTGTTCTGTGTCCCTTTTCTACATTTTCGAACAAGTGAAGTGAAACAGATAATTACATAATCTTATTTAATCATGCTATCAATTATTTTCAGGTACTTCGCTCGTCTTGGAGAACATGATCTGAAGTCCGATGTAAGCGATTCAGCTCCGATAGACATCCCGATTGCGGAGCGGAAAGTCCATGAAAAGTACAGTCCATCAGCCTTCAGTAATGATATTGCTATACTGGTCTTGGAAAGAAGCATAACACCCACACGTAAGAAAATTTTTATTACTTCTGTTAGTCAATTTTTTTTATCACTACCGCAGAGATTATCAAATATTTATTCAAAATTTTTGTTTTGAATTATGATAATTGGTATGGGACTGGTAATCTATTTGAAACCAGAATCTGTAGTGTGAAATATAGATTATAAGTTACGGTACCTTTAATAGTAAAGTATAAGTTATTATCTTGCTTCAGATAAGTCAAAAACCCAAGAATAATAAAAATATTTTAATATGGTACGTAAATATGTTCAGTAATCAATAAGAATAATCTGATTACAATTTAAATTACAATAAAGTGTGAAATGTAAGACTAGTTTTATTTACGACCGCCATATCTTTGTCACAACAGTTTAAACTCAAAACAACTTTCTCGTGGTATAAGTGCTTGTTACCTGAAAATATTTTTTTTTTCATGTACATTACCGGTAGTGACCTGTTTTTACATATTCTTCCGATACGAACATACAGACAGAAAATATCATTAGGAGAATATTCAATGTATATTGATTTTTGCTATCGACGCAAATTAAGATATTTCAAATATAAAGGTTTTTTTAATTTTACGTCATTTATGTCACCAAAACAATGATTTTTCTCTAAATTCCTAGATAACAAAAGAATATATTGTGAAAATTTTCGTATTTTAAATTCAATCCCGTTTGAGCCATACATATTTTTGAAAAATGTAATTTTCTTAAAAATCAAAATTTGAAATTACATGAAACATTAAGGATAGTTGTCAATGATCTCAAAATTCATTAGCAGAGAGATGTCAAAGGTCTCAAAATTAAAAAATAGATTTAATATAATTTAATCTATGTGGATTAAAAATATTATAGTTACGCATTAGTCCCTTCTATGATATAAATTACTTCTATAAAAGTGTGATTTCTAGTAATCTAATCTCAATTTCCTAGCTAATTGCAAGGAAATTCTTCGTATCAATTTTTTCGTCAGAACAATAATTATATATGGTTCCATGTGCATTAAATTTGTTATTACTACAAATAACTTAGAAAATAAAATAAAAATATTTCATTTAATGATAATCTTTGTAAACGCCGAACGTGACATATTGTTCTGAACAAAAAAAAATCAAAAGTCGAAGTGCTTGTGAAAAAGAATCTGAAAGCATTGTTCTCCATTCCCAAATATACCATACATAAAATTTGACAGTGTGGATTTAAAAATGGAATAAAATTCGCCCGCAACACCCGTATGATTTCATATGAATGTCCTCGGGAATTATTTATTTCATTTCTCTTTCACACTTCATTTTTTTTTTCATTTCTGCACTTAATTAAAACATAATATTTTTATTATAATTTCAAAATATAAAAGGTTGAATGTGCATGCATTAGGAAAAAATTCAAATGGAACAATTTTTGTCGTGTACTTTCACCAGTGGTATTCTCATTTCCACTGGAGTATTTTCCTCTGACATTTATTAAGTCTTCATCAGGGTCTCAAAGTCATAATGTTGTCCATCAATAGTGCTAAAGTCATCCATTAATCTGATGGATGATGAATTTAATGACCAAAACTCAGGAATTCCTTTCCTGTATATTTTTACTTTTAAGCAAACGATAGTTCCGGTCGAATGGTACTGGAGAAATAACCGTCCACAAGCTAGTGACGGTTATTTTTATTGGGTATAAGAGATAATCTTGTAGTTAGGAACACTCACTAAAAGAAATACGATTTAGTGTACCACCACATATTTTTAATTTGTAACTTCAGGTAGATTTAGCATAATGTAGCTTCTGATTGTTTACGTTTTGTATCTCTTCTACTTTCTTTTACCTGCAAGGACTCTAATGACCTCGACGTTGGCGAGCCCTAAAGTCCGAATTAAAAAAAAATGTTTTACTTTTGTTCGGAATATTAGAAAGCTTATTCTGATGCTTATACCTGTGTAACTGTATCAATAAAATTTATTTTCCGGTCACTTGTGTTTCCGATTCTCATTCGCAACTTTTATACACGTATTCACATTTTGGTAACAACACGTGAGGAAGTAAATTTAGAAGTGCATAAACACGCGTAGTCAACAACTGGAATTACTTTAACCGCAAATCACATGGTTCAGAGACTAAGTGATGTACTCCGGAATCCCAGGCCTTACCCGACCTTCGGGAAAACGAGCAATTTTTTGCCATGCATCTCGCAGATTGTACACATTCATTAGAGGGAAACCACGCGGGGAATCATCACGTTGAATAACTTGATACTTTAACGACCCATACAATTTTTCATTTATGTTATCTAAGTTTCTAATGATTTTTTTTTGAGGGGTAAGAAAAACATGACATGTTGCATGCAATGTTGATACTCCCTTTTTAAAAAATGCAATGACCGTGGGCAACTATTGTAAGATAATCATTAATACACACATATTAATGCCCAAATTAAAAGGAAATAATTCAAGGTAACAGTATTGATCAACTTAACCACACGACTACAGCGCTAAATTGATGGATTGAACATTTATAATAAAACCAATTCACTATTATTCATTTCTAAAAAATAAAACATAATTTGAAGTTTTCCAAACTTATTTTTTTAAATTGTATACAATTTATTTTCCTGTATCAAAATAAAATATATAGTTCATAATGAACTACTAATATTTTTAAATAACATGTTCCTTTCTTCTTTGAAATTGATTGTTTTAAATTCCATGTGGTAAAGTTATTTAGTGTAATAAAAGACTGTAATTTGTCCATTAAAGTTATTTACGTGTAGTGAGTGAAATTAAAGTATGTTAATTTTGTTATAGCATTTTTTTCATTATTAAATGTTCTTTCCAATATTGAAACCTTTTGGAACAAATTTTCTTCACAATTTTTTAAAGTATATGTTTAAATATGTAAAAATGTTTTAAAGAGTATGTTCAGACATTTTTGGATATTGTATCATTAGACAAACGAACAATCTGTGGATTCTAAGCTCTTTGTGCCAATTAAGTGACATCTCCCGATTGTTGAGCTTCCATGAACAATTTCTTCAAATTTCATAGGTCCTTTCAAAATTTACTCTTTGGAGTTTTTAAAAAAAGTGGATGAAATGGTTAGACATAGTATGACTGGCTTAATTAATTACAGACTCGTTTATTAATTATACTGGAATCCACGAGGCTGCACTTCCCCGCCAGAACAATTTACAATAACTTGACACTACGTAATATCCATGCCATCGACCCAGATGTACAATCTACACGGTCAACCTGTGACGTCACGACATTACGCTATCAATCAATCGATCGACCGACCAACCCCAATCGCGCGAGCAGCGCGAGTCTCCAAAGAGGCGAGCCACGACATGTGGATAACAGCATGCTGCAACTCACTCGACGAGTCGTCACTTCACTTCTCATTTGGCGCCAGCGCACTTCTCCGAAGCGAGCCCTGACATGTAGAAACTCGCTCACTTGCCACAATTCACGCGTGCCGTTATCATCATCATATCATCACTTCTTATCTGGCGTCATGCCACAACATCTACGGTCAGATATCCTAACCGCGCCTGCATCACCGGCCCACGAGGATACCTTGACCGTAACATGTAACCGACCCACGAGACAACTTCGCTGTCAAATCGCTCCACTGTAGCATAGTTGGCCGCGAACTGCACTCTAGCCGTTCGACTCAAAATCATCAAACCAACGCCATCCATTAATTTGAGGAAGCGGATCGTCTCACCTCATTCCAGTATCTCACCGGAATTTCAGCTTTGTATTCTTTCATTACTTTCAACTTTCATGTTTCATGTCATTAAACTGTTTTGTTGGCAGTCCAGTGTTCAATCATACCTCATCTACCTTCCTCATTTTAAGTAATTTGTCTGTACATTTATGGTCTTTCGAAACACGTCATCTCATCCTGCATGTATAAGGAATTTCACCTAATATTTTTGTACAGAGTACTTCCTTTAGAGTGGAAATAATTCAAGGCATAAATAATGACTTTATTGTGTGGCGAGGCTCAGACCATCAGACCTGCTCTTCCGCCTGACCACTATTTGTATGCATACAATACATACATACATACATATACAGTAATATAAAAACATTCATACAACATAGTACATACATACATGAATATCTATAACTAAAATTGGAGGATAAATTCTACTTTACTCTGTATCAATAGAATTCACGCCACAAATAAATATTTTCATGATGTATTACCGCATTCAAAGATCTATTGAGGACACGAACGATAAAAAATAGGTCTAGTAGCGAATAATAGATGGTTTAGATAACATACGATGTAATTTAACAATAAACCATTCTGGGTATTTTCATTCAAAATATAGTCCATGTCGTCCTTGTTCAAGAAAACTACAACTATTGTACTCTTTTCAATCGTGACTGACGTGTGTCTCAAGTATGCATGACTTCGAAACTTTCCCAACAGCTCCAAGACTAATTTGCATTGAGCGCAGAACCGGATTTAGCGAGCTGTATGACCAATTCGATTGGGGCCAAGGTCGCTGTCACTGTTTCTCAGAGGACAGCCCATGAACCAATCAAGTCCTTGCAGTCCACAATGATTTGTCACGATTCCAGTCAGTTCTGGTACAATGAACAGTGTTGACTGTTCCTCAGTTACGGAGAGCTTCAATAAAAGAAAATGTGTGTTAGCAAAGTGACGTGTTTGTAAGCAAAAAATAGTTACATGTGCCGGTAATTCAATAAAAGCAAACTACAATTCATGAATTTTATTCGAGAATTACTGTATTTTAAGGGATGCCACCAACGAAGTTGCAAATCCAAAACAAGGAGACCAAAGAACTCGACTTAAACTCCACGTATTACTATAAAATAATAATTTTTACCCTACTTAGTAATAAACTTTATTTAGTTATAACGGGCCATGCTAATTCCTAAATAATTAAATGATAAACAAAGAGTGCTTACATTGATACAAATATTTTCTTTAATATCAGATAATCCTCTCAATATGTCTATTAAATTAAAAAAGGAATTACAACTTCAATTATGAAATAATCCATTTCAAAACACAAGACGATTAGTGGGATAATGGGAGGCGCAAGCTAATTTTGAGCGCTCGCGTCGACTAGCCTGCGCCGCGGTGTGGCTAAATCAAAAAAAAACTGACTGTGTAGAAAACCCCAGACCGACCCTTCCCGGACGCTCTTCAAACTACGACAATTCCGAGGAATATCCTAATGTGAATAGTATAGGAGTGCATAGGAGTGACTCTAATGTGCATAGAATATTATGTATGTGTGTACCTTAAACAAAAAATATTAAAACATAAAAAATTAAAAATTTATTTGTTGTAAGGAATGACAGGAAGGATTTCTTGATTGCAGTATTTTAATAATAATGTGATACTATATATGATAAATACTCCAAAGATGTAACCTCTGTTTATTTTTATTTTTGTTTTCTTTTGCAGTGAGAGTTCATCCTATATGTTTACCTCTTACGCCTCAGTTACGGACACGGAATTATGTAAAGCAGAAACTATTTGTAGCCGGATGGGGATCTGTACGATACAGTAAGTGAACAAATCATGCTAAATAAATATTTTTATATTTAAACCCATTTTAAAATGATGTTACGAATTCAGGGATACCAAAATATGGCATCTTTTTACACTAAAAAAATTAAGTTACTTTTTAGAAAATTTTAATTCAAACAATTGTCCGAAGATAAAAATGAGAATGGGAAATAAAAATATATAATACATTTCATAATTGAAGAAAAATGGAAAACAAAGAGTAGGTCATAATAGAAATTTGTTCCTTTCAGGTGGGCCTTCAAGTGTTACATTACAGGAAGTTCAAATACCAGTTGTAACAGAAGAACAATGCAAGCGATCATATTCATCATTTAAGTCTGCTGTAATTGACGAAAGAGTACTATGTGCTGGATACGCGTCTGGAGGCCAGGATGCATGTCAGGTAAATGTTTCAACAAGCGTTTGAGAAAAATTTCCTTCCGTGTCTATTTTAAAAATTTGTGTGAACAGCTATTGCGGTTTTAATTTAGAATAAATTATTTTTGTATTCATGTCTTCAAATCGGAAAAAAAATCCTTTTTTATTATTGTATTCAAATGTGTACGCTTATGTATTAACGTTATGTTAAAAAATTTAAGAGAAGAATTTCCTGAAACTATTATTTTTTAGAAACATACGCTTGGTATTTCGCAGATCATTTTAAAAGGGTTAAATAAAAATCTAACCTTGGTGAGAGAATGATTTTTAAAAATTTTGAATACTTCTTTATTTGCAATTTGTTCGAATATTAACAACGAGAAAATACATATACAATTGAGAAGCGTCATCCACTGATGACTCTTCGTAGATATTATATTGTTAAACATACAAAGTCAAAAAGCAAATAAAGTGGAGTACACAACATTTATAATTTTTAAAGAACTGAGTCATCAGACAGTCCATACACCAACAGTTCACCAAAGGCATAGGAGAAGAGTAACTATATATGGATACGGGAGCTTTTACTGCAGACCAACGTGCCATTCTTGATCTTGACTGACATCCAAAAAGACTCCTGAGCAATATTACTCGTTGTTAAGAGACTCGTCTTTTTCTCGACGATTCTAAGGATTTATTCTATTGTAGAATGATATCTTCTGAAACCAAACTGATGATTAAAGATGAGGTTATTGTTTGTAAGAATTGGATACAAACGTGACTCAAAGAGTATAGGAGTCGAATGCTTTGGATAGGATTGGTAGAAGATTAATGGGGCGATAGGATGCACCGTCATGAGGATTTTTACCTGGTTTCAAAATTACAATAAGTTGTACCACTATCCAATGTGATTGGAAATGTCCGAATTTCAAAATTTCATTAAACAATGAGGCAACTAATGCTTTGTTGTTGTTTTTTGATAGTTTGTGAAGGATTTTTCCCGTTATCATATCGTAACCAGAAGCTTCGTCGGCCAGGAGAGATTTGATGATCTAGCGAGTTTCAGTTTTATCTGGGACGACAACTGAAATGGCGTGCACGTGAACTGAACACTGGTAACTGTTCGATCAGGAACTTCCGAAAAGTACGAAGCAAGGGTTGACACTTTTTCTTGTTCACTTCTTGTCCAACTTCTATCTTCAAATGGTGTGTAGAGTTGTACTGGTTTCTTCAAGAACTTAGTTGCTTTCCACAACGAATTTTCTGTTGGTGATATAAGTAGTAGTTCTTCTAAAAGAGCACAATATTTTTTGAAGGAGCCTTTTGAGTTTTTGAGAAGCTTAATTGCATTTTCTTTTGTCTTCAGGGTCATGGCTAAGTTGCCATATCTTTTTAAGTTTACTGTTTTCTTGAATCTGTAGTTAAATATCGATAGGAATAATCCATATTTATTGCAGGTTTTCAACTGTGGTGTAAAATACCATGCACCTAGATGAATATTGTTCGTATGATACTCAATGCCTTCAGGTGATTTGAGTCGAATGTTTGCCGTTATATGTTTTTCCAGCTATGTTTTGTAACAATCCCAATTCGTTTTGTGGTTTTACAATTTTGGTTTTTCGTTATTTTGAAATTTTGGAACTGAAGGGGAGGAGAACAGGAGAGTGTTCAGATTTCTCCACGTATTTCGACTGGATTGATCCACGGCTCTTTGACCTATTCGATCATCTGCTACGTTTGTATCAAGAATTTCAAACATGTTCTTACTTAACACATTCACATCAGAAGGAACCTCTGAATTTTCAGTGGTTTACCGTTTCCGCATCGCTTCATAAATTGCCAGTCAGTGCAGTTTGAAGACGAAGAACCTTCAAGGACGACGGTAGACTGCGAAGCGGAGACCTCCATGTTGCATATTGGGAGAAATTTGTTTAATTCGTTACAGTTCATGACGTAATGTTTCTAGGTTTTGTTGCTTTAGTTGTAACTGATGCTCATAACGATTGATAATTAGTTGCTGTTGCTACTGTTGAGATACTAAGTGATTAAGCTAGTCCGACTGGACACATTGACCCTGCGTTACTGCTTCCATGTTTCACTACACTTGAATAAAAAGGAGTTTGTAATACCTACCGTACGGCAGTTTCTCCCGTTGGAGAATGTATTTTCTTGAAATTCAATACGCAAATACACTGTTCACAAAATGTTTTCACTTCAAAACACTAACCGCGCTATTCACACAAAAACACTGACACCGTTGCTCGAGAAAGTCCGGAGCAGCACGATGTGAACACTAGCATGGCTTTCTGACGACTTCCGGGAGAATGATGAATCATGTAAGGAGTAAATTTACAAGAGTAGTATTAGGTAAGAGAATAAATCAAGCCGCCAAGAGTAGTAATAAAATGAATATTTCGAACTAAAAATAATGTTGACATTGGAGACTATTTTTCGATTCCGATGCATTTGACATAAATTTGTAAGAAGACATAATATGACTAATTTTATTGTGCTAATCTGAGAATCCATTCAACTTGATCCATCCATTAAATATAACAAACATTTTCGGTATGTATAAATCCTAATAGTCCAATCATTCATTGATAAAAAAGATCTAACTGAAAAGTTTTGGAGAAGTAGTGATTTTTTTGTTTTGAAGGGGCTGAGTACATTGCATCCTTAAGAAAATATTTTTAAAAAATCAAAAACTTCCTTATTATCGACCCTTTTTTGTATATTTAACTTATTTTCAGACAACTGTGCACTCTACGAAGGAAATATCTGATTGTAAAAATAAAACTAAACATAATTTATTGCACCTTTTACCCGTTCTTTTTTTTTTCCTCCGATGAAGTACAAGCACGCTAGACAACGTTGAATTTTTACTCCAGCATTTTGAAAATTTTTGTCTGAAAGTTGTGGAAAAGTTTTGAAACTTTTGAAATACATATTAAGCAGATGATGAGTACGATTTTTGACTTTTCCACTTCAAGAAATTTCAGAAAGTATATAAAATATCGAAAAACTATTTAAAAAATCATGTCGGGTTTGTTTTGCTTATTAAAGGATACGCATGTTTCAAAGAAAAATACTAATTACAGCAAGAAACTAGACAAACTTTCCTGTAATCTATTCCACTGCGAGTTTTTGCCTGGCGAATAGTTTACCTGTTGATGTGAGAATACCCAATGTGTATTTTCTGGGTAGTAGAGTTGAAGCACTAAAAGATTTAAGCATTTTGAGGGAAGTTTAGAAGGAATCATTGTCGTTTTCCTGGTGCACTGCTATTGCAAATAATAGACGGAAAATGTTTATAACTTTTTGAAGAGTATTGCACTAAAATTTCCATTAGTGCACTTATTATGAAAGTAATGAACACTTTCGGAATATACCATTCAATAGTTTTTCCCTATAATATATAAACTGCATTTGAAAAATTATATATTACTTTTTCTTTTTGTTACTAAGTATAATAATAATTGATATGACAAAACTAAATAAGTTAATTCTGGGTAGTAGAGGTCAAGCACTAAAAGATTTACGCATTTTTAGAGAAGTTTTGATGGAATTATTGTCATTTTCTGGTGCACTGCTAGCTCAAATAATAGACGGAAAATGTTTATAACTTTTTGAAACTTTTTGCCCTAAAATTTGTATAAGTGCACTTCTTATGAAGGTAATGAGCACTTTCGGAATATGCTATTCAGTTGTTTTTCCCTATAATACATTTCCAAATTATATATTTATTACTTTTTCTTTTTGTTACTAAGAATTTGTTAATAACAAGTGACAAGACAAAACTAATAATGTTTATTCTGGGTGGTAGAGGTCATTTACTAAAATATGTGCTCATTTTGAGAGAAGTTTTGAACGAATTATTTTTTTTCCTGGTGTACTGCTAGCTCAAATAGTAGACAGAAATTGTTTATTAATTTTTTTAAATTATTGCACTAAAAAATTTTTAGTGCACTAAATATGTAGGAAATGAGTACTATTTGTAAATGTGTAAATGTATTTGTAAATGCTTTCTTAAAATGAAGGATATGGGAGTTCAACTTTTTAATATATTTTTATTTTTTTGGTATTTTGTTTATAACATTTTTTTCGATTAAGGTCAGATGTGTTTTTTTGTTCTAGTACAAATCAAGCACTTAAAGTTTCTACAGATTACATTGAAATATAATGTAATATTTTTGTGTTTTTGAGATGCTCTGCTGACTTAATATTAAGTCAATAAAAATGTTATAACAATTAAAAGAACAATGCACTAAATTTTTTTCTTGTGCACTTAATAATCACTAAATATCCACTAATTTATTATTGTAAAAATATTGAATTCTGCTGCAATTGCTTTGCTATATTAATGTAGGGGGTTGCGAGCTGTGCGGGTTGCGTATTTTTACTCTTGCGACGCGATCGTCATCTTCGAAGAAGGTATAACAAGTTTGTCTTCCATGATGATGTGGTGATTGGTGTAAACAAAGTGTAATAAATCAATATCTTCCTATGATTTTTTCGAATTTTCTTCAAAATTTAAAAATGGTGGCTTGAACCAGATCAGCTGTTGTTACTTGGGCAAATATACTCGGATAAATATAAGACGTACGTGATCAGAAACGTGCAGTTGATACAAAAAAAAAAGAAGTTTTTTCAACATTCGCAAACTTAACTTTAATAGCATTGGTGTGCTCGACCAAAACTATGATTTTTCCAGAGAAACTTAAGATCTCGCTGGTTGTAAGAAAAATAATGTTTCACCTAAAATTATCTTGCAAAGTGTTTAAAAATATTAAGAAGCAATTATTTTCAGTAGGAACAGAACAATTGTTTAAAGTTCCTATTGGATCTAGCCGGAACGAAGATAAAATATCATAAATAAATAAATTATTGACTTAAAAAGTTTAAAGATGCGTTTGATCACGTGGAGGCAATGTCCTTTCATAACAAACAAAGTTTATTTCATATCATCAATTCCGATCAATATTCCAAAAAAAAAAGTGAAGGATAACCCGCACCAAGATTGTCTCCAGAATGAATATTACAATTTTGAATAATGAGAAACAATAGTTACCATTCGTTGAAATATATTTGTCTTCAATTAATTGAATGGTTAATAATGTGATAAGACATACAACAAACGTAACAGTAGATGCACGCACATTATTATGGTCATTAATAACGAATAAAAAATTAATTGTATAATTTAAACGCATTCTATTTCTTTAACTTACATCAATTCTAACTTCTTAGTTTCTGATCAGGTAAAAGCACCAACATACGACACCATTTAGAATAAACTAAGTATGTCGTGCATTGATAAGAAATGGCACTCGCAACTAGATGGCGGCGAGATCCCTAAGATATAAGGTTTACAAGAGTTTCGGGGGTGTGATTTACAAATTATCCGAACAATCCTCTTCTGAAAGAAAATACATATGAACTAAAATTTAAAACTCGACGTGAATATAGTCAGAATAACTGAAATCATCTAAATCCTATCTCTATTTAATATTTTCTAAATCTAAATCCTACCTCTATCTCATTTATTTAATCCATTCTTCTATTTTGTTGCAGGGCGATTCTGGAGGTCCTTTGATGGCTCCCGTACCTGGTACCTCGATGGCGCCTGACGGTCTCCCATCTTTTTATCAAATTGGGGTTGTTTCATTTGGTTATCGCTGTGCAGAACCTGAGAAGCCTGGAGTATACACAAATACAGGTTATTTTATGGACTGGATACTAGAGAATGTAAAATAACTTCCTCAGCCTGTGATATTTTATTTAATACATTTCACCTAATTCATGCTGCCTAACATTAAATATTAAGAGATTGTTTCAGTTCTTCGCCATTATTACTGGGTCTAGGCACATATCATGTTCTTGTTACATTTTGTAAATAACTCAGAAAAAAAAGTGAAATAAAAAGATGATTGCTTACTTTTATACAATAAAAATATTTGAACAAAATAAATACGTTAATTATGCAAAACCTAATATTCATTTCCAAGTAGAGTACGTATTACTTCTCATGGGTGTTTTGTTTTAAATAAAAATATTAAATATTCAATCATTGACAATCTATTAAAATTATCAGAATCGTCTTGAAAAATAAATTAATTTAAAGATTCAATTAAATTTCGCTTACATTTCTATCACTGACGAAGTACTGTTTAAAAACCCAAGAAGCTTTTCGCAAAGCAAAGACTGATAGAATAAAACATCTAAGTATTTAAACCAAGGACGAGAAAAAAAGGAATATTTATAAGAGATTGTCGATAAGTGTTTCGTAATATGCTTTTTCTTTAAGTTCATGAGAAAAAAAATACAGTTCCTTAAATAATGAAAAATCAAGCATTGTCAACGGTAATTTTCACTTTGATATTGCCTAAAATATTTTTTTAATGCTTCAAGGCATAGTTCAGTTATTATTATACTTCAAATCATTTATTTATAAATCAAAATAATAAATATGAAACTCTTTTAAAAACAATGTTTTATTTACGCCAAGTACTAAAACGAATAAAATAAGTTTAGGTTTGTATTGAGGTAATGCAATGCCAAATGCTATTACCACCATACATTTTTATAGATTCTAATAAAAATAAACGTACTTTCTATCACTAAAAATGAACGTGGAACGTGAAATGTTAATAAAAGTAGATACCAATAAAGTTCATACGACAGTGATTAGTGGGTAAGACCTTGCCGAAGTATTTTCTTTACAATTTGCACGACAAGCTTTTTGGAAGCAAATAATTCAACATAAATATTAAATCATTTTCAGCGATAAAGTAAGTACTACAGAAATGGCGCGATAAAGTACAAGACGACTTCAATTATTAAAATCAATAAATTATTTTACGTCGTAGAAGAACTGGTGTAATAGGTAACTTTTAACTGCGATTTCGAAAACATTCAATTTAATAATATCTTTTATATTTTTGGGGAGAGAATTGTATAGAACAATTCCCGAATGATATGGCCCTTTCCGGCAAAGAGCGATTAACACTCTAGAACAATGAATATTATTCCAATAGCGAGTATTGTGTTTGTGAACAAGAGTGGCGCTTCGGTAATGCGGTCAAAACAAACACGACCGTTTCATAAATATAAATGCAGAGCAGTGTTAAAATATTATATTTCTTCAATAAAGGTTTTCAAGAGTTTCAGGGGTGTGATTTACAAATTATCCGAACAATCCTCTTCTGAAATTTGAAAGTTTGGACGCTCTAACCGGAATTGCCCCAGAAGATTATGCCGTATCGTAAATGGGAGTAAACGTAATAAACACAACGGAAAAAATGTGAACTATGGTCAATACTTATCTTTAATTGTCAATACTTGAGCAAGGTGATAGTTGTATCTTGCGTTAAATACTTAAGAGGATTACGAGATTTAGTTGTTGACTATAAACTGATCAATCGATGTTTGAGATGAACTGAAGAGACGAGTGGGGTCGTTTATCTTAGTTCCAAGGTTGAAGGTATCAATAAAATTTCTTGAATCAATTTATAGGTTAATGTGCGGAATCGGATACACTGAATATATCAATGTTGAAATAACAACAATAGATTTTGTGTGATTGCGTGTAATACGTTTCAAATAATTTCAAATCTTCGGAAAAATATGTCAAGATGTGATTGAGGATACCTATAAATACATAACACAATAATAAGTATGTCGGTCAAATTAATTGTAATAAATTCGAACACGCTATCAACGCAGTTCTCGTAGTCTGACAATTGAGAAGATAAAATATCATTACGTATGTAGATACATGTACCTAACTCCGTGGGGATTTTTTCCTTTAAAATCTTGTCGACAGTTACAAGTTGCTAAACAATAATGAGAAATAAAAGAGTCATTGATGTGTTAGTATGTTTTGTGAGACACAGCAAATCGAATGTATTTTTGTGTACAATAATTTCAATGTCTGTCAATGTTTGAAAGGGATTGGACATAATGATGAAAATAATTATTTTATTTTCGCAAAGACTTTGTAATTCACAAAAAATGGAATTGAAGTTATATTGTGGAGGGGAAAATAAATTTGGTACACCTTCCAGATCAAGCCCGCGCACTGCAGCTAAACGCGATTGTCACCATCGAGTATTCGCCTAAATAATGTTTTTCACATAAATAACACACAACTGATCGTATAAATGATCATGTAAAAGCCGTTATGATCTGGAAAATTTGCTAACCGAAAAGAGAATACTAGATCTTTTTGGATCTAGACCACGTGGTATCATTAACACACTGTGTTTTATTAATATTTTTACAGTATTACAATGTTTCCTCTTTACATTATATTCCATCTTTTAACCTTTAACCCTATAAAGGTTAATAACCTATTAATGTTTAATTGTCTACTGTTTTGTGTTTTTACAGTAATTTTGGTCATGTAAATCATTTTTGTTTTTATAATAAATTGCGCTATTTAAGTAAACTTTTGTATTTATTTCCAAAAATGGGACTTAGTTACGAAGCTCTCACTATATTAGTTTGGTTTACAACTGTTGTGAAGACACCTAGCAACCAGAAAGGAGGTCGAAAAGCCAGAGGAAGTGGGTTAGTGGATAATGACGTATGAAGACAAACAGTGTATAATCGGGGGAGTAGTGGACTAGAGAGAGCAGAGGGAGCAGGGGCAGAAGGACACAATGACTGCTTGGGCGTTGCAACTGATGTGACACCCACGCCATTCATCTGACATCTGACCTGCCTTAGGAGAAGGACTCAATAGCTGTGTGAGCGTTGCATTCCATGTGACACCCCAGCACCTTCACCTCCGACTTCCGCACCGATTAGAAGCTGGAAGCAAACGAGTCCGTCGAGATCTACACAGTGACGTCATACCTACTTCTTTATGCCACCTGCGTCCACGGAGCGTTGTAAGTACTAGCCATGAGTGTCACTAGCCTCGTTACTCCTGCCTAAACCTCCGCCAACCCCTTTCCTCCTTCCACGTTGTGTTAACCCTTCGTGGATTCAGTCGGCCAACCAGATAAGAACCACGAAGGGATAACCGCGACACAACTTTCATAATAAGTTTCGTCAAATAATACAATTTATTAATTTTAATAATTGCTTAAATAAATTTTATTCGGTTCAAATACGGGCAGAAAATTTTCTTCGTGCCAATAGCACGAAAGCACTGTTGCGTATGTTGGCACAACCCGATCAAACATTAAACAGATGTATTCATGGGGGCTCATCCTGCAGACAGCTTCAATGATTTTTTTGCGAGTGTGCTTGCAATAATGAATTTGGAAGTGAAATTTTGAAAAACACAAAAATTTATTAACTTGATGAATTATGTTACTCTTTAAACTGAACAATAATTTTAAATCACATAAATACAAATATATAAAACATGATTTAGTATTTTAGAATACAAAAATTAAAGAAGATTAGTATAAGAAGCGTTCAGAGAAAGTTGAAACTTAACCATACTACACAAACTATATCGTGTGTCCATGTGTCGGAATTGTTTGCGTGGGTAAAGGAATGAAAAGGGAGAATTGTAATAAAAAATCATACCTAATTCACGAAAAAATACTACGATCCTCCTCCATTGAGAATTTCATATTTCAAATAAAATTACGGTAAAGCCCCTACATGTCATTGATGTTTGTGTTTGCGGCGTCTGAACTTTTGGAATGATCTTTTGACGCAATTTCAGACGTGGCCGTAACAGTACTTCATATAAGCTTGAGCAAGAATCCATTCACATCTTTTGGAAGCATATCAACCTGTGTATTGTCTTACTTTTTTTTGCGTCCCGCGCATCTTGCGATGCAGAGTGGAGTCGACATTTAGCGTAGAAATTGCACTCGTTTATTGCCGCCAATATCATCAATACCTAAGCAAACGGAGTTATATTCTGCCGCTCTGAAGCTCAGATTTACTTCCCTGAAATCATGTTGACGCATTCTTAATACCTTGCCTTCTGCCTAGCAGCGCGTCTTGGCAATAATTTCATAAGGTTTGGTGGGGTCCTCCCTCCCTATGTAACAAAGCAGAGGTTGAGTCCCCCACCCCCAATCTAAGACTCAAAATAATTTTTAAATAAGAAAATTCACGAGAAATTATACACCAATTTGACATTGTACAGTTTGCGATTGTTTTATTTTGTCATTTCTTGTTCTGGTTCACGTTACCTTACATTAGTCACTACTACAGAGTCGGTTTGTTTTTTATAGCTGTGGACCACGTCAAACCGAAAGGAACGACTGCCTGGCATGGATACATGAGTTTAATGAGAAAAAGAGTCGCTCATTTCATGTCAGCGAAGCCGCGAGGATTCAACTGGAATCATTTAAATCGTCTGATAAGCAGTCACAAATATATGAGTCCAAGATATCGTTTTGTTAACTCCAGCACTTTAAATGCATATTTTATTATACTTCCAAAATTATTCCCAACACAGGGAGTAATCTCTTCAGTTACTAGTCAAATGATTCGTATATTTCTCACACAAAAGACTTAATCTTTTCACTCGTACATCTCTACTTCGCAACCAAGAATTGTTTTGTTCGTCTCCCAGCGACGCGACGGTTGGCCCGATGCGCCGGAGCCCAGCGCTGCAGCTTTCACGTGGCGCCTTGGGCCACGGGCCGCCAACGCTCGCCCGCCTGAAGCCATGAGCTCCTGCGGCACTCGCTGCGGGCTGGCCCCGTCCACGTCGGCGTCGCCAAGGGTAGCTTCTGTCAAGGGCGGGCCGTTCAGCTCCACGTGTATGCAAATGCCGTCGTCGGCCCTCATGCCTCAGCCGCCGCCTCACATGTCGACGCCGCGAGGATTCGGTCCTGTCGCGCACTCCACTGTCTCTGCTACCAGACCACTGTATGTACATTGGAAAGTGGGGAAGTGTGAAAGGGAGGGATGGCAGAAGGATACGGTTCAAAATATGCTTCTGACCCATCAGTTTGATATAACTCCATTTTTTATAGATATTAATTGATTCCAAAAAAGTGAACCTTCTTTTTAATTTATTTTTTTTCCTTTCCTTTAAATACTTTTAAAAGTATGGGGGAAATTAGATGATTCTGTAACGTAAAGACCGAATTACCGTGACGGGATTTATCTCATTGAAACTCTTCAACCTTGGGACAAGATTCTCGACGACACATTTAGAATTACTGAACTTGGTCACTGTAATATCTCGAGAAAGAAAACAAAACTTGGTGCTTAACACTAATGTAAATGTTGGATAAAAATATACAAAACTAACCCTGAAAGAAAAAAATACAGCATCAAATTACTCCATAAATGAATATTATTACTTCTACATCGCGCGCGGCTCGTTTTGTAATTGGGTCTTCTTTAATTAATACTTAACTTACAAACTCATTAACAAACACCCATCTGACTTATTAACAAACTAGGTGAAAGGTCTGCACTAACGCTCATAATAACACAAAAACTATTACATTTACTAAATACTTATTATTTCTACATGACTCTATACTATTCATCGGTGGAAAATATAAATATTATAATATAATTCATACATTATTCTCATCTCATATGTCGTGACACTGAATGTTTTTATTTACACGTTCTGCTCGACCGTTTCGAAAAGTGAAATTAACGGTTTCTATTACTTAACGTTTTAATTAATTTATCATTGTTGAATCACCGCAGAATCTTGTTTTAATTTCCCTCCCACGCTTCCTCTCATGGAGCAACTTAAGCTTACGTTCTACCATTGAGATCTGGGAGCACACGGTCGCTGAGAGATAACTCGGCTGAGTCTCTAATTTCTGTGTACGGTGGTCTAGGGTCAGCAACGTGCCAACGTCTACGTAGCCATTACACTCCAATCGCGAAAGACGGGCAAGTGAAATGCGCGCCACTCATAGGTCATTTGTATCGCGATGCCTCCGCGCATCCCTGCAATGAAGTTAATTAGTGGACCTGCGTGCTTTTGATTTTAGGGTGCACGTTTTCTCACCACCGTTATTACATTATTCCCTGGTGGTAAAAAACTCTCTGTGAACACCATTGACATTGATGTCTTACGAGTGTCGTATTTAGCTAGTGGGCCCCAAACATCGATCATCTGCGAGCGAACCAAATGAATGGTGACTTCTTGAAGAATCAAAGTGCTCTCTATTTGACAAACGATCATATGAATTTTCAAATCACCTTCTTTATCCCTACATCTATTATCAGCACCAATGCCATTTACTTTCTTCTCCACCTCATCTGGTTTCTTGTAGTTTCTCATGCTTCGTGACCCAAAAAAAATTGTTGTATTAGTCTCTGTAAGAGAATATCCTGCACAATTCTGATGATATTTTAACTTTATTGTCTCTCTCTCTCATCTCCTGCACATTTCCAATAAGTTACTTTTACTCGCTTGTTTAGTCCTCTTTTCTAACTTAAGTCGCTTCAATATATGCGATGCTAAGACACTGCCCAAAGACACACTTGTTACTGCGTCTGAGCTACTTAGTTACTGCTGTCTTTCAACTCACTGTATTTCAGTGATGACTCGTGATTTGTTGATCCGGTGGTTCACGCTTACCTGGTAGGAATGAAAATATTTACAAACTTAAAAGTAAAAAATAACATTCATTTAGTCTCTGTAAGAAATGTATATAATGCAATGAGTATAAATCAGTAAATAAGGGTCTATTTCCTCCTACATTAAAAAAAATCTTCACCGGTTGATCGCGCCACGGGTCGCCACTGACCTCTCAATATTTCAATCACTGAGACAACCAAATTCAGCATGTGAAGTAAAATTATCTTTTTGGTTGCTATTGGAATTATAACCTCCTGTTATCAGTCCACACAATTGATCACCTAAACATATCTAATATTTTAGAACTACCCAGTGACAAGAAAAAATATTTAAATTAATACAGTTATTGGGCATATTACGCATGTACACATAGTGTTTTTGCGACATCGGAGTAACTCCCAATGCGTATAGATGGTGTTTTATTCACCTGACGCTGCTAGGTACAAATTAAATTAGAAATGTGTTATAAGTACGGAGTATGGTTGAGTGTGACACAGACGGTTTTGTCAAGATTCCAGAAGAACTGAAAAACCTAAATTTAAAAGTTTTGTTTTTTGCGTTTAGACTCTGGTTGACTTTTCCAGCTCATAAGTCAGGTTCTGCGTGCTATTAAATACCGAGTTTGATGCTAAGGAACACCGAAACTGTGAGTCTACTTCAGAAAACAAATTATTTCGATCCCCGTATCGGAACCTTGGCAACAAGAATTAATGCTGCTCGATAGCAGCAGCGTTCTCCAAGTCACATTAATTGGTGGTTGTTAGATTGCTATTATTATAAGGCAATGCGGGGAGTGCTGGTGTTGCCGTTTTGCTTCCTGCGAGAGTTTCCTCTCGCTTGAGGTCACAGATATTTGAGAAGTACCTCGTTGTGAGACTGAGGATATACATTGCGATATTTAATGTGATGAAATGGCCACTCTACTGATGTGATCATGCAATTAATTATTGTAATTAATTGAAAAATGCCCATACTCCTTGTTAAAGTTAAAATTCGTTCGAATCCACCAAGCAGGCCTCCTCAGTGGCCATTGCCTTACTTCACGGAGACGATGGCCCATCCGCCGTACAGAACCCTTGGTCGCGCCTCGTCGAAGTCATGGTCCAACGGCAGCGGGGAACAACAGTTCGCTCCTCGGTCAGTGCGCGCACTCGCAATGGCAGCCATGGGTGCATCGGCACGCTCCGCCGCTCTGCGTGCGGCTGCTGCAGCCGCAGTCGCTAATTGCGCGATGGCGCAGTCTCCCCCACCCGCGTCTCCAAGCGTGCAGACGCTACCCCCTGCTCAGGGATCCGCCAATCCAAGTGCAGCGACTTCGCACATACCCTCCACGCCCACAATGGCCAAGGGTCCCGAAACTCCTTTGGCGGTAGGACTCATAATAGCATTGTCCTTTTACAAGCACTATCCTATAATACTCAAAACAGACAATACAAAAAAAATTCATCAATAATAAAGGGACATGTCAGTGTGGATTTAATGACATCTTACATAGTTATCAGATTACGACAGTACTAACATAGCTATCAGATTTTGCATTACGCATTTTCTTGTTTTACACATCAGTTAATTTTATGTAGAGGTAGTATAAAACTAATTTCATCAGTTATGAATCAGAACTGACTAAATTATAGTCCCCAATAGAATAGTTTATTTGGGTCATGATCGCATATTAATACCATATATAAAATTACACCCAAATTATGGTAATCTTGTTCCAAAGGATTTGATCAATTCTCATTAAAATGGTTTTCTCATTTCATAACTATAATTAACGATCTCTTCTGCTCAACGTCTCAAACTCTTTTACAAATCAGTATACCTTTTTAATTTATTCCACTCCCCACTTCAAACACATTACCGCATTCTAAACGCCTCATTATAACACTCTACCCGTATATTCCGTAATTCTAATACTAAGAATGATCCAGTCATGCAACGGAATATGAATGCTTGGAAAGCTGTATAGGCAGAATTGGCATATTGTTTTAGAGTGGACTAACCCTCAGGATATCTTAGAATAAAGGCGGAACATTCGCAAGTGATTTTATTTACCAACTATATAAGACCAAGTCCTCAAGAATTGTCCTTCATTTTCTTAATATAGGTTAAGAATTCGATGTTGTTTCATCATATGTATATCATTTAGACATTTTCACTGAATTTTAAGACTTGAAAAAAAATTCTGTGTTTGTATTACCCGATTGGAAGAGATGCAACTAGCAATATCAGAGAGTATTAACCTGAATAAATTCGGTAAACAGAATGAGGGATGATGTAGACAGCTTAATTGTCATGACTAATTATACGTCGTAATTAGCCTCCACAGATTATTATACTTATAATCATATTATTTTACGCGTCGACAAATATGAAACTAATAAGTTCAATTCTCGTAAATCTGAATCCAATTGGATAATATTTTATGACAATATCGGAGAAGAATAACGAAGGAAAAACGACATGAAGTCACCTTTTAAGTCAGAGAGCCAATCTTTTCGCAGCCCACTCACCACCCGCGCGCGGAGGCGAGCTACCGCATCTTATCCAATCGCAGTACTTCGGCTGCCAGCTCCCCTGCTGAGCGCTGCCAGCAACACCCAACAGTGATTGACAAAGCTCCTTTAGAAGGCGTTGCATTATTGCCCGGGCTGCTGGCCGTCGAGCATGACTCCACGCTTGCACCCGAAGTGCAGGAACTGAGGATTGCGCTGCGCAAGTACTTGAGTCAGAGCTCTTACACACGAGCAGGTACGGTTCTCACAAGCAGAAATGTATAAGATCCCATTTACACATTGCATTTTTTCGATGGCCGTTGCTGTATGGTGATGACGTAGCACAAGTGTTAGTTCCCACATGTAACGTGTGATGTATTCACGATCTTGAGAAATTTCGCTACTGTTGCATGTGCGTCAAACTGTCCAGAGGAGTCAGAAAACAAAGAATCACTCTATAGCCCCACGGAAGACTTGCTGTTTGTCAGTGACACACTTCCTACACTAGTTAAACGTATATTGCCATAAATTGATAAACTAATAGGATTCGTGCAATACCAGGTTCGGTGATGATAAAGGCAAGTATTTTTAACCTGACTGTCAAAAGTGATTTAACGGACATTCCAAAGTGGTGAAATTATTGATAATTATGCTTCATATTTCGTTATCAAGTTTCCAGAAGCTTTTTGGAGTTTCTCCGTGTCCCTCTTTATTAGGATGTTTATATCGACCGTGGTTTAGGATCGACTGTAGTTTATCTAGGGCACTTGATATCTCCGCTGAGCATACTGCTAAAACGTTTTTTCTATAAGCGTTAATAATTACTCTCAAACGAACGTACGAGTAAATGCAGATTGACTAGTTTCATTAGTCCTTTTTACTCGTCACATCCCCATCTTCCGACATTCCGCGATTTTTTCTGTTTCTCTCCTTATTCTGTATGTCCTTATTTCTGTAACCTTCTGTCTGACAACGCCACTTAGTCACCTTGAACGGTGCTCCTCCATGTACAAGAAAATAAATTTTTCGAGCTACACTATCGCAAGATGTGTCAAAATTTGCGTAATCTTACACAGATTACGAAAAAGGTAAAGAAAACAAGAATTGCGTGTCATCTTGAGGGCTCTACCGCACTTTGAAGTTTGGTAAATTTTACCATTTTACAGACCTAAACCGTATGCCTAAAATAATATAAAAATCAAGTTTAAAAGATATTTTATCCTTAAAAGAAATGAAACAAAGCACAAGGTAACAAAATAGAGCTTATAATCAATGACAAAAACATAAAATGTAAACTTATTCTTGTGTCCAAAATTTGGCATTTCTGCTCGAGATTGCAACCTGGTTCTAATAAAGTCATCTCTAGAAGTAGCGTCAGTTACACTTTGTGAGTACTCTGTTACCAGTTTAACACATCATTCGACAGATTGTGTGTGACAAAGAAAAGCAACAATTTCCAAACTCTTATCTTTTGTCATGATTTGAATGTCCTAATTAGAAATATGTCGAAGAACTGGCGGTGCTGTAACCTTGTGCCATACAATAATTTCGGTGTAATCTCTAGCAGAAAAGTTAATTTTTGGTGGTTTAAATGTCCTGCGTTTAGTGCTACTTTCAGCTTCTCTAGCATTTATTATTCTTCGCAATGCCAGCTCCCGAATGTGGTCTCTATCATCAAACAACATACTGACAAGTAGGTTTTCTGGGTGCGCAAATAAAGCATTTCTTTCGATAACAGAATCGACAACAGATCTCAGATTTTCAGGTAAAAATCGAGAGAACATAATCAGTTGAAAAATATGATTGGCTCCGTCCTTAAAAGATGTCTTTTGCTTGATTAGGAACCAAATCGGAGCGTATACTTTCACCACGTAGTTGACAAGCAATTGCAAATTTTCTGATGGATTAAGAGTACTTACGTAAAGTCTGAGTATACGATTAGCAGAAGTAAGCCATCTCGAGTGCGCCATTTTTTTAGGTTGACGGTTTGCCAGCTCAGGAGTACAGGAACCAGTTGATGCAGCTTGACATATCTCATAAAGATACTCTTGATCCGTACTTAGTTCATTGAGCACGTTTTTCGGCAAGTCTGGCAAATTACCAGCCATCGCACAAAAAGACACCTCGATTTTATTTTCGCAACCAGCTAATTGTTTTCCAATAGGTCCGGAATATTCTCTAGGACTCGAAGTGCAACCATCTAAGGTCAAAAATAAATGACGAAGGGGTAACTCGTTGGCATAAAACTTTTTCACAATGTGCTGAAATATAATCGGTTTCTTGAGTAGAACACGACATTTTTGCTGCCCTTATTGACTCTTCAACTTGTTTCTGCAGTCGTTTCATTAATCTAGCCGTTTCTTTCTTGTCAACAGCGCTTAGAACCATTTTCCTGTCATTTCTTTGATCCAACAAGAAACTTCTCTCAATGATGGGAACTTTCTTAGGTTTTAAACACGAACACGATTCAAATGAAGTGCATTTACAAGAAGCAACGTCGAAAAACTTATTAGATGACTCTAAAAAACACTTCAGTTTGTTTTCCAAACTTCATTTTGTTTGCATTAGGGGTATCTCTTCAAATTGAGGTACTTTTCGAAATAGGATTTCAGTAGCTGAATAACTCTTTCCTTAGTTACGATTGGAATCGAAGCTTTGGTCCAAATTTTGTTGATCTCGTCATAAACGTTCGCATATATATCGGAATTGGATGGTTCCTTTCCATTATACTTCAATTTCAGGTCGTACTTGACAAATAAAATAAATTTAATAACGTCCCTTATAGTTGGTAGCTGCCGATCGTCAAGTTCTTTGTATGGTCCCAATATAGCACAATTAGTCTCACTACGCCTCGAACTCATTATTTAAAAATCACAAAATCCGCTTTTAACACTGTAACAATCGCAACTGTACTTTTATAGCTTAAAAATTACTTTGGCTACGAACAAAACAATCACGAGTCAAGTCAAGAAAGTCCTCGAAACAAGTTGAAACTTGAAGGAATTTGCAGGTTGAAACCAAACAAATTCGAAGTCGCTGGTAACGTGTTGTTGCATGCAAATCGAAACGTCGAGTATGTATTACACCTAAACAGAAAAAACAGTAAATACTTTTTTATATTTAGTTCAGGAGCCGAAATTAAGGATAGCGAAATTTCACCATAAAAATGTCAATTTTTCAAAGCTTTGAAGATTGGTAGAAACCTAAAGATATAATTTTATTTTATTTTTAAAATTAATTTGGTAATCTACGATCAATTACGCAAATTTCAAGAGGTCTTGCGCTAAGGAAAACAACAAAAGAATTTTTCTGGACACCCTAGTGCCCGTCCCCAACGACGGGGAGGTGGGTGTAATTCTACTTCCAGTGGTTCATATCTAATTTCACTGTTCCTATTATCCAGTCCTCTTTTATTCGAGCTTCACTCTTACTACGTAATGATTTTTCAGTGCAGATTGACAGGAAAACAAAATTAGGTAGGTAGAGATTTTTACCACAGCACTCCGTAATCACATTATGTCGAGACAAGGAGAAATATCAACGATAGCGGGCTCGTAGCAACGACCGTCGGAAAACACTATGTAAACGGGGTCTGACAATATTTCTGAACCAATAAACTCATTTTGGTTCCTCCCTGAGTAATGTACATCAAAACAACCCAATCAAAAACAAAAATATTGAGCTTTATTTGTTCTATTTGCAACATTCATAGAAATATTTATTTTATTGAACGAATTATGTTATAAAAATCACGAACATAATTATGAGCAATGCACAAAATCAATATTAATATTTATTACAAGAAATGAATAGCGCCACTTATAATACGCTCATTTTTACAACAATTGTACCACTCCAAAGAAAAGTTAAGTTAAAAAAAGAGCAACATTAGCGCACATACTTTCTCATGTGTTTGACAATCGGCATTAGCTTCACACAGTAATAATGTGCTTCTCTTCATTATACATCAATTACTAATTTTTCCTCAATTCCGATCATAGAAAAAACTTAAGAATGATAATTTATCTCATCCGTAGTTCATTAATAAATTATTTATCATCAAAGAACTGTCAAAACTGTGGAGAATGATGTGAAGGACAATGAGCAAATTTACTTTTTCTTTCGTTAAACAACACTCTCATTATTGAATTTTGCAATCGTCTTATAAGCTCTTCCATCCCCAGTAGGTACCCCAGTATGTGTGCCGCGTAGCTTCCATACCTTTTAAGCACTTTCGGTCACACTTTTGTCGATAGGCGTTCGCAGCTGCCTCAAGCCACTCCGTCCCTTTTACCCAGGGTCCTCGCCTCTCACCAACATGCGTGTTCGGTCTGGAGCGTTTCGATTTCCTATGCCACGGCAAGTACTTTCTCACATCGGTCTCATTTAAGCAAAATTGTGTTCCCATTCCACTAAGTAAACTTTCATTGGAAAATCTCATGAAATTTGGTAAAGGAACAGCGGATTTATACGTTACACACTTTATTAGAATTATTTCGATTCAAAATTTGAACGCAATTCTGAATTTTTTTAGTAATTACTCTTAAGTTTCTATGAGCATCACCATAAATATTAGATTTAATAATATATTAATCAGCTGGTAGATATTTTATATAATAATTATATAAAATGAGTTACAATGATAGGTTGGATTATTTCACAGAATTTTTAACTCACATAATGGTGGTTTCCAATAAAAATACGTTTACCTTTGCAGAAACGCTCTAGAGCGCATCTTGCAATTCAAGTAATTTACAAACAATGTGGTATATCTAAACCGGGTATTTCAATAAGAATAAGAAAAATAATTCAAATAATCTGATATTGGACTAAGAAAAGGAATAAAATTTAATTCTTTTTAAAAACTATCTTACTGCACATAGTAAAGCAGTGGCGAAACTTTCTCAAATATTGAGCCCTTTTAGAAGCAAACGTTTCTCGTGCAACCGCAAAAAAATTGAGCATAAATAGTAAGAATCGTAAAATTCGCGAGACGCGATAAAACGAATTTTTTATTCCCGATACTTTTTAGTGTTCAGTTCATAGTAGACCATTGTGATCTCAAATGCGATTTTTGAATCGCGAAATAACGCGAAATCGATAATATAACGCGAAATCCACCAAATAACGCGAAATATTGCAAATTGTGCATTTGACTTTAAAAATTTTAAGTGATTGGTGTGTTTAGATGTTTAGGAAAGGAAAAAAACGTGGCCGTGCAATGCGTAAGCCAATATAGCTAGTGATAACCACAAGTGCAGAAAACAAGATCATTGAAGCGACAATTATCCACGAATGAATCTCTCACAAAGGCGAAGAGTGGAAAAGAAGGGAAAGACGGATTTATTATAGACACAACTGGGGCACATTTGAGTGCATTATTAACGTTCAATACTTTCTTGTAACAAGCATTGCTGACTAATAATACTTTTATTTGCGTAAATCTATCTGCAAATAAAATGTTAATAGTTACAGAAGTAAAAGTTAGTTTTATTTAACTGCGATTCGTTAAAATGTAATAACACCGCCAAGTTTCTTATAACACCGAAATCTAGTTTTCTTTAAATGAATTTTACTGAAAAATAAAACCACTTTCACGGATCTCTAATAAGATATGTATTAGTGTACATAAGCTTCATTGAACAAAGTTTCGCAGCCAACACTTGAGCCAGAAGAAAATAAGGAACCTCTATAAGGGATGTGTCTGCGTACAGTTTTTTTAAATAAACATTTTTCTGAATTACCAAAACACTCAACTGAATCCTTTCAAATGAAACAGGTGTATTGCCCATTTAACTTCCCATTTCACGCTCCACAACGCACTATTAGTCCAGGGGGAGAGAGGTGGGGTTGTTTAATATCAACGAACGGTGTAATGAGGCTCCCAATGGGCGTGCCAGCTATTGAGACGTCGGGTATCGTGCCGAGATTACCTTCAGGAACACTGCGCCTCAGCAACGCGTTCAATTCCAGTACGAGCAGTTAGACATGTTCCAGAGGAGTCGCATCCTGGGGTTCCGGGTACCTAGATGAAACTTCCGACTCTCCACGCCTGTTGTGCGGACACCACTATCGCTCGATGGTGATGGCAAAGGGTAGAGGAAAGCACGCAGATGCGGCATCTGGAGGTCTGGAACTCGCGAACTGGTCCCACAGCAACGATTAGTACCCTCCAACGGGATATACTGCTCGCTCTGCCACATCATGTATGTCCCAGTACCATTGGAAGGCAGTTACACATTTTTGGGTTTACCACAAAAAAAATCAACGTTCCCAATTAGTAGCAAAATTTGTTAGATCCACTGAATATCTTTTTCTTTTCTTTTTTCAAAAGTATTATATTATTTCTTCAGTTTATTATACTATTACGTCCATTTTTTAAATGCATTATAGTTAAAGATGAACTTGTGCTTGGGTGAAGTCCGAGTAAGATCAACTACTTTTGTGTTTGGTTCGGGGATATGCCAATAATGGATTACTAATGAGTGAATTGTAATTATATATTATTTAAGAAATAAAAGCACCTTTGAATGTTCAAAATAAGTGACAAACTTCAAAGTCTGATTTGGTCTTTTAACACCAAAAAATGTTAGTATTGATCAAATTTCAATAACCCTAATAATAAGCAACAGTCAAGAAACTGAGGGATAAGTATAAGACAAGAACCTCCATTTTGTAGCACGCGTTACCATGAGAGCAGCGCAAACCGACGCCTCTCAATCTCCAATGGCAGCAGTGTGCGACTTCCTGAGGCAACCAGAGGTGTGGGAGCTGTTGGCACTGAGGCGGCGTTTCAGGCGTGTTCAAAACGAAGCGCAGGCTCGGCCACTCTCTGGAAGCTGAGAAAATCTACACGAAAAAAACCAGCAAGTATAACTAAACCATCAGCAATTGGTCCCATAGCTGAAATAGTATGATCATACACTGGCCTTCACATTTACAGTTTTGATCACCATCTTCAAACACTTCGAAGCTAAATACGCAAGTATCAAAATGTGATCTATAGTGGAAATAAATTATAAAAGTTTCGATGTTTTTTGTATTATTTTCAAATTTGTAATTACCTATAATAACGAAAATATTTTTACGAATTATACAATGGTCTTTTCCAGTCGGCATTACTTCCTCAATAAATCCTCCGGTATTTATGATATCTTGACATCATAGATCATATAAAGCTGCGACAATTGAAATGCGAACCCTCCTTCTTCTATCCACCTCCTACTTTTAAATTACTCACAGTAACACCTCCATGTGAGTCAAGTTGTTTGTAAACCCAGCTAACCGGTTCACCTACTAACAATGGCATTACCACCCACCTCTATCTCCTATCACCCCCATGTAGATAAGCATCAATAGTACACTTCATTTCCCATTTACAAAAATAAAATAAAATAAAAAAGAGATACGCAATGACCGGGTGACATTAAGAATAATTTAGAACATAACTTTAAGAGTTACAGTTGTCATTCCCCCTGATTCAACAAGTGTTCAGCCTTCAGTAGAGTGAATGAGAACAAACTTGGTAATTGTGGAGCGTTAGCAACATCAAAAAATTATAAATTAAATGTCATTCGTATGTTGCTCAGTTTTAATGTTATAAAGCTGTTTCGGCTGCATAGCAGCCATCGTCAGTAACATACACTGAAAAATATATATACATGAAAATGACAATAATTGAAGTATAAAAGCATAACATGAAAATGACAATAATTGAAGTATAAAAGCATAACATGAAAGTATACAATAATTGAGATGTAAAAAGTATTGAAAGGAGTGTAAAAATTATTGAAATAAAGAAAATAACAATGAAAAATGAACAGAAGAAAACAAATATAGAGAGAGCAAACTGACAAAATTACATACCTGATTATTGAGAAAAATGTTTTGGCAAGTGCGCAGAGCGTGCCGAACGGAGGTCATTACATGGAAAGTGTAGGAAGGTTGGTGAGTTGGGGGGGGGGGTTATAACATTAAAATTTTGAGCAACATACAAACGACGTTTAATTTATCATTCTTAAGAGAACAAATTATAAGTACACCTCTTGAAGGAAGGGTCTGTGGAGTGGACGCAATTAGCGGCCTATTAGGAAGATTAAGGAAGATGGGAACAATGATTTTATTAGTGCAAGCTCAGATGTGGCTGGCACCAATTTGAAAAAGTTTTTTGTGAAATGGTTAGTTTTGAAAGGAAACTGCTTTGAATGGTGCGTGATAATGTAAAGGGAAAGTGACACTTGGGTGAGAATCTGACCGTGAGAACAAGACAGACATTTTCAAAAATACTGGAAGGGGCATGAACAAATAGCTAAACTGAGTTTGAAATCAAGATTCCTAGTTGGTGTACAAAAAAAATAGTTCGAATATTCAAAATAAGCACTCTTGCCCTCCAGGGTGGGCAAGTACACTATAAGTAGCGAAATTTTCTTTTTTTCATTTTTTGTAGTCAAACATGAATTGCTTGAACCTATTTTAAAATGTAATCACGGTTATTTCTGAAGAAGGGGTAAATTGCTAGTAAGAAAAATAATGCAGATTCCAGTAGGCGATTCAGTGAGAATCTCATATAGCCACCACAATTTCTTTCAAGGTCCATCCAAAAGACAGAGAATGGTATGATAAGAAAGGGAATAAGTCACCGAGCGTTCGAATCTTGAATAGCCTTCACAAATCGCATTCAGGAATTGAGTGGATTTTGCCATGAAGACTATCAATCGCTAACGAGCGTTGTTCCTTATGAACATAGATGATAAACGAAGAGGTACTTTTACAGTTAGAAATATTGCAAGTGCTATTCAGGTACAAGAAACATTATTTCTCAGGATTAACTATTTTGCAATTTATTTAACAAGCATTTGCGTTTAGGCAATTTGATATCTGAAAAAAAGTCAGATTCGTAGTTCCAATGAAGTAAGCAGGTATGTTTATTGCACAAGTTCTACTGACAGCTCTTCGCCTCTGGTACTAAGAAGTGTTGAACTTATGCAATTATCTGCACAGCCCAATTAAAGTACTCTTAGTCACCTTTCATTTTCATTTTGAGTCAAACAATAAAATCTTTAATACATCATGTGGTCTAGATGAAACACATGATTTCTGGAGAAGTTGGGTAGTTGACTCAAAGATGCTAGTCTGATTTCTAATGTGGGTGTAACACAGTAGGGGTTCATAAATCTCGATATACATTATCAGCACAATATGCTTTTTACACTCTTTTGAATGATGTCCTAAAAGAGCTCTTCCGTTTTTCCTCTAAATGCTTTTTATGTTCCACAAACTGTATAATCCTGCTGTGCGGGCTTCATACGGAACTAGAAGCTGTACCAATTTCAAATTCCTCTCCACAATCTAACGTCGATTCCATTTCACGTGAGTCACAAACTCTTTGCGAAAATAAAATAATTATATTTCATCATAATGTCCAATCCCTTTCAAACAAATTGACAGACATTGAAATTCTGGTACACGAAAATCGATTCGATTTGCTATGCCTCACAGAGCATTGGCTTTCAACTAACAACATCAACGATACTGCTATTTCTAATTATTATTTAGCAAGTTCTTACTGTCGGCAAAATTTTAAAGGCAAAAATCCCCACGGAGGTACGTGTATCTACGTTCGTAATGATATTTTATCTTCTCCACTGACAGGCTACGAGAACTTCTGCGTAGATAGTGTGTTCGAAATTTCTGCAGTTGAACTGACCGACACCGGTATTGTTGTTTTGTGTATTTATAGACCTCCTCAATCAGATCTTGACATATTTTTTCGGAACTTCGAAAATGTTTTAGAACATATCGCACATAAATCTACTAAATCTATCGTTATATGTGGTGATTTCAATATCGATTTCTTGAGTACATCCGACTCTGCACATTCACCAGTTAATCGATTCAAGAATCTTATCGACTCCTTCAACCTTATTACTACGATAAATGACCCCACTCGCCTCTCCGGCTCATCTCAAACATTGCTAGATCAAATTATAGTCAACAATGGAATCTCGTATCTCTCTGAAGTGTTTATCGCCGGATACAGTGATCACCTTGCTCAAGTATTGACTATTAATAATACACTAAAACCGCTTAAAATCCTTTACAAATTTACAAGAGAGTTTAATGACATAAATAAATCCATATTCGTAAATTATTTGCGTGAAGAAACATGGAAAGATGTTTACAATTGCCAAAACACCGACGACAAATTCAATGTATTTATCTCAACATTCCTAAAACATTACAACTCTAGTTTTCCCATAAAACGCAAGTTAATTAACACAAAAAAATACAATAGATGGATCACCCTAGGGATAAGAATTTCTTCAAAAAACAAACGCCGTTTATATTATCTTTCAAAACGCTATAACCAACCACCCGAATTCCATAATTATTTTCGTAAATATAAGACTATTCTCCGAAAAGTAGTCTATGCAGCTAAAGTTATGGAAAACGACAGGCATATACTAAAATCGAACAACCGGATGAAAGCCATGTGGAATATTGTTAACAATTACACGTCAACTTCTGAAAATCGCGAAGAAAATGTTTCTTTACTAAACGATGGCAAGATCGTGTCAAATCCTCAGGACATCGCAAGTTTGTTTAATTCTCACTTCTCAGAAGTTGGTAAAATAACGAACTCAATATATCCAAATCAATGTCCTCCAATTATATCCACCCACATACCCAATTCTATGTTCACTTCCGAAACTAACGCCAGTGAAGTCATGGGAATCATCAGCTCATTAAAAAACAAATTTTCACGAAGCATAGATGATATACCTGAGTTTATTGTTAAATCTACGTCCCACGCTATATTAAATCCACTCGTAAGTATTTTTAATAGTTCTTTATCGGAAGGGGTGTTTCCCAACATATTTAAGAGAGCTAAAGTGAAACCTTTACACAAGAAAGGTAACAAACTTAATATTGGAAATTACCGACCAATATCTCTACTACCCACTTTCTCA
>NNCF01126297.1:1742264-1760284 GCA_002313205.1 Laupala kohalensis
AACATATTGACATTCTATTAGTATTATAACTCACAGCCAAGTTTTTATCTTATCTAGGAACTTTTGCTGAAATTTTTGAATCCGCCTCTGCCTTAGGGCCCTTGATCGGAATTGATGGGATGGTCCCTTGCTTGCTTCCGGAGAGTAAATTAGTTTTTTTCCCTCCACGTGGTCATACGCAGTTTGTACTGTTTTTTGACAATAAATTTATTTAAATTTATTTACTTTTTGTTACCTGCATCAGGCCAGTGACAGACAGGCAAAATTTTTCATGCTAGTTCAAACAGACCTGAGCGTTTGTCCATCTAGGTGTTCCCCCTCCCAGCAATTCTCTTTCGTTGACATAGAAATACTCCGTAATAATCTATAGCTGTATATAAAATTTCTGTTAAAGTGGTTTTATTAACATTATATCCATGTGCTTTATAGTCGTAAAAATGACCTCCAATTTAGACATGTGGTTTTAATTTTTAAATTCACATTTACCTTCTTTTAGGTAATCATCATGCGTTTTATCATCATCAAATAGATGAATTATCCTCACATAACATAATTTTTAAACAAATTGAACCATTGTTTCATTTTAGGAAAAACATTGCTCCATATCAACTTAAATGGAGTATGTTTCATGGCTGAAACAAGTGTAAAATGCTTAATAATTCAAAATAATATACTGTCTCCTATTATTTACAATAATGTAACTACAATTTATTGTAGTTGTTTCCTACAAATGCCTACAATTAGTGACATTAATTATGTTATTGTGAAAAATGGTTCACACAAAGATTTGTTTGGAGGGAGAGAAATCTTCTTAGAAATTCAAAAATAAAACCACCAGATCAGTAAATGGCACAACAATGAAACACGACATCATGATGTCAAATACAAAATGCAAATTATGGTGGTGGAATCATGTGAGGTCCATCCCATTGGTGTGTACACTTGCAGTGTAAACATGTCAATATGCCAGCACACATGCGTCAATATACAATAATGCACCTCTCCCCATTTAACTGGGTAATATTCTGTCCCAGTCTCTGAGAACTGTACAGAATACTCCTAAGCATTCTATTCACCGATATGTGAAAAAATCAAGCTCAAAATTCCTTTTATCAACTCACAAACATGAATACCACTCTTTATAATTTCCATGGAATTCAAATATGCCAGTAACTATTTTACTGGCATATATTTTGGAGGGGAGTTAAAGACAACAAATGGTTGTTGTTTATTTTGTGTCTACATAATTCAAACCCATCTCTCATTTTTATATTTCTCATCTGAAACTACCTTTTTTACATCAAATATTCAGAGAAATTTTAAGTACAATGAGTATCAACAGGTTTTTATTTGAAAATTCAATAAAACTAAAACAAGAGATTCAATTTGTCACTAGGTTTTTGAAATATTCACCCACAGGAAGGCAGCCATCAAAAAATTATAGATAACAATGGAGCAAATTTAGAGCAAGAAAACTGAATTTTGGAATATATTTCAAGAGCATAAGTCTTTATACAAAAAAAAATTTAAAATGTCGCTCTCCAAAAACAAAAAGACGACTTAGTTGTGGGTGAAGCAGATTTCAACACTTGCATAATATACAATTGCTCAAGTGTTAGTGAATCTATTTGCATGGTGCTGTATGCTCCAGAAATAAATGCATAGACACTTTTCTTAAACAAAATTCCTGTAGAATTGGTAATGCTTTTTGCTGCACACAAACTATGGTCGGAAATAACATCTAAATAAAATTATCAAAATAAATTTCTAATTTTCTTAATTGAATTTTCAACCTAAAATCTGTCTTTTAAGGTTACTAAAAACTTGTTCACAGGTAGCCTTAAAAAAGGGGTATCCAAAATGGCACCCTCCCCAGGTCTCATAAGATGTAGGTACTGGACTACACTCCACAAAGTCAAATGTGTTTTAAATATGTACAATAAAATATGCTATTAAGACTTAAGTGTGCATAATTCCTTAAGACCATCATCATGTCAAGATTTGTTAATACTCTTCATCGGTCCCATCCAGAAAACAGCCACCCCACCATTCATGACTACATCAATATATGTAGTGAAAAGACATTAGAATGTACAGAATCAGTTTTAATACTAATTTCATTGATAAAATTCAATAAAAATATGTACATAGTAGTTATTTACATAACAGACAAGTGAAATAAACAACTCAACAAAATAAACATAATTTGTTTAGCTGCAATAGTACCTGAATTATAATACAAGTTAAAACTTAATTTAAGAAATAGTTATTTCAATCTTCACAAGAATCCCTTTCATGATCAGAAACATTTGGTTTAGAAATACACCATTTTTCTCTTTCTTTTTCTCTTTGTAACCTCCTATTTTTACGTACTTCACCATACTGAAAAAATTTTCTTCGAAATTCAGCAGTTGATGTATCTACACTGGCAGTTGAATGAGTCTCCTATAAACATAAGGAGAAAGCAAAAAGAATGAATTAAAAAACTTTTCAACTTCAGAGCAGGTGACACCATAAACTATGAAACACCATAAATGAAAAGTATGTAACATAATATTGGATGTTCATTTCAACAACACACGACAGCTGATTAAAATCATGATTCCTTTGTTTCATACAAATCATTTGTATGAGATTTAATTAAGATTTTTTATTGTCTATACAAATAATAATGTATTAATTTATTGTTTTTTGTTGTTGTGGGGCTTTACGGCACATGTTGACATCAAAGGTCATTGGAGCCCTAAAAACTCGTACAGATAGGGAAAATGCAGTTACGCACTAAGGAGAGCCAACATGACTCTCCCCGCGTGTGGGACTTGCCGAATAACTCAACCATACCCACTAAAGACCCTCTTGAATTACAACATACCAAAACATACATCAAAACCTTGACAAACAAATGGGGGGGGGGGACAAAAAATGAGGGGGGACAAAGAAGGGAGACAAAAAAATGAGGGGTAGGACAAAAAATGAGAGAGATGAAAAAAATTAGGAAAATGAAAGATACCCTAGCCTTAATAGGGTCGGGATCGAAAAGAACAAGAGGTGACCAAGGAAGGTCAGGAAAGAGAAAGGAAGGAGCCTTGTACAAGTAAGTGGAAGTAATGCCAGACTCAGCTTGGGGCCCCGTGTTTGCCAAACATGTACCTACTAGATGTAAGTCCCCTGAGGGGTAATTTATTGTTGAATAAAAACAACCTTTTTACCATTTTTACAGTAGTAAATATTTTTGTCCTAATAATTCTATTTTGTTAACTAATTTAACAAGTTTTGTAAAATAAAATTACATTAACTTCTATAAATAAGTTACATTTTCAAAAATTTGAATATTATTTAAAATTACTCTTCTGTTGTTGAAAGAATAATTGATAATTGGCAATTACAGACATAAATGAAAGAAGCGTTCACGGAGCTATGAACCTTTTTTGTGGAATGTTTAAATGGCTTCTCTATAGTCTCAAGAATAAGTTTTATGTCACCTCCAAGTTTCATGAAAGTTATCTCCAAGCATAAATGCAATTGTTTATGTTAGTGGTCATGAGAGGTGTGATTTCCGTAGATAGTAGTTTATTATCATTGACAGGTAACCATGAACATTATCAGACAGATTGTTTTCAGTGTTCTTTTCTCTCAAACTGTATCTTGTAAATTATGAAGGATGACACTAACTAAAAATAAAAAAATGTTTTCCAACACTGCTTGATGACAAAACAAACGCCCTTATGTTGAAATTTTATTCACAACTTACTTAAACTATTAACAATCAAATTTTTCATAATTTTTCCAGTGTTTCACTCATTCAATGAATGTACTTAAAACATTTGGGAAATGGAAATAACAGAGTCATAGAAACCTACAAAAAAATAGCAATGCAAAAATAACCCATCCTTCTTTTAGTGGCACATTGATGGCAGGGGGAGGGGTGGTGGGCAAAGGCAGCAATGATGAGGCAATCACCCCGGAATTTCACTTGACTTTGTAAAATACATAAAAAAGCACGTTCAATTCATTAAATATTTTTTCATTCTACTTACAATATCTAGAACCCTGTTCCTAGATAACATCACCCAGATTAACATTAATTGTCACTACTTATCCTTTTCACTGCATTTTGTCCTGTATGATAAAGGATATTTATATGCATGCAATGTTATTCTGTACAGAGGTACATTTCAAAAGAACCACACAAATACAAGACAGAAAAAACAATACTGCCACTGCCCAAAAAAAAATTTATTGCCACAATTAATAAAAGGGGGATTTCTCTACGATGAAACCATTGGGAGGGGGAGCAAAATTGACAAACTTGAGGGAGGAAGAAGAAGAGAGAAGAGGAAGAAAGAAATGCTTGCTTATCTTAGCAATTTCAAGTATAGTGTCTCACATTTCATTTGCCATTATTTCTAGCATTCTATTTGGTATGTCATGATGAATATAATTAAAAAACTTTTCTGTCTAACATTTTTTTCAATAGCACATAATCAGTTGATCTCAGCTTTAATAATTCCACAATATTACGATTTTAAAATAGCTTCAATTTCATCCCAGACCACTGTCTCTCAATCAAGGTCACACGCTGAGCCAGAAGTCGGCATTGATTATCTGTTCTACGGAGACTTATCAATTGTTGATAGCGAAGCATCATGAATCGAACTTCCCCCACTGCAATTCTCATATACTCCATCTTCCAGTATAAACAACTATAAATTAACCATTAATCTCATATTACTATGCAACAACTCATTTTTATCGCATATTGTATGAAAACTATTTGAATTAGAGAGTAGATAGACTTTGGGAGGACAGTCTGTTGCTACCTCGATAAACTATGGAGAGACAATTAGGTGATACCATAACAAGTGTACATGTTTTTTTATAATTCCATTTCAGAGGGTTAAAATGAAATCTCTATTTTTTTCTTACAAAACAGTTCTTACAAACCCACACCCCTTCTAACTGCTGTCACTGTAGACAATCATACCAAAGTTAAGTATACTAATATTGACAATTAGCAAGATACATATTAATAATTAAGCTTTTCTTACTCACATGTTTGCACAGCTTTTCATAAGTCAGCAAGTGCCTGCTAGTAAATATAGTGAGAGGTTGTTCTGAATTAGAAACCAATTTCAAACAAGGATGTGTGGGAAGTTTGCTATCAGAGTAATCACTCCTGAAAAAATAACAGACAATGCTTACAAAAATCGAAAACATAAATAAAAATAGTCTACAAAATGACAGAACAATCAATGAAATGTCAAAGAACTAGTGCATATTATCGTAAATTGTTAGGGCTGATGTTTGAGTAGAGGTGGTTAAATCAGAGGAGAAACTTTTGTTTTTTACTCCTTTGGTCTCAAGAGGCAATAAGAAAAATCAGTGTTTGATTTTGGTGAGAGGGAGGAGAAGTAAGGGGTGGACAGAAATTGAACTGAAAAATTTGTTCCCAATAAATAACTGGTTCATTATTAATCATAATAAAATGAAAACTAACTAAAAATACAAATAAAACTTATGGATGTAATTCAGTAAGTTGTTTCTTTTTTGTTTTTTTGTGGGGCTTTACAGCTCGTCGACATCGATGTCATTAGAGCCCTAAAATTCTGTACAGGTAGGGAAAATGCAGTTACACACATTACAAAATATGAGGAAAATGAAAGCTACCCTAGCCCTAATAGTGTCGGGATTGAAAAGAACAAGAGGTGACCAAGGAAGGTCAGGAAAGAGAAAGGAAGGAGCCTTGTACAAGTAAGTGGAAGTAATGCCAGACTCAGCTTGGGGCCCCGTGTTTGCCAAACATGTACTTACTAGATGTAAGTTCCCTGGGGGGTTCAGTAAGTTCTTCAGCAAAGGAGACTTCCCAAGACTGGAAAGATACAATTTTTTTCAACTCAAAGATGTTTCAAATTTAATTCCTTTGTTTAATGATAAGTTCACTAAAGCCAAAACTATGAATTCCATTCATACTTTATTCAACTCAAAAAAAAATATTTGATGAAAATTAAGTTTCCTACGTTTTGATATAAGATGAAATTTCATAAATTTCTTTGAGCTTCATTTATATTGTATTTATTTAATACCGATTGAAGGACAGTTGGATATATTCGTCCAATTTGCGAAAAAAAATGTATGCGCATGAATGCAGTTCAGATATATCCAACACTTCCCTACAACTTGTTTTTGAACCTTCTCTAGTTCTTGTATCTTCCTAAAATAATGGTTAAAGTGTCAAATCTTATTATTATATCCCCTCAGTTAAACCATACTCATGGAGTCAGGCCTATAACTCCTATCTTATCTCTCCCTCTATAAAAAAATCTAACACATTTAAAATGTGTTCCTAACATAACTAATGAAAATTATTTAAATTTACATATTTTAATTTTTGTTAGAAATTAAAAAATTAAATTTTCATAAATTTGCGCTTGCCTTGGTGCAAAAATAGGTAAGAGACAGACATCGACAGCATCACCGGTTTTGGCACTTTTCTCGAGATGTGCCAAGTGTTCATCTGAGAAGAGAATAATATGATATTTGAGTTGAATAATGGTGTTAAAGTTACTTACTTGGGAGGAGAGAAGTTGTAAGAAAAAATTCAAATATAGGTAAAGTGATGGTGTTTTTGTGTGGTGTACCTACATCTAGGTTTAATGTTAGGTTACTATTACCTTTTTCATACAGATAAATTAGTTTTGTGATGTGATATTCAATGGCAATGCATCTCTTAGGCAAATGAAACAGCACTGATTTAAAGATGGTTAATGGACAGAAGTAGATAGATTTATCAGTGATCTTTCTCAGAAGATTTAGTGAAGAAAAGCTTGTGCCATAAAAGGATGACAAGACAATATCAAGTACATAAAAGTTACTTTCAATCAAGAAGTTTGTTGGAAAAAATAACTACAAATTAAATTAAGAAACGATTTGATACACTTTTATTATTCGCAAAATATGAGTAAAATGCATCTAAAAACAAATTTTAGGTTCTACGGTACTACATTATAAAGAGTGCAAAGGGGTAATATTTTAAGGGTTTTAGTTGTTATGTTAATGGCATGGTGTACATTATTTTCACTATATCCCAAAAACTAATCGAGTTATCATCTTGAGCTTTAAATCTGGGAAGAGCACTGTCTACTTTAGGTTTTTCAAAAACCACCCCCTTCCCCAAATTTTACTACTTTTTGAATGTTTGCTTACTTAATTTCCAAGTTTCAATTTTAATAATTGAATATACGAAACAGTTTTAAACCAAGTATGAAAATTTGCACACATAAACTTCAAAACACTAAGAAGAACACAGTCTACTTGAGATTTCGAAAATCTGTTCCCATCCCCCATTTTCATTACTTTCTAATTTTCGCTTTTTTCGGTTTATCCCACGAACTGATTGAGTCATCAACTTGATTTTGTACCTCAACATTGCTTTTTTTAATTACCTAGAAATGGGATTTTGGATTTTTCGACATTTTACTCTATAGGGGGTGTAGAATCGTTTTCATGTTGGTGTAATGTTTTGTGTTCGCGATGGCCTCGAAGCTGCGACGCCTTGCGTCTTCGGTTAATCCGGGCGTAGTAACTGTCAAATGAATTTTTTTCGTGCGTCCCAATTCTATCTCCCGGGCAACACCTGGTTCATTGAACTAGTTAATAAATCATTATAAAACAAATTTCTCAAATTTTCGATATTACACTTTAAAATGGGTGAAAGGAGAGAACACCTTTGGTGCATTTTTCCTCTCTGACATTTTTAACAGAGCAGAGACAAAAATATTAAACATAGATACTTTAAAATTTTGAAAGTATGTTGCATTAGTATTTTGTAGTTGCTAAGAAGGATTTTTATGTAATTTCGATTGTAAAGAGGTGATTTAGAGTGAAATGTACATCTTCGAATTTTCGCAAAATCTGACAAAATAATTACGATATCATTAGGGTTTTTGTGTGCAATCAAACTATTTTTCTTAACACTAAATTATAAAAGGGGGTACATCGTATTATAACAAAAATGCCCAGGCAAAGCCAGGGAGGGTCAGGGAAATTTCAACTTAAACTAATTTGGTGGAAAAATTAGATTGTACAGTTCAAGTAGCAACTAAGTTTTGAAAAGTTAGTTGCAACTAAAACTAAAATGTATTACTTCCTAGTCGTTAATTTAGTTCAACTAAAAATATTGGCTACCCAACTCTTTTTCCAGACATGTTTTTCCAATTTCCTCCATAACTAGACCCAACAATGAAATTTACAGAATATTACCCCTATGACAAATTCAGTTCACAGAAAAAAATATACATGTTTGACATAGGCAAATGAGATCAAGAGATTTATAAAATATTCAAAACTATGTTATTCTTTATCTTAATATTAATCTTTATGAAACACAGGAATGATCCTTTGTGATATAAAGAAATTTAATCGTAGCTTTATGACGGTAGTGTCAGAAAAACATTTTGAATAATCTTTAACATTTGAAAACAGGCAAAGAAAGGATTATTTTTTTCACAAAAATAGCACAATTAAATAATCCTAATTTTATACATATATAGTATACAATTTCCTTTCATTTTTAAGAAGGGATTTTTTTAAACAAAAATAAGTGCTGAATATAAAGACAAGGAATTTATTTAATTTTAAGTTGGGGGAGAGAGAAGAGGACAGGGTAGAGAGATATCTCGAAGAACTTTAATCATGAGGAGTTAATACTTTATTACAAGTCTATCTACAATAAAGGAGTTAAACAAGCACATAAATATATCAAACAATAAATAATAAGTAATTTTAATGCTCACCTTACAACTGGAATCCAACACACTAGCCTTCCTCCAGGTTTCAAGTGCTCTACAGCTAAATTAAGAAGATCGTAAAATATTTGTTGAAGGCCATACTCAATTTTTGAAGGTATATGAGTAGCCAAATGATGTTCTTTTATTTGATATTCTTTGGTAGAACCAATGCGCTCAGTAGCTTCTCTAATTCCATATGGTGCTAGAAAATTACACAAAAACTAGTGAATGCATTAATAGGACCCCAAAAATAATTTTTACTTTAAGAAAATAACCAATATACCTGTATAAGAAAGAAACCGGAATACAAATAAAAGCTACTATAAAGTTGTCATATTTCAAACGAAAGGAGTTAAACAAGCACATACAAATACATCAAACAATAAAGAATAAGTCATTTAAATGCTCACCTTACAACTGGAACAATATTTAATAATATTATTATATATTAAAATCTGTGACTTCCAGTAATAACCACGTAAATGCAATTTTTGAAAAAAAAGTGAGATAATCTGTCAAATATTTGTGTTTTGATAAGGTTCATTCCTATTAGTCTACACGATAAAAAATGTACATCATTCTTGAAACAAGTTGTAAAAATTTATGAACAAATTCTAAAAAAAACACATAGTAACCATTAAAGTATACGTTAAACACACACACACACACACATACCAAAAAAAACGGTAACTCCTATACAACTTTTCTAAAAAAAAGTTACTTATATATACATGAGTATAAACTGAAGAATTTAGATAAATAGGATAAAATAATGACAAGTTGATGTATTTAATGTAACTGGGTAATGATTTTTTCTTCATTTTTCATGGTAAAAAAATTCATTAATTTTCTAAGTTTATTATGTAAAAATATAGTTCTTCATCTTAGCTATGAAGTATAATAAAAGTCCATTACATCAATGTTAATTGCCACAGTTATAACAGAAAAACGTTTTGGAAACTTTAAATGGTCATATCTCAGAAAAACAAAAATTACACATACCTGGTAGTTACTAGAAGTCACAGATATGTGACGGCCGATTTTAGAGAATTAGCTAGCTTAACTGGCAAAAGCCTAAATACTTCTTTATAATTATTTACTGCTATTGGTTGACACAATTGGACCAAATAGCTTGACTCCCAAGCACTAATACGTTGCAATGATTTTTGCTCGATCATGTAAACAATAAAAAATGATACCAATTTTGTTGTGGATGAATTAATGATCGACAACAAGAATTAGTCCTATAGAAGTAATATCAGTTGCGTCTTGAGTGAAGGTGTTAATTCTTGGCTCAGGAGGTATACTGACAAAAAAACACTATCTCATAGTCTACCCAAAAATAGTAAATTTTGTTTCTAAACAGGTAATATTTTATCATACATGAAATCTGGAAATAAGAAGGACAGTTGTTGAATTTAAAAGTTGTGTTCTTCTTCAGTCAAAAGGCAACACACACAGATAAAAAAATTATTTACATGGCAGGTTAAACATTCCATAAACTATTCTGCATAAACTCAACTAAAAAGTAGATGCAATAAAACTGTAAATAAGCATTGTAGGAACTTTTAAGCACAATTAAAGAGCTTAGGTTGGAAAATAAAGTACATCTCTGACATTGTCAACAGTAGGTAGTCTTACTGAATACAAAAACACTTTACATTTTTTCTCAAGTGAAGCATAAACAAATTTTACCTTTCATATCTCGAATTGCCTTGCAGATATTCTTTCATTTTGTCTAAAATCATTTGTAACATCAAAAACACACAAGTCCACAAAAATTACACTTAATTCAGACCAATAACCTGATTTGACTGGACTATCTGTGCGTTATGAGAAAATGATTTCACAATCTCCAAGTGAAGAAAATATTCATAATTTCTTTCCTCATACCAACAAAACAAGTCGTGAAACATAGTACTCTCTAGCCTGCCTCCACGCTTCAACATTTCACAAATAAACCACGAAATTAACCTGGCAAACATCTTCCTAAAACATCACCTGACAGACACAAAAATAACATTTTTTGATTTGTAACCACACCTGACTGCCAAGGACTTTACCCAGCACGGTTTACATCTGAGACCGTCTGGGAATCATCACTTCGGTTCTCTCCTAGCTTTACATCTGACCTCACATCATCTACATGCCCCTTTACCCACTCCTACCTCATCTCTTCCTCCTCCACCTCCCTCTGCTCCTACCTCATCACAACCACCTCCACCTGTTTCCACACCCATTTCTTCTTCCGTTCCCGTTCCTTCACCTACTGCTTCCTCATCTCCCACGTCTTCATCTATTCTTCGATCCACATCTCCTGCCGCCCCTAAACACAGTTACAACTTGTGCTCAGGAGTATAATTTGGTACTCGAAGGTGACAATCGCGTTCGGGTGCAGTGTGCGGGTTTGATCCGGAACTAGAAGTTGTACCAAATTTAAATTCCTCTCCATAATCCAACTTCGATTTCATTTCAATCACAAACTCTCTTTGTGAAAATAAAATAATTATATTCCATCATAATATCCAATCCCTTTCAAACAAATTACAAGACATTGAAATTCTGGTACACAAAAATCCATTCGACTTGCTATGCCTCACAAAACATTGGCTTTCAACTAACAAGATCAATGATACTGTTATTTCTAATAATTATTTAGCAAGTTCTTACTGTTGGCAAAATTTAGAAGAAAAAATCCCCAGGGAGGTATGTGTAGAGAACTTATGCGTAAGTAGTGTGTTCGAAATTTCTGCGGTTAATCTGACTGACATTATTGTTTTAAGTATTTATAGACCTCCTCAATCAGATCTTGACATATTTTTTCGGAACTTTGAATTTGTTATAAAACATATCACACATAAATCTACTAAATTATCGTTATATGTGGTGATTTCAACATTGATTTCCTGAGTACATCCGACTCTGCACATTCACCAATTAAGAATCTTATCGACTCCTTCAACCTTATTATTACGATAAACGTCCCCACTCGCCTCTGCGGTTCATCTCAAACATTGCTAGATCAAATTATCATTAACAATGGAATCTCATATTTCTCTGAAGTGTTTATCACCGGATACAGTGATCACCTTGCTCAAGTATTGACTATGAAAGATCAATTAAAAACACTTAAAATCCTTTACAAGTTTTCAAGAGAGTTAAATGACACAAATCAATCCAAATTTATATATTATTTGCGTGAAGAAACATAGGAAGGTGTTTACAATTGCCAAAACACCGACGACAAATTCAATGTACTTATCTCAATATTCCTAAAACATTACAACTCTAGCTTTCCCATAAAACGCAAGTTAATTAACACAAAGAAATACAATAGATGGATCACCCAAGAATTTCTACAAAAAACAAATGCTGTTTATATTATCTTTTCAAACTCTATAACCAATCACCCAAATTATTTAGTACATATAAGACTATTCTTCAAAAAGTACTCTACGCATCTAAAGTTATGGAAAATGACAGGCAGTTAGTAAAATCGAACAACTGGATGAAAGACATGTGGAATATTGTTAACAATTACACGTCAACTTCTGAAAATCGCGAAGAAAATGTTTCTTTACTAAACGATGGCAAAATCGTATCAAATCCTCAGGACATCGCAAGTTTGTTTAATTCTTACTTCTCAGAAGTTGGTAAAATAACGAACTCAATATATCCAAATCAATGTCCTCCAATTATATCCACCCACATACCCAATTCTATGTTCACTTCCGAAACTAACGCCAGTGAAGTCATGGGAATCATCAGCTCCTTAAAAAACAAATTTTCACGAGGCATAGATGATATACCTGAGTTTATTGTTAAATCTTCGTCCCACGCTATATTAAATCCACTCGTAAATATTTTTAATAGTTCTTTATCGGAAGGGGTGTTTCCCAACATATTTAAGAGAGCTAAAGTGAAACCTTTACACAAGAAAGGTAACAAACTTAATATTGGAAATTACCGACCAATATCTCTACTACCCACTTTCTCAAAAATCCTAGAAAAATTATTCTATAAGCGTCTTCTAGATTTTTATAAAAAACTAGCATTCTCTCTGACGATCAAAACAGTTTTAGGAAATTCCACTATACATGCGATATTTTCTTTCTTAAATGATGTTACCACATCTCTTGACTGTGGGGAAAATCCTCGGGGTGTTTTTATTGATTTATCCAAAGCATTCAATGTTGTCGATCACTAAATTCTCCTTTCCAAATTGCATTCTTTAGGCATTCATGGATTCCACATCAATGGCTAACTTCTTATTGAAAAGATAGATATCATCAGGTCGAAATATCCTATACTAAAAATAAAATACTTCATGTTTTTCAGAACTTACTTGCAGAGTACCCCTAGGTTCAATTCCTGGCCCTATACTCTTTTTATTGTATGTGAGTGACATGTCTTCATCCACATCAGATTGCAAAATGATTCTTTTTGCTGATGACACTAATTTACTATGCAAACATGCCAACGCTCAAAATGTTTTGTCTATCCTTTCGGCTTGGTTCCATGCAAATCATCACATTGTAAACACTGACAAAATAGTGTCTATGTCATTTCACAATAGTATCACAAAATCTTTACCCCAGGTTTCTCTTTCTTTAAACAGAACACAATTAAAAACTGTTACGAATACAAAATTCTTAGGTCTCCATATTCAAGACAACTTCAAATGGAATTGTCATATTGACAATCTTCATTTTCAATTAAGCAAATTGTGTTACGCATTCCAAATCTTAGTTAACGTAGTTAGTCCACATATATCCCATTGCGTATATTTTGCACACATTTACTCCCATTTACATTACACCATTACCTTCTGGGGCAATTCCGGTGAGAGTATTCAAACTTTCAGAATTCAGAAGAGAATAGTTCAGATAATTTGTAAATCTCACCCTCAAAACTCTTCTAAACCTTTATTCAAGGAATTAAATATCTAAACACTTCCTTGCATTTATATTTATGAAACGGTCGTTTCTTAATTACTGAAGTGCCTCCCTTGCTTCAGTTTTATGTGTACCCAATACAATGTGCACAGTTGTGTACATTAATTCTGTAGCCCCATCCTGGCCTGGGTTTTGCTCCAGTTTTCCTTCGGGTAGAGCAAGATTTCTTATACAGGTTCTCTAGGTTTTGTCTAGAGGTGTATTTATTGTAACAATAAATCGTGAATTTACTTTTATTTCAATTCTTATGATTTTTAAACACTATACTCAGAATAATAATTTGTACGTGTTAAATAATTTTTTTGTGTTAAATTACAAACATATTGACATTCTATTAGTATTATAACTCGTAGTTACCTTTTTATCTTATCTAGGAATATTTCCTTAAATTTTTGAATCCACCTCTACCTTAGGGCTCTTCATTGGAATTGATGGGTTGGTCCCTTGTTTGCTTCCGGAGAGTAAATTAGTTTATAGTCCTCCATGTGGTCATACACAGTTTGTACTGCTTTTTTGACAATAAATGTATTTAAATATTTAACAGTATTCTGAAAACAAATTGTTACTTACGGTCAGTAATTATAGCATCCAGAGGTAAAGATGATTTCCACACAGGTAAAGAAGAATCAGCTACAAGAACATCTAAATAATGATTCTCTATTCCATACTGCATCATGTTGGCTCTAACACTTTCATCTTTTTCCCTCTGCTTCTAAAATTTAAATCATAAATTCACATTTCTCAAAACTGTACATTGTATGTAAATTATTTTATGGATATACACACATCAGAAATTATTATTCATGATTAAATATGAAAAATATACAGTTAAAATCTTTAAGATACATAATAAGTAATTTTAAGGTGGGAACAAAAGAAACTAATACCTAATCATCATTTACATAAAACTGACCTGGATACATTCAAAAACCTACATTTTGGAAACTTAGAACAGTAAGTGGTGAAATTTCTTTGCTCATAAAATGTTTTAAACAATCTTTAACACTTTTGAGGAAGAAATACCTTCTGTTGAATCCTTGTTGGTCTTGTTTTCCCATGAAGCATCAAATAATCAATGTCAGTACCAAGAACATACCCACCAAACTGAGCAGCAGCTACTAGCAGAGAACCTGCAGGAAGAAATATACAAATAAATATTTCAAAATCCACTCAAAATAGTCAATACAAAAGGTAAATTTATAGAAATACATGTTTTTTTAATACAACTTCACTGCAATTTATCTTCAGCCCAGTAACTGGAGCTCTGATATTTGAAGAAACTAGTGATATCTTGGTGTACTTCCCAACCAAACTTGTCTTCAATGGAACTTTAGAAGTTCAACAATCAGGTTTTAAATTTTGCAAAGTAAATCTTTTCCCAAATTAAATTACAACCATTGGTGGACCAGTCATAATAATTTCGCCTCCTCTTGAAGATCATGTTTTTCTTGTCAATTTTGTGTTGCTTCTAATGATTTTTCTTCTTCACTAATTTTCATTTTAGTGAAATGTTCTTTTGGTGTACTGCTTCTATTTGTTACTGCCTGGCAAACAAAATTTGTTACAAACTCTAAATTTAATTTCATAAATCCCAGATATCTTATCTGTTGTACCCCCACAAGTTTTTTAATCTCTTTTTTAGAACAGATTTTTTCTCAGGTTATAAGGTTGATAACATTATATTTAGTAGATCTGTATCATCTAAGAATATTGGAAACTATTCTTAGGTAAGAAAAACATGAATTTCAAGATGAGGCAAAGTTATTAAGACAGTTCAACCAACTGTTAGAATTTAATGTCTCGGAAAAGATTTACTTCGCAAACTTTGAATCCAAAATGTTGAACTCCAAAATTCTAAAAGAAAAAAATTGATGTACATCAAGCCACCGCCAGTTTGTTTGGCTACAACTGGAATTACTGTTATGTTCAGTGGAAAATGGGAGTAAGGTCTCAGAAATGCAATTTGTGTAAAAGGAACAAGATTTATGATTTTACATTTATTAAAACTATAAATTATACATTAATGCACAAGACATAAAATTCTACAGTGGCATAATGAACTTGTACATAGGACTGGTTATTATATACTAATTTAAAACTAAATACAATATATATTTGGTTTAGAAAGCTCATTGTTTCTATTTGATTATAATAATTTCCATGTACTCAACAAATAATACATATTTAATAGTTCATGTAGTAATAGTTCATTAAATATTTTTATGGGTGCCATATAACTGCTCTTAACTATTATTTTTAATTTTGTTTTAGGTATTTGCCAGTACTGCATTTACATAATATTACAATAGTAACATCTATAGAGGGTAAAAACCCTGTATAAAGATGTTAAAGAATGTAATAATTATGCATACCATCCCTTGTAATCTCTTCTAAGTCATTGATAAAATTATGAAGACAGACGGATGTTAATCCAAAAAACACTTTTTCAGAATCAGGGATCGCCAAAATGGATATTTTCATCTAAATTCTGCTTTTGAATTGTTTCACAATTACAATACTTCTATATACTATGTTTATGAAAAAGTAAAAGAGTAAATAATGATTATTGTTATAAGGGTTTGGGAAATAAACAGTTATGAAAAACAATGGAAACTTAATTACAAAAAATAAAAAATAATCTAAAAAAAACAACATTAAAATATCAAGAAACTTCATTTGATTACTGTGAGACATATCCATCATTACTGTCATATTAATAATTGAAGTAAAATCACTGATCTGTATCAAATACATTTTGTGTGTTTGGAAGCTTGGAGAGATTAAAATAAGAAAGTTAATGAAAATGTTAATCATTAATCATATTTAGCATACAATCCCTTGTAATCAAAACTGAAAATAATGACACAAATTGCGGAAGTATACTGTATAAAGTCTAAGATACTGTATAAAGAAAATGTCTTAATAACTTTCATTTCTTTCACTCACCAAAAAAGACCCATAATAGTATTTTTACCCTTCACTCATCTAACAGACAGGTTATAATTAACAAGCAAGTGAAATAGAACAGAGGACACAGGGTATTGGTTCTAAAAATGAACAGCTGCCAATAAGCATTCATTTCAATTTTTTTAATGTCTTAGGTTGAAGTCATATATATTCTAGAATAGTAAACAATAGCAGCAATTAGGAATCAAAAGTGTGTGTGTGTGTGTGGGGGGGGGGGCAAAAGAAATATTGATAATTTTCATTATCACGTCATTTTCTGTATATTTCCACTAAGTTTGATTTAAATGATGAAATAAATGAAAGGAAAGACAATTGGTGATTACCACATCCAAGATGGTGTAATTTTTTTTAAATTCCATTTTTAGACGGTTAAAATAAAATTGTTATCTTTATACCATGCCCCCCACCCTAATCACAACCACTGCTAGTAAATAGACTAGACACTAGCAACAATAAATATTTTAAAAATCAAGGTGTTTTCTTTTCTTTTTAACAAGAAGCTTACACCCTGCAATTATCTACTAATTTCACAATTTAATTTTCAAAAAAAGAATTTTATTAGAAAGGGATGAAGGGTTGCTTAGGGGAGCCAACAGGAAAAGATTGAAACAGGACTCACCCATTTGATCATTTATTAAAATTTTCATTTGGGCCCAACAAAGAACCTGCAACACCTTGACTCCTTCACATCCCAAGAATGAAAATAAATGAGTGAATGAGAAATAAATTTGAATTTAGAGGGTATATCTCACAATCATCTCTGTCTGATCTCTAGTTGTCTCCCATTACACTTGGGTGATAAGTGATATATCAGTGTATCACAGTGTACTCAGGAGATGTCATTGAAATTCAGATTTTAAAATATTGAAATGGTATAAGTTATCAGTTGTTATGTTTCGTTGCAATCTTCTTCTTCTTCAGTTGGCTCTACAGTCCCAAATGGACCTTCGCCTCCTCGACAAGCCTCCTCCATTTTTCCCTGTCTTTTGACGCCAACTTCCAGTTCATAATCCTGGCTTTCTTCAAATCTTCCTCCACACAATCCCACCATCTACTTCTTGGTCTTCCTCTTGTCCTCACTCCATCCAGTTGGCCATTTACCACCTTCTTTACAGTTCTGCTCTCATCCATCCTATTAACATGACCCAGCCATTTCAATCTACTTACTCTTATGTACGTGACAACGTCAGTATCTTGGTACAACTGCGCTATTTCGTTATTATACCGTACTCTCCACTGACCATTCTCCTTAACCCCTCCATAGATTCTCCTGAGAATTTTCCTTTCAAAGATTTTCAATCTTTCACATACT
>NNCF01126297.1:1768721-1893320 GCA_002313205.1 Laupala kohalensis
CATCCCACGTTCATATTTTCCCAGACGATTCATAGGAATCTCCTAGATTGCGGTGAACCTCACCGCCAGGTAACAGATTAATTATGTTATGTTGAATGAAAATGGGAGACGGGACCGAGATTCGAACTCGGGACCTTGAGCGTAACGCGCTCATGCGCTTACCGAATGCGCCATCCCGTTCGGCTCCCGGGCCCGTCTTCCATCCTCATTCTACTTCCGAGACCCAACCAATACTTTATAAGTATACTTCATATGTATAAAATATTTATTATTTTTACCACTGGTTAATTGAAGATAATAGACTTAAACAATTGAACAAATTAAAAATATGTTCGTACAAATACATTTTAAGTTAACATCAATACATTTTTGGTGAAGAGTCGGAGATCCCTCCGAAAAACATTTCTGGTCACAGATCTGTTAAAAGAGTAGTCTTCTATATTCTTATTACTCCCAATATTCTTATTTAATGACTTGAAAAGTAGCAATCCGCGTACATGAGTTCCAAATCTCGTTTAAGAACATTTACGCTTTCTTTCAAAAATTGAAGGAACATTTCACTCATCAGAAAGTATCGCGTAGTTAAAAGCTGTTTCCAGCTTTTGCTGAGATCAGGTGGAATGTCTGGAAAATTGCGGAGATAATGTGAAAGTCCTAGCAGGTGCAAGGAGATATATTTCCGGCTTGAAGAAAAAATGAGTTAACTCAACTTTATGAAATAACTGATTTTTTAAATTATAATTCAAGATGTGACATAATGAAGACAGTGCTAACAACTTTATTTTGTACATATAAGTCATCAAAATCATATTCAGACAGTCTGAACTGTGAGTTAAACAAATTAACTCAAACAATAGAGGAAATAGCACGTCCATATTGTAATAGAACAAAAGAAAAGGGGAGGGGAAATAGGCTAATTGTAATGAAACACAAAAACAATCTCAGGGTATTGTAATGAAATAAAATATGGATTCGTATTATTTTTACTTCAGTAGACACCACACACGGAGTTCCTTGTTAAAGGAAAACACTCTTTACCAAAATAATCTTGACTTAATTACTCATGGCAAACCTCTACTAATCAACACTACCATGCACAAACCCCCAAAAATCACACGTAAAGCACATAACATTAACATGAATTTTCTCTTAAAGAATTTCTAGTATTTATGAATTACCAAATTAGTTACAACACTGGGAATTAAATATAAAACACCATCGTAATTGCTCATACTTCTTACTGCCCTCATTTATTATATAAACACGTGTCTGAACACGGGTCATTACGAATCTAGTTCGATGCACACGCTCTTCTTGCTGCCGCTTAAAACATTTATAACTGAAACCAGCGTCCTCAGGTTACCTTTTCAGTTGACGACCAGATCAGTCGACAGCGTATAAGATGATTGGAATGCCCTTGTCCAGTCTCCGCTCGTGGAGTCCTTCCATCTATCCATCCATCCATCCTTCCTTCCTTCGTACCATTTGTCGGCCCTCCGGCGTCAAAAGCTTGCTTTCTCTGGAAGTCGAGGTGACGCTCTGGAGTCCCTCGTTCTCGGAATTTCCGCGTTCACCACCATAGTAAAGTTCATTGAAAACGAGAGTTCGTTCAACTCATTGTAGCGCGATTCACTAGTCTCTGCGATCGCAACTCGATACAAAAAACAAACAGTTGGTTCTCCGACTAGTTCTCGGATAAAATCATTAATGTTGCATCAGCGTAATTTAGACTGCAATCAAGTTAGTAATTAAAACCAACTTGTCCGATATTTCACGATCAAAAATCTAGACATGATCTCGGATTCATCGAATTTCGACATCAAATGGAAGTCATTCGAAAATACTCGAATAAAAATCCGAATCTCGAAATGGTACTCCGAAAAATGATCGAATGAATCTCGCTAGAATGATGATCAAGCTCTCGCAGAAGCTCAAGATGAAGATCTAAGATGATGCTCTCGGCGCGTCTCGGCGTCGTATTTTATCACCTGTTCTCTCACTCGGTCCATCCGAAGTTAACTCACGTGATACTATTTTGAAAACCATGTGACTCTTTTTCGCCAGTAATAACAAATTCTCCCTCCATCCGTAGTTGTCAAGATTGGTTAAACTTACAACGACAAGTGCATGTTTCTGACCACTTAGAACGTTCCCTCCTTTGAAACTTTCCTACTTCAACGCTGCCGTCTTTCTCAACCGTCTTGTCCAAAATGTGAACTAACAAAATCAACTAAGTTTCGAAATGCGTCATACAATGTACTTAATTAGGAATTAAGATTATCAAGTAACAATTCCATTTGAGGTTGTCTTGAATATGGTGACCTGCGAACTTTGTATTAGTAACCGTTTTTAATTGTGAGAATCCTGGGGTAAAGATTTTGTGATACTATCGTGATATGACATTGAAACTGTTTTGTCGGTGTTTACAATGAGACGATTTGTATGAACAAAGCCGAGAGATTAGACAAAAAATTTTGAGTGTTGGTATGTTTACATAATAGGTTAGGGTTATCAGCAAAAAGAAACATTTTGCAATCTGATGTGTGACATGTTCACATACAACAAAATAGAGTATAGGTCCGAGAATTGAACCTTGGGGAATCCGCGTAACTGGCTTTATTTCTGAAAGGCTATGCTGAAGTACTTTACTTTTAGTATATAATATTTCGATCTGTTGATACACATCTTTTAAATTTGAAGTTAGCCATTGATGTGCAAGTCCACAAACACCAAAAGATTGCAATTTGGAAAGGAGAATTTCGGGATCGATGACATCAAATGCATTGGATAAATCAAGAAAAAGACTCTGAGGATTTTGTCCATGGTCAAGAGAAGTTGTACCATCGTTTAAAAAAGAAAATATGGCGCTGTTAGTGCATGTGTTTCCAGCCATTTCGAAATATTTTTATACTTCAAATATTTTCATTTTGTTACATTTCAAACGTTCTATATTGTAACTTTTGTTTAAATAAAACATTTTAATTAAACTCTGGTGTCACAAGTCTGAGAAAATACGGTAGAAATAAGTTAGTAACATCATCCACGGTTACGAAAAGTTAGTTTAGTTATCGTGGGAAAGTAAAGTGTTTAAGTCATTACATTTTTTGTGGGGCTTCAAGGGTTCGTCAACAGCAAGGTCATTAGAGCCCGTGCAGGTGGGGAAAAATGCAGTTTCGCACCATAGAGAAGAGCCGTAGTGACTCTTTCCCCGTGTGTGGGACTCGCTGAATATCTCGACCATACCCACTAAAACGCTCCTGAATTCAACAAATATCTAAACACAAAGATGAGAGAAAAGAAAACAGTTGCCCAATACATTATATCATAAAAATAAATAAAATTAAAAATTATAATTTTCAAATTACAGAAAAGAAGGATGAACGGAAAGACGAAAGAAGAATGCAAATTTAAACCCTCCCGAGAACTTGTGGGAGGAGCCCCAATCTACTCATATAATTCAATAGTTTATTAACATTAAACGTTTCATTTCTGAGAAGTGTTGGTAAATCTGCAGCCAGACCAATTCGTCTGCGCATACTTGAGAATCTTCTGCAATCAGTTAGTAGCTGACGCACTGTCAGAGAAGAACTACACTCCTCTCAAACGGTTTCATCATCAAGTAGTAAGAGATACCGATCAGTGAGAGGACAATGTCCTATGCGTAGGCGGGTCAGCAGGACCTCGTCGCGCCTGGCTGACCTACAGGAACTGTTCCATGACTAAACAGAGGATTTGATAAGTCGGAGCTTATTCCCTTCAACAGCCAATCACTCAGAATCCTTATCTTGATAGAATTTAGGAGATCTAGTTTTGGAATCGTGAAGAAATCTACGCGATTCTTGAGGTATGCCGCCTTCGAGGAAACGTCTGATTCCTCATTTCCTCTGATTCCCACGTGTCCGGGAATTCAGCAAAACAAGTTCTTTCAATCACTTCGGAGCGAGAAAAGCACATCCTGGACGGTCTGGATCAGCTTATCAGTTGGATATATGTCTGGATTGCTTGAAGGGCACTTAGCGAATCAGAACAAATCAGGAAATTTGGTCCGCGGGAGCACTTTGTTGATCGCAGTGCTCTCAATATGGCGTAACACTCAGCGGTGTAAACACTGCACAGGTCGCCAAGACGGTAGCCACACGTCTCACGGAGAAAAAACCACGGAGCAGTCGACACTATCAGCTTGCTTCGACCCTTCTGTAAACACAGGGATATGGACCAGGTGTTTCTCAAGGATTAGGTGAAAGTATACACTCAACATCGCAGCTGGAGTGTTGTTCTGGTCATGATGCAGAAGATCGAAAATAATCTTCGGCTTTTGCAAAGTCCAAGGAGGTCTTACTGAAACCTTGATGTAAGACATTAGGTGTGCGTATATTCAAGGTTTCCTTAATTTTGTCGGGGAAGATTTTTTATTGCTTCACATATCTCAATGCTGAGGTTGCTTCGCAATAAAGTTCTACCTCTTCAAAATAAATACTCATAGGTTGAACAGACAAGATTTATTATGCAGGATTGAACAAGTGATTAAACAATAAAGGACACAAGTCTGACAACTACAGGCGTCAGAAAGAAACTCCGTAAATGACGCCTTTTATTTCGTCTGACACACGACTGCCGGTAAGTAGGTTGTCGTTGAAGTAGTTCTCTTCTTCGTCACGAGATGGTGTCACTGGTGGTCAATCCCGAATTAGTTAGCCGATGAAGTACGATATCTCAGCGCGTGGCGACGCTGCTGGTTAAGCTTCTGCGTAGCCTCGTAGGATGGCGCGTCGTGTCCTCGGACCGTGGAAGTAGTTCCACTGTTGACTTGCGAGGGCGCTTCGCGATGGTGTTTCGAAGTTAGAGTTAACTTCGCTGCAGTCCACGAGATAGAGCCTCGTGATTCTTCGAAGTTGGAAAATAATTCAATCACCAGTTGAAAGTAATTTCCTGAACACAGAATATTTCGACGTTTGTATGATGAATATTATCCAGTCACAAGTCGAAGACGATTTCTTGAAGATAGAATATTTCGGCGCTTGTGTGATGAAAATCAGTCAGTCACAAGTCCAAGACGATTTCTTGAAGATAGAATATTTCTCACAGAGCCGAGTTTCAACTTAGAATAATTCGCAGAGCTGAGTAACTGGTTTTTGAGGATAAATCGGATTCGATGTTCACTCGACCAGTTCTTTCGTCGTACTGAGCTGAGCTTGGGCTGTCGCTATAAGCTAAACTTTGACAACTGATGGCGTTGGCGACGTAACACTAGCTCGAGTTTCATCTATTGATGTTCTTGAATTTTCTCAACAAAATAGAAGACGTGCACTTAGTAGTGCACACGGCACAAATGCGTTATGGAGTCTTCTAATGTATACAATATAGGGACTCTTTTCGTCGTATGTAGAGATTCTGTGGTGTATCTCGTCGGTCATGGACCTTACGTAGCTGAAACTTCGTCGTGACAACGTCGCAAAACAGTATGGCGATATTGGTTTTGTGTAGCAACATGCATCTTTTATATGTTAGATACACGAGGGAGTTCGTCATATACGTATTTAAGGTACGTGTTTCGTTGTATATGTAGAAAGGTGCTTCTACAATTTGTTTACAGCTATATCCAAAAGGTTTGGTTGCTCTCAGTCTGTTGTTGTAGAAACGGATGGAAGTAGACAAAGGATGAAAAACTGCATTGTGCACCAGATTGTCGGATAAAGTTAACACGTGGCAAAAGTGTCGTAGCATGAGGAATTGCCACCCGAGGTAAAGAGATGGTTCGCCACTCTCGGCATACAAACTCGGAATTGGACTAGTGCGGTAGGCTCCCGTAACAAGTCTGATTCCTGTATGGTGAACACTATCCAACTTTTTTAAACTTTCGTGAGCAGAGCTATATACTGTAAGAATATAATAATTCGTAATTAAAATAGAATAAAATGAGTATCAGGACGAGTAAAAATATTTCGAAAGAGAGCGGAGTCGTAACCGACTTTCTGCTAGGAAACGGTGAAGATGGACGGCCATTGGGAAAAGGACGCAGGGTTTTATGGTTTATTGTTTGGACGGCCAGTATAGAATTTCAGAGAAAAGAAGAGTGGTCGCATACGACGCATGTATTTTCGGTTAAAAGTGGGAAGGGGATAGGAAATTTACCAAGACGCGTCGTTCTGTTTAAAAGGGAAGCCAGCAGAAAAATTATAAGAAAAACGTTGAAGGACGTTAGTAACGAAACTTTGGGGTGTTGAAGGGCAACGGCTAGAGAAGCACATGTTGTGGGTGGGGAGAGAGGTAGCTTCCCTCTACAAATTTAAATGGACGAAAGGATCAACAGTAGACCGCAACCCAAGAAAGCGTGGGTGCGGGAAGATTTGACCCACTTGCGGAGGGGACTGAAAATCGTCTAGGGTACAGCGGCAGGAATCATAAAGCAACGACCGTTGACTGAGGGCGTCGCGGACGGTTAAGGAGGAGACACACCGACGACAATGCGAACGACTGTTAAAAGGTTCGAGAACTTTCCAGATTGTTGTTATTCCAGAAAAAAACATTGAATTCAAAATTATGGAAAAGTCATTGGAACTAGAGGAAACCGTTGAAGGAGAAAACGTTTATGGAAAGGAGCAATCGGATTGGTTATGAACATGTACTACGCGTTAAAAGTTCAGCCAATCGTGAAACGATGAAGGAAGGGGAAATTCGTGGTTAATGGCTAGAAGTAGTTACATGTTTCAAAAAAGACGATGTCACGTGAGATGACTACGGGCTACCGAGTGGGAGGTGAGGCGATAAAAAAGGTCGCCGAGAGGCTCGGGGATGATTATTAGCTCATTGACTTTACATCAGATTTTTCGTTTATCGAGTATCTTTCAGACGCGCTTACTCTGAATCACATCTTTCTGAGTCTTATTCGATGCGTCCCGAATTTTATATTAACGTCACTTGACGTCTGAGATTCGGAATTTTCATTACGAATTTGTTCGTGATTCAAAGATTCTTTTCTGAATTAGATTCTGAGAATAAAATCGAGATCATGTCTCAATTTTTTTATCGTAAAGTTTCGGTGAAGTTTGTTATGATTTTTTAAGTACGCAGCACTTGCATAGAGTCCAGCTTAGAGATGTTCTCTTAGAGAACAAGTAGGAAAGTCTACTACTTTCGGAGTTGTAACTAGTAGCGATAACCAAGATTAAGGAATTTAGTTACAATTCGGTCCATGAACTCTCGTTTGTGGACGAACAACATGGTGGTGGTAAAGGCAGAACTTCCGAAACAGGGGTTTATGACTGGTTCTTCAACATACATAAACGCTGACCGTGGATGTGGGCGACAGCTGGCGTTGAAAGAAGGGACGCATTCCTGCAAGCTGAAACTGAACCAGGGCATCCACTCTTTCCCCGATGCTTAGACTATTCTGACATCAACTTATAAGGTACTATGTGGAAGCTGGTGCTACCGGTTGTAGATGCGATTAAGTAGCAGCGATCAAAACAAGTGCAACGAACGAGAACTGAATTGGCCTACGCTCAGGACTCTTGTAATTTATATAAATAACAAAGGCCTTAATAAAATGAGCGATTATGACGATGTACTTTTTAAAAATTTAATTAATGTTGTGAATTTTCGGGGTTGTTTGTGTGCATGGTAATGTTTACTAGTAGAGGGTAGTTTTTTTATTAAGTAATTGAGTCAATCTTATTATGAATAAAGCGTTTTCCTGTAACAAGGAATTCTGTATGTGGGACACACTTAACTAAAAATAATACGAACCCGCAGTTTAATTTATTAAATTCCCTCAGATTTATTTATCAGTGTTTCATTGCTTGTTAACCCATTGATTTATCCGTTTGTTTTTTTATGTTTTATTACAATACAACGCAGCCATAATCGAGCAGAGATCTTATGAATGCGTTGTATTCGACCAGCGCCCCATTCCCTGCTACTCAGGCACTTCAATAAATCCAAAGACTTTAATGTTCTCGCTCTTAGGTCTGTCAGATGTTCAATCCAAATCAGTCCCTGCTCAAAGATTAGACCTAAGAACTTTACAGAAGGATAGAATTTTAGAGCGTTGTTCCCCAGGGCGAGGTGAGGTTCTGTCAGAAGACATGGTATCCTACTGAAAAGAACACACCGTGTTTTTTCAGCAGAGAAATGATAGCCAGTCGTCTTCGACCAGTGGTATAATCCATTGAGGACGAGTTGTATTTGTCGCTCCGCACCTGTGACACACTTTGATGATAGCAATGACATCGACAATAAGAGAGTGTAAAACAGGAATCTTTACAGCAGACGTTATGCTGTTTATGGCCACTGCAAATAAGGTCACACTCAAGACTGAGCTCTGAGGAACACCGTTCTCTTGAAGGAGATCCGAGGTGTCTCTTCCAATTCTAAAGCGGAAGGAACGTTGATCCAAAAAGGACTGTAGCATTAGAGGAAGACGTCCTCTAAACCCCCCGGCATTGAATTGTTTTAAAATGCCATGACGCCAAGTAGTATCATAAGCCTTCTCGATGTCAAAGAATATTCCGACGACATGTCTTCGGATGAAAGCATCTTGAATTGCTGTTTCCAGGAGACGTAGTCCAGGGTAGAGTGGAATTTCCTGAAAACACACTGAGATCGACTCACAAAATTATTGCCTTTCAAGATACCAGACAAGACGTGCTTTAGCCCTTACAACCACAGCCTGTTTCTTCCAATTGGTGATTCGACTTACGAATAATTTTGTCACTAAGACTATCTTCACCGAATCTTTAAAACAACGCACGTTTCAATAAAATGATAGGTTTCGTATTCTCACGTAGCAGAATACAAAACGCCCATACACTTAAATATAAAATAGATTCAGCGCTCTCTGCTGCAGACTGCCTGTGATAACATGAGACAAAAGATATTGTGAGCCCTCTCTCTCTCGCATACCCGCCTGGAAGGTGCGCATTGACTTTGCACAGCAGTCAGAGAGGGTAATCGAGTTCCCCCAAATCGATGTGGGACAGAGACACTAACTTCGTTTATTCAGTGATAATAATAAATTTATTGTCAAAAAACAGTACAGACTGCGTATGACCACGTGGAGGACAATAAACTAATTTACTCACCGGAAGCAAGCAAGGGACCATCCCATCAATTCCGATCAAGGGCCCTAGGGCAGAGGCGGATTCAAAAATTTCAGCAAACGTTCCTAGATAAGATAAAAAGTTAGCTGCGAGTTATAATACATATATATTGTCAATATGTTTGTAATTTAACGCAAATATGTTTGTAAATTTACATGTACAAGTTATTATCGAACTATAGATTATTCTGAGTATAGTGTTTAAAAATCATAAGAGTTGAAAAAACACTAAATTCACGATTTATTGGTACAATAAATACGCCTCTAGACAAAACCTAGAGAACCTGTATAAGAAATCTTGCTCTACCCGAAGGAAAACTGGAGCAAAACCCAGGCCAGGATGGGGCTACAGAATTAATGTACACAACTGTGCACATTGTATTGAGAACACATAAAACTAAATTAATATGAATTATAAGACAACAATCGTGCAAGAAAATAGTTTTTGAAACTGTTATAAGTTATTTAAAAAGTGCTACAGCAATGGCGTGATAAAGTACAAGACGAATTTAACTTTTATTAAAATCATTAAATTCTTTTACATTGTAGAAGCACTGGTGCAGGAGGTAGTTTTTAACCGCGGATTTGAAGATATTCAATTTCATAATATCTTTTATATTCTTGGGCAGGGAATTATATAGAACGATTCCCGAATGGTATGGTCCCTTTTGGCAAAGAGTGGTTGACACTCTAGGGCGATGAATATTACTACTATTGCGTGTATAGTGTTCGTGAACGAGACTGTTTCGTATAAAGCAAGGGTGGCACTTCAGTAATTCGGACTTAACAAACACGACTGTTTCATAAATATAAATGCAGGGAAGTGTTAAGATATTTAATTCCTTGAATAAAGGTTTACAAGAGTTTCGGGGGTGAGATTTACAAATTATCCGAACTATCCTCTTCTGAATTCTGAAAGTTTGAATACTCTGACCGGAATTACCCCAGAAGGTAATGCCGTAACGTAAATGGGAGTAAACGTTTGCAAAATATACGCAACGGGAAATACGTGGACTAACTGCGTTAACTAAGATTCGGAATGCGTAACACAATTTGCTTAATTGGGAATTAAGATTGTCAATGTGACAATTCCATTTGAGGTTGTCTTGAATATGGAGACCTAAGAATTTTGTATTTGTAACAGTTTTCAATTAAGTTCTGTTAAAAGAAAGAGAAACCTGGGGTAAAGATTTTGTATTGCAATTGTGACATGACATAGACACTGTTTTGTCAGTGTTTACAATGATTTGCATGGAACCAAGTCGAAAGGTTAGACAAAACTTTTTGAGCATTGGCGTGTTTACATAGTAAATTAGTGTCATCAGCAAAAAGAACCATTTTGCAATCTGATGTGGATGATGACATGTCGTTCACATACAATAAAAAGAGTATAGGGCCGAGAATTGATCCTTGGGGTACTCCGCAAGTAAGTGGCTTTGTTTCTGAAAGACAACGCTCAAGTATTTTATTTTTAGTATAGGATATTTCTACTTGTTGATATCTATCTTTTAAATAAGAAGTTAGCCATTGATGTGGAAGTCCACGAATGCCTAAAGAATGCAATTTGGAAAGGAGAATTCCGTGATAGATGACATCGAATGCTTTGGATAAGTCAAGAAAAACACCCTCAGGATTTTCTCCACGGTCTAGAGATGTGGTAACATTGTTTAAGAAGGAAAATATGGCGCTTGTAGTGAAAAAGGATTTCCTAAAACCGTGTTGATCGTCAGAGAGAATGTTATTTTTTGATAAAAAATCTAGAAGACGCTTATAGAACAATTTTTCTAGGATTTTTGAGAAAGTGGGTAGTAGAGATATTGGTCGGTAATTTCCAATATTAAGTTTGTTTCCTTTCTTGTGTAAAGGTTTCACTTTAGCTCTCTTAAATATATTGGGAAACACCCCTTCCGATAAAGAACTATTAAAAATATTTACGAGTGGATTTAATATAGCGTGGGACGAAGATTTAACAATAAACTCAGGTATATCATCTATGCCTCGTGAAAATTTGTTTTTTAAGGAGCTGATGATTCCCATGACTTCACTGGCGTTAGTTTCGGAAGTGAACATAGAATTGGGTATGTGGGTGGTAATAATTGGAGGACATTGATTTGGATATATTGAGTTCGTTATTTTACCAACTTCTGAGAAGTGAGAATTAAACAAACTTGCGATGTCCTGAGGATTTGACACGATCTTGCCATCGTTTAGTAAAGAAACATTTTCTTCGCGATTTTCAGAAGTTGACGTGTAATTGTTAACAATATTCCACATGGCTTTCATCCGGTTGTTCGATTTTAGTATATGCCTGTCGTTTTCCATAACTTTAGCTGCATAGACTACTTTTCGGAGAATAGTCTTATATTTACGAAAATAATTATGGAATTCGGGTGGCTGGTTATAGCGTTTTGAAAGATAATATAAACGGCGTTTGTTTTTTGAAGAAATTCTTATCCCTAGGGTGATCCATCTATTGTATTTTTTTGTGTTAATTAACTTGCGTTTTATGGGAAAACTAGAGTTGTAATGTTTTAGGAATGTTGAGATAAATACATTGAATTTGTCGTCGGTGTTTTGGCAATTGTAAACATCTTTCCATGTTTCTTCACGCAAATAATTTACGAATATGGATTTATTTATGTCATTAAACTCTCTTGTAAATTTGTAAAGGATTTTAAGCGGTTTTAGTGTATTATTAATAGTCAATACTTGAGCAAGGTGATCACTGTATCCGGCGATAAACACTTCAGAGAGATACGAGATTCCATTGTTGACTATAATTTGATCTAGCAATGTTTGAGATGAGCCGGAGAGGCGAGTGGGGTCATTTATCGTAGTAATAAGGTTGAAGGAGTCGATAAGATTCTTGAATCGATTAACTGGTGAATGTGCAGAGTCGGATGTACTCAAGAAATCGATATTGAAATCACCACATATAACGATAGATTTAGTAGATTTATGTGCGATATGTTCTAAAACATTTTCGAAGTTCCGAAAAAATATGTCAAGATCTGATGGAGGAGGTCTATAAATACACAAAACAACAATACCGGTGTCTGTCAGTTTAACTGCAGAAAATTCGAACACACTATCTACGCAGAAGTTCTCGTAGCCTGTCAGTGGAGAAGATAATATATCATTACGAACGTAGATACACGTACCTCCGTGGGGATTTTTGCCTTTAAAATTTTGCCGACAGTAAGAACTTGCTAAATAATAATTAGAAATAGCAGTATCGTTGATGTTGTTAGTTGAAAGCCAATGCTCTGTGAGGCATAGCAAATCGAATCGACTTTCGTGTACCAGAATTTCAATGTCTGTCAATTTGTTTGAAAGGGATTGGACATTATGATGAAATATAATTATTTTATTTTCGCAAAGAGTTTGTGACTCACGAGAAATGGAATCGACGTTAGATTGTGGAGAGGAATTTGAAATTGAACGCGATTTTCACCTTCGACTACCACATCGTACTCCTGAGCGCAAGTTGTAACTGTGTATAGGGGCGACAGGAGGAATAGATGAGGACGTGCAAGATGAGGAAGCAGTAGGTGAAAGAATGGGGAAAAGAGAAGAAATGGGTGTCTAGATAGGAAGAGGAGATGGTGATGAGGTAGGAGCAGACGGAGGAGATGAGGTAGGAGGAGGAGGAGATGAGGTAGGAGCAGAAGGAGATGTAGGAGGAGGAGGAGATGAGGTAGGTGCAGGAGTGGGTAGTGGGGCAGGTGGATGATGTGAGGTCAGATGTGAAGCTAGAAGACATCCGAAGTGCTGTTTCCCAGACGGTCTGAGGTGTAAACCGTGCTGGGTAAAGTCCTTGGCAGTCAGGTGTGGTTGCAAATCAAAAAATGTGATTTTTGTGTCTGCCAGGTGATGTTTTAGGGAGATGTTTGCCAGGTTAATTTCGTGGTTTATTTGTNAGGCAGGCTAGAGAGTAATATGTTCATGTAAGGAGGCCATTTTCTGTTTTTGTAGATGTTCAGACGCGTTGAAATGACCACCCAAGTTAATATCGTTCTGCCCACCTATGATGATTACTGTCTCCCTCTGTGAGTTTTTCAGTGTAAGTGTCCAGTTCTCGAATTATTAGTTTTTGCGTGTTTATTAGTTTATGGTAAAGCTGTTGCAGTAAATTAGTTCACTTTTACAAACATGTTCATAGGCAGTTGGTAAGCTCTCTTAACCATACATTATTTTGTTACTCAAACTGATGTAGTAATGTGGTGGAGAAGCGGGATTCATCCATAAACCACAACCTTTATGGTAGAGTTCGCTGCCACCAGCTTGGTTTCCCCAAGCAATCAAACACTCGAGTAATAACAATAAAACATTTAATTCAAATTAAATAAAGCTCTGAATATTTACAAATGTAGACAAACTCGCAAATCATAAATACAAGTTTGAACTTGTTATTACTTGATATTGCTATCTAAAAGCAATAATTACACACAGTTATAACTACTGGTGTTATGAATTAACTCGGAAATCTACCCAGATTATCCGAAGTTCAAAAAGTTCCAAGTTGCTATCTCGAAATAAATAACTGTTCCAAGCTATGTTATTCGCGCCTATAGCAGGTAATAGAATTACCGCAGCAATTCTCAGTGGTCTGACGACCAAACTAACCAAGTTACATATTAAATAACTTGCGTACTTCTATACGCTTTCGCAATTGTCTCAAAGTCTGAAAGCCTCCAGTATAAAAGTCACTTAGGAGCTAAAATCCCTCCAATATATATTGAGGCGGAGGTCACGTGACTACCTCTTCGCCCGTTCCGAACACCCATCCTCGGCTTGGTCACTCCTCAGCTTCCGAGAAAAACTGCCTTTTCGGATGAACACTATTTCTGTCAACTGCTGAAATATTCCATACACACTCATTTTCCTTCTCCGGGAGTTCATCTCATTTTTTCAGAAGTAGAAGGGGGATCTGCCTCTTCACAATACGAGAGGTCTTAACGTGCACCTTTCCTTGTTTGGGCGGCGACGGGCATGGCTCTTAATCGCCTTTGGTATTTCCGGCCAGTACAGTGCTTGAAAATGTTATTTCAAAATCTATACTGGCCACGATGTTACAGTTACCTATGGAGTCGACGTTACTATCCAGTGGAAGTAGAGAACCTGACGCTGTTGTGTAATGTAAATTGCACAATAAACGGGTCAAGTCACCTTAATGGTCTTATGTTCGCCCATTTTCTTTATTTAATTCCATTCAAGTACCATCAGAAACATGTCCCTTACCTTCCGCTATACCGGTGCCCCGATACAGGTATAAAGTTGGTACACGGCTTGTATACAGTGTAGTCAACGTACTTGCTTCAGCATCGTTCATAAGAGTAACAAGTATCTTGTGTTACGTCGGCAGAACTTTCGGATTTTAAACTTCAATCTATCGCTAATATCGGTCATAAAATCAATTCATTTGCTCCTATGACGCTATTCAGTTATTTCTGTATCGATGGCTTGGAACGAATATTATCTTGTGATAGTTTGTTGCATTATTAACTTCTATTTTTTTACGAAAATAGTCCGTTTTTGTGACTACTATTATTTATTCGGATGCTATGTTCGGTTAGTTTCGTTGAAGTTGGAAATTCGTGTTTGGAAGACATATTACATCATTTTCGGTAAAGTTACATAAAGCTGGTTATAGAAACTGGTTTTACGGGTCTTACGTTAGACCATTAGATCGCTCGGAGTTCTTAAACTCGACAGTTCCTGATGGTCATAGGGTCGGGCGAGCGATTGAAAATTTTGGGTACCATCAAACTCGACAGATTCTACCTGCTCTAATGGCTTGCCGCCCGCCGCGCACCCTCCTGCCGACCCACCGACCTGCCGCTAATGGATTTCATGATTCACTTACTAGAGAGTTATTTAAAGTTCTATTAATTGAACACTTTTATTTTTATTCCTATTATCTTGAATTCCACACATAATTCGAATAAAAATGAACTCAAACACGACGTATTTATGACATTACTGAGTTTTAAGCTTCTGTTAACATGGTATATAAAAAGTATTGTAATCGTGAAAAATAAACGGTCGCGAAATTTTGATGAATATATCAGTTTTGGCAGCCTCTGATACCGAGAACAATGTGCGTAGAATTCCAATTATAATTTTCTTGATGCTTTCAAGAACATATGATTGAAAGGAAAACAATTATTTTGTTTATCGTACTAGAGTAAGCGTTGGTTCTAAATAGTGCACGTTCGGCACTTCAGGTTTTAGAACCAAACACTTAGGTTTTGGAGAACTTTTTGGCTCCGGTTTTATTTCCGACACAATATTTATTTCCCTCTAAATCATGAAATATACTTTTTATGCAGTTTACGACACGAATGAAACAATGAGACATATCTTTGTAACAGCAGGTTTGGTTATTCGTCTGAATGTCAAAAATGAAAGGTGTAGCCGCTAAGAAAGCTTAGATTTAACTTCGATTTTTCGTCAAAATATTTTTTTCAACCATGAAAGTTCTTTTATCTTCATAATTAGGGTACTTTCTCATGAATTGCTCATTTATTGTTGAATTTCTGTTGTTAGTAATGTATGTGCGGGTGTTGACTACAAGAGTGCCATTGCTCACATGTTTTCGTAGGACGAGACACAAAATTAAGAAATATAAGAACAAAATGTATATAACATAAGAATAAATTGTATTAAAAAATTCTACACCACTGATGTTTGATAACTTTGAATTTTAGAATTTACAACCAATTCTCTGAATAATAGATTTAAGTTTTCAAATATTGTCACTGTATGTTTCTTAGAGAGAAAATATCCTAGTATGTGCTTTATTTTATTGTTGTCAGCTATTTTGTATAAAATATATCTGATGCTTCTCTAACATTATAAAGAATTAATCCAAGTTCAAATAAAATTTATTTTTTTAGCAGCAGCTCGATAATTTTTAATTTAAAAAATTACCAGTAAAACAAGAAAGGAGGGGAAAGAACTAAGCTGCAGGTTCAGATTTCAACAATAAACTCAAACAAAAATAAATTACTAAGATTTTCTAAAATGCTCTTTCTTCAGATTTCCGCTTATAACTAGATAACTCATTTTTAGAACAAACTCCACTGTACCTAAATAATGTAATATTAAATTTCCAACAACTTATGTTGTGTGTCATTTTGTCGTCAGACAAACGGATAAGTCTGTTGTACAATGGGGCGCGGTTGCACAATGGATCAAAAAACTTATTTTTCCCGTATTTTGTTTATAACTTGAGATCTACTTACTTGTAGAGAAAACGTCCTTATATGAAAATGAAATTTATTGAACGTCCAACAAAAAGGGTTTTTCATAGTATTTTTTTCTCTGACGATCCGTTTATCCGCTTGTGCGCGTTGAACTTATTAATAAGTACACATCTATGTAGTAGTCAACGTGTACTTTTTTCCTTGCATGGTGTCTGTGGTCCAAATACGGTTCGAGTTCTGGTCTTTAACTCTTGTAAATTCACAGAACTGAAAAAAAATGACACAGCATTTTATTTCTAAAACCCACTGCTTCAAAGTTAAAATTCATGCAAACTGAGAATTGTTGAAATTTTACTGTTTTTTAATTTTTTATTTCTGGTACTTCGAGGTCGAAAATTTCGGTTTATCATCAGAACGTGATCATATCAACATATCAAAAAATTAGAACTACCCCATTTGGTGCAATTAAATAATACGTATCGACTCTTCGACATAAATGTGCACCAAACTTCCACGCACAGAAGAGAATTAACAGATTGTCAGAAAATAATATCCAAGATAACGCGTTTTGTAGGACGTTTAATGTATTTCATTTTCGTATGAAGACATTTTCTCTAAAAGTTTGTAGTTCTCAAGTTATAATTCAATTAAATCCACTGTAGAATTTTTGTCAATTTAATCATACTCTTTAGCATTTTCCGTTCGTCTGGTGACAAAACGGTACAGAATGTAATTTGTTAGAAATTTAATGTACATTTTTTTCTCTTCTAGAATATTTTGTTCTAAAAATGCGTTGTTCTACAGTTATAGGTGAAAAACTAAAATAATATTGAAAGGGAAAAAACTTCTTTTTTTTTTACATGCTTCTTTTCGTCACTTAATTACTGGAATAATAGTCAAATGAGCATTTGATGCCAGTAAGATCGTGTTTGGTATCATTCTTCATCATTTTAAGCGTAGATTTCAATTACTCTATAACATCACAATTCTTATGGAGAGATTTTTTTGTGGGAAAGCCAACTTGTTTACTGAAAGAGCTGCCCATCGGTCCCATTGTCTGGGGATTCACGGGACGGGCACAGGTAGACCGGCGTAGACCTAATCCTTAAGGAAGTGTCGAGTTTAATAGTGAAATTATCCTTTTACCTGAGAATCTGTCCAGTTTAAGTACGCCCAAATCGCTCTATCGGGCGGCGTGTGAACAGACAGGAACCGCTGGAGAAAGGGAGTCAGCTTCGAGATATTCAGATAGATGTTTTTTAGAGATATTCAATGATAGATGTTTTTATTCCATGTCAATAAAAATATAATGGTTGCATCAAGTGAACTGTAACTATTTAATCGTTTTAGTTTCAGAGGAAGGATCTCACAAGGATAAATTATAGTTTGCTGTCGATAAATAAGGATTGATAAATTACTGTAATATGAATTACATTACATAATAAAGTTTAAAGGGTACTGAATAAAGTTTACAAGGTTCTGAATAAAGTTTACAAGGTTCTGAATAAAGTTTACAAGGTTCTGAATAAAGTTTACAAGGTTCTGAATAAAGTTTACATTTGTAAGGATGCCGGAAAAAACTGTACATTATTGAAACGTTTTTAAACCTTTCATTTTTTATATTCATGACTATTTTACGAGTAACTGTGTGATAGACCAACTAAATGAGTATGTTTAAAAAGTATTAATTTAGTAATTTATTCAAGTAGTAAAAGTAACAGTTAGTTTTAAGTTATTTTGAATGTTCATTTACTATACAAGTGTACCGACTGGGGGAAGGGGGACAACAGTTGAAAGAAGAGGCAAGGAGGGGAAAAATACGAATCTGCCCCAGGCCCCCTAAATCCTCTAGGCTGCTCTGTGAGACAAGAATTGTTTTCTGAATACGTGTTTTTTTTTAAAATTATGTAATTAACAATCTATCAGTCAAGAAGCTACAGAGCATTTCTCATACCTCTCCATTAACTCTCAGAATTAGATACAATGCTAGATGAGAGATCAAACATTATCGGTGTTGTCATGAACACCGCAGAGACTAACCTGCTTTCTCTTCACTGATGTTGATACAAATGTTTAAATAGTATTTCATTCTCACATTTGGTTCCTAAATTACTTCCTTAAAAATCCCTATGTTTCAAAACCTTGACATGGTGACAGATAAAGTTAAGCCTACCAACTAAATTAATTGGTCCATCTTTGAGTTATTCATTTCCCTTCTATATCTTTAGAACATCCTCTTCTCAATAGAACGGAGAAACTCCAGTGGAGTGGCAAGTATCATCACCTTTGCATTGTACCATTGAAGGAAGTGCTTCTATTGGTTGTCACAGTGAACAAAGCACACACTTGGTCTCTAAAATGAAAGTTTTCAAAAGATAAAAGTAAAACTTCACTGAAAGACAGCAATCGTTTGTTTGTATACTTCTCAAATATTTTTAACTGCTTTTCAGATACATAGAGATATTCTGAGCAAAACAATAATCTACCTATGATAACAGTAAAAAGAAATTCATGATGTTTAGAATTCTGATAAATGTCAAATAAACATTTTCAATCCATCCATCAAGTTGTTGCATACGTGTATCTCCACTACATAATTATAAGTAAAGGAAAAGCAATTTTCTAAATAACTAAATTTTAAAATAGTTTAAACTACAATAGAGACTTATGTATCCTTATATTTATTTGATTGTTTCACATCAGGTCATATTTAATAAAACGTTGAACAACCAAGATTAAGAATTCTCATGTATATATTTCTTCCATGTAATACACGTGGACAACATATGAGGGGCGGGGGGGAATCAGCCATTGGTTTATGTACAGAAAATATATCTGTTCAGTTTTTCTCAGGTAAAAGAAATTGCACACTTGCTATTCATACCAGCAGTAAAATATTTTGTCATTCTGTCATTATTTATTGATGCAAAAGGCTTTTTCGGCCACATGGCAGCCATCTTCAGTGCTGGGTCCTTTGGCAGGCGGTGGCTGAAAGTTAAAAAGGCCTTTTGCATCAATAAATAATGACAGAATGACAAAATATTTTACTGCCTGTTATGAACATCAATCTATCAACATCAGACCAATTCCTCCAATACTTGTTATTGTTGTTATTAATTCATTTTCTTCAGATGTCACATGTGCATTTTCTCTGTCATGAGATTTTCTTCTCTTGAGACTTCTCTTTGATGGTAGTTCTTAGGAGAAAACTATTCTATATGTAGTAGATGGTACATGTGAAACATTTTTTGGGCTCTTCTGATAAGTTAAATTTTGTATAGTATACCTTTGATTAAGTTTACTTGTTTGCTGAGCCCGTGTTTTCATGTCCTTCAATTAACTAGCCCTTCAACTATGTTAAATGATTGAAAAATAATTTTGAAGTATATTCTTTTATTTGAAATTATTTTAAAGTAATGTGTGATGATTTATATCCTTTAATTAATTATATTCAGTTTAACAAGTGCAGACTATATCTCTTAACTTCTTTATAATGTAAGAATTTGTTATATTTGAATAGATTTGGACCTGGGATTCCTGCATTGACCACGGGGGTGTTAACCACTACACCACCCGTTTGTCTTTCACAACTGTACACCATTCTCACCCAGACGGGATGGTTTAGACATGTGTACAGGTGCACATGAGAATAGTGTACAGTTGTGGAAGGGTAATACAATAGTTGAAGGGACAGTTAATTGAAGGACATGAAAACATGGGCTCCGCATACAAGTAAACTTAATCAAAGGTATACTATACAAAATTTAACATACCATACTATACAAATGATAACAGAAGAGCCAAAAAAATGTTTCACATGTAACATCTACTACATATAGAATGGTTTTCCCCTAAGAACTACCATCAAAGATAAGTCTCAAGAGAAGAAAATCTCATGACAGAGAAAATGCACATATGGCATCTGAAGAAAATGAATTAATAACAACAATAACAAGTAAGCAATTTCTTCTCCCTGAGAAGAACTGAACATGAATATTTACTGTGCATAAACCAGTGGAGGATCCCCACCCCTCGAATTTTATTTGACTTTGTAAAATACATAAGGAACTGCATTCAACACCTTAATTGTTTTTTTGTTTTTTTTCATTTAATTTACAATATCTAAAACCCTGTTCCTAGTTCGCATCACCGGGATTTAGAATGTCACTACTTATGCTTTCCACTGCATTTCATCCTGTATGGTAATGGATTTTTATATGCAGCACAATGTTATTGTATACAGAAGTGCATTTTGAAAGAACTACACAAATGCAAGTACAAGACTGAAAAAATAAATACTTCCACTTCCATACATATTTTTGATTGCCACTATTAATAAATCAGGTGATTTCTCAGAAGACGAAACTATCATGTGGGGGAGGGGGGTGTTGGATCCGCCCCTGGCATAAACAAAGATAAACAAGAAAGAATAGAATAGTATTTTTAACAGCTTACAGCTTGAAAATATTGTTTGCGGGAAAAAGACATTTAATCCTTGAAATATAAATCAAAATTGTAGAATATCTTTAGAGTAAGATATTTTAAGAAGAAGAGACATTATCACATGGCTTGTTTAACATTTGAATGTTTCAGTCCAAGAAAAATTAAGCATTTAGTTCTTGAATATTTATATACCAATAATTCAATTATATACCATTTAACATGTATACACCAATAATCATATTATTTAAAAATTTTACTCACTTCAGATGATTTTTTTTCAATCCATTTTGCTGGTATTCCAAATAAAGAACATATTGATTCAATTTCCTATTTAACAAAGAAGACAGAAAAAAATTGTTCAAATCATCCACAGGTAACAAATTAAACAAAAATCACTGATCAAAAGTGATTTACGTACACCACAAAATAAAGGTGAATTGCATAACATAACGATAGATTATATCAACCTCCTCATCTTGAGAACAGATAATGGGTGGTATTTGCTCTATATTAAAGTGATGATTCTGTTCTCATTTCTCACAGAGAATGAGTATCAAATAGAACAGGTGTGAAGCACAACAAATTCAAGAAGTATATAATAAATCAAGATCAAAGGGAAAAAAAGCAAACTTAAAGCTATATTAAAGTGTATTCATAAAGGAAAGATTTAAAATTGAAGTGAAATTACATCTTGTATCTATTATGCATTCTGGCAGACATGACAGATTCAGGATGTCTATTGTTCTGAATTTTTAAAATTCCATATTAGGTGTTTCAAGATTTAAAAAAGTAAAATAAATTGAACATTAACATAAGGGATCAACATAATGTCAATGGTCTAGGCCTTCCTCAAAATTATGATAATGAATAATTTCCACATGACCATTAGAAAGAGAACAATTCTCTCTCATTATCTATGAAAATCACACAACATTTACGCAGAATTAAGGATTTTTTTAAATAAATTTATAAAATATAACCAAGTATTAAAATGAGAATATTTTAACTTGCTATCCAAAATCCTTACAATGATAGATGAAATCATTAAAGGTCTTCGAACAGCATACTTTCTTCAAGGAACATTGCGTGGAAATTCCTCTATATCCTGACCCTTGCCTATACTCAGGAGGCCTCCGAACAATGGGAATGACAAGGGTGATTTGCAAATGAGATGAAGGGTGAATGATGATGAGTGAATGTTGTGGTGTAATGTGAGGTAGGGGAAATGGAAGTGGCCAAAGAATTTCCTTATAATTAAGCATTATCTATAATCTTAGCAATTCTAATAACTACCACTAGGACCACAAAATATTTACAGTAATGACCCATCTATATTAGATGTTTTCTAAAGTGTATCTTTTCTAAAGTATATCTGTGTATCCTGATGGAAACCTGTTTGTGGAGGATCAAAATTGCAACTTTTTATACAATACAGACATAATGTAATGGTTAGTCTGGAAAAAAATTCAAGATTTCTCCATATTTCTCATACAGTTTAAATAATTTAGTCTTTTTTTTTAAAGAATACCTGGTAACTAACAGGATGTCAACTCAACACAAGACGAATCATGCAGCATAATTTAAAAATTTACATGTTTAATTGAACACTTTGTTCTGCAAATATAAATAAATACTTAGTTTATTCAATATTTACTATTTATCAGTGTGAACACAAATGTTAACCCTGCCAAGGCATATTTGAGTGATTCAACTTTAAGAAAATGTCAGGAGTTTTAAACACTTAATTTAAGACAAATCTTTTGAATTGATAATCTTAATGAATTATCGAGTACAAGTTATCGAGTACAAGTTATCTTATTTGATTCAAAACAAAATAAACAAACCATATTGAGGATAAACCATATTCAAAAGATAACACAAAGAAAATAAAAATGTGGAAAATAAAATAAGAAGTCAATACTAATGCCATATATTATTTTGCTTAAACATACATTCATTTGAAATTGAATCTCAAAAACATAACAATTTAATATATTCAGCAAAAAATCAGAACATAATACAAGTAATCTTATAAGAACTTGAAACACATACTCACACTGATCCTGAAATTGACATGTTCATTAGCAAACCACAACAAATATTTCTTCCAGTAAACACCGTTCATGATACGTAATTCGTACAAACGAATTGTCAATATAAAAAAAATATCACAATACGTCCAAAAGGGAATGAAGTGATGAAATACACAATTTGTTAACATTCCATGTCGTTACATTATGCACAACCGGAATCAATCTAGTCGTATAATTAAACAATTATTTATTAATATAATGAAAAAAATTTATATCCACACGTTAAATACAAATCCTCACACTGCTTTGAACGTAAGGTTAAGTTCGATGTTCAGTGAAATAGTTGTCAGAATCGCACATTCAAAGCGTGCGTCGTTGATGATTTTATATGACAGTGTATGACTTAGGCAATTACTTATGTTTATTAAACACCATCAAGAACCATACATAGAATCATATATTAATTCTCATTTATCCGCGGTGTAGTATTTAAAATGACAAGAACGTACCGCACATGGTTACACATGTGCCGCCGAATACTCACTCTGCCGAACACCGCGCAAACTGTTAAATCCCAATGAGCGCGAAATTCAAGTAACAGGAACTAATAAGACCAATTAAGCCTGTTGTTTATTGGACCGGGCGAGAGAGAAATTTATGAAAAATGTTAATTTGTGCCCCACCCCCTTATAAACAAACACCTATCAACCTATCATATTTTAAAAAATCTGTAGCAAATAATTTTATGTGGTAAAATGAGTTGAGGGTTACAAAAATACATCGTCTTTTTATTTTTTAATCAATAAACGTTATTGCCAAAAAAGTAGTTACAAACTGCGTATGACCACGTGGAGGACAATAAATTAATTCACTCTCCGGACGCAAACGAGAACCATCCCATCAAGTCCACTCAAAAGCCCTTAGGCAGAGGCGGATTTAACATTTCAACCCACACCTCACTGTAAAAATAGTTCGTTACGTGCTTTAAAAAAACAAAATACCCACAAATTTGTATCAAAAAACAAGAAAAGTCAGGTTTACAGAATTAATGTACACAACCTTGGCAAGGTTAAGTTGTATAAAGCTGAATCATAAGACACAACACAAGCAAGCAAGAAAATAGTTTTGTTGTTGTAAGTTATTTTGAAAGAACTACAGCAATGACGTGATAAAGTACAAGAGCAATTTCATCTTTATTAAAATCAACAAATTGTTTTACATTGTAGAAGCACTGGTGCAGGAGGTAGCTAAAAGCTACCGCAGATTTGAAGAGATTCAATTTAATAACATCTTTTATATTATTAGGGAGGAAATTATATAGAACGATCATCGTATGAAATGACCCTTTTTGGCAAATAGAGGTTGAGACTCTTGGATGATGAATATTATTCCTATTGCGAGTATTGTGTTCGTGAACAAGACTGATTTGAATGAAGCAAAGGTGGCGCTTCAGTAATACAGTCTTAACTAACACGACCGTTCCATAAATAATCGTATCAATGCATGGAAGCTCAGGAAAATATTTAACTCCTTAAACAAAGGTTTACAAGAGTTTCGGGGATGAGATTTACAAATTATCCGAACAATCCTCTTTTAAATTCTGGAAGTATAATGCTCTGACCGGAATCGATAATGCCGTATCGTAAATGAGAGGAAACAATTGCAAAGAATGTGAACTAACAAGATCAACTAAGATTCGAAATGCGTCATACAATTTACTTAATTGTGAATTGATTGTCAATGTAACAAATCCATTTTAGGTTGTTTTCAATATGGAGACCTAAGAACTTTTATTAGTAACTGTTTTTAATTGTGTTACGTTTAAAGAAAGAGAAACCTGGGGTAAAGATTTTGTGATACTGTTGTGATATGACATAGACACTGTTTATCAGTGTTTACAATGAAGCGATTTGCATGGAACTAAGCCCAGAGGTTAAAGCTGAAAGGAAGGGAAATGAAGAAGGTCTGATACGAATCAAACTTATTTCTGCCCAGTGGCCGCAGAGCTTAGGTATCACAAAATGTGTTTGTTGAATTTACTGAGATCTTCTAGAAAAATCATTTTTTGGCTCTTTCTCCACTGACTGTATTTAACGAAAGCGGAATGTGAAAAACGAGGAAATGAGTCTTCTATGATCTGTTCTTCCCGGAAGATGTCGACTTGCCTGAAGCTACGTTCGAGGTTTACGGTGGGATTTTATCACAAAGAGTGGTGTGGTAGTTGAAGGAAACCTTTTCTCCAATCGTTTCGAAGTATGTACAATATATCGAAAACTATTATAAAAATGTAACAACAACAACTATTTTTAATAGCAACTCGATGATGCTGATACCAAGAGCATCAAAATAGTCGAGCACCTGCTCCGTAAAAATTGTCTGCCGCAACCGTTGCATTTGATGAGTCGATGAGGCAAGTGTGAATGACGACACGTTTATCGTATCAACTGACTTCACCCAGATTCATGAGAGGGTGGTTATCGTAGATGAGGGTACGTACTTGTACCTGTAGAAGTAAATATATTGTTTCCTCATGTTTTAGTGGATGCAATACACCTTCTGTATCTCTTCGTCGAGGGTAATTGAAGTTCGTAAAACTTTAGGAGAGTCTCCTAGATGCAACAAGCTGCTGATGTGATTCGAGAGGGAGGTAGGGTGCTGCTGGGGGTGATGTAGTTTCAGCCGGCAAACGATTTCCCGCTACTCTACATCACTGTGGGTAAGGTGAACCCTCATTGACTGATCTCCACTACTCCTTTGGTAAGTGCCTAAAGAAGGTGCAATTCGAATTGACATTATTTCTCCCCATAGATGCAGCAACCCATAACCGTTCTGCGCACCTACCATCAAGAGCAAAAATGGTATGGTCGAGACAAGAATCTTCTCGAGTAGGGTGGAGATCATCAATTTATGACTTGCTATCCCCACCACTAGAAAGTCTGCTCCCCGCGAAGTCCTTAACACAATTTTGTGAAAACGTGTTTGGGCTGCGTGGGGAAGATCAGCTGCCGAAAACTCGGCTTGGCATGCTCCAACATCTACCAAAGCTCCGAAGGTCAATCGTGTAAAAATACACCACTCGAGGAAGAAATTTCTTACTCTACCTTCTCTGACCCCGAAGATGATCGGGAAGAACTGGTGGCTCTAATTCGTTGACGAGAAGAAATCGATGAACTAAGAATCTCAAGATGCCAATGTTTGTTTTAAAGTGCGCAGTACACTACGTTATAATATATTCTAATCACGTTCTTATACATTCTGATGTATGAAAATACATTATGCATGATGTGTTATATAAAATTTATTACATTACCTTTGATTTTTCCTCCAAATTCATTTTCTTGAAAAAAAAAAAGTTTCTAGAGTAATCCTACGAAAAGATTGGTTTAATTGTACCTACTTTCTTAAAGAGATGAAACCCATTGATTTCGCATGAGATTTAAAATAATTTGAACAGAACACACAGAAAACAACAAAGTACTAAGAAATACCTAGTAAGTGAGTATAGTACAAGTAAATAATATATGTGGATGCTATTCGGAATGAAATTTAAAGTAATTTGGGAACTATACACATCGCGAGTTTAGAAAGATGTGGCATAGTGAAAACGTCATATAACTCCTTTCTTTAATATATGCCTCTGAATGAATAAAATTGAACAAATTTGGAAACTTTGGCGTTTCTTTAATTTTGTATTTGTTGCTCTACAACGTTTATAGTGAAAGTTTTTTGATTGGAGCAGTTATTGCGAAGTTTAAGATGTTTGACAATTACTATTACAACTTTTTCCGCCATGTTGCTAAAACTTGGTGTTTTTTGCAGGCAGATGTTTCGGCCATTGCAGGCAAACCACTGAATCAAAATTTAATGTTTGACGTGGTGCAAACTCAAATTCCATGTATTTGGGACCAAATGAGGGTATTAAAACGATGTCCAGCTTTGTCCGAATTTATTTCATCAGAAAACCTATTTTTACTGGCCTATGAGGTAGAAGGTAGTCATACGTTAGATAGTATAAAACACCGGGCACTAGGTCTCTGGGGAATGAGGACAGTGGCACGCCACATGAAGGATGTCGTACGCTCGTTCACCTAGCATCGCGAAGACGTCCTCTCACCCTCTCTTAATACATGTTAAGAGTTCCTTCAACTCTATATTAATCCATTGGCCGCTGAGTGCCTAATAAAGAGTTCCTTTACTCCTCTCTTAATCCACTGGCCCTGTGGTGGCCAGGATAGGAGTACTTCTGACTCAAGTACCTCTGAACGTCCGCCACCTCGTTGGGTGTCCTCCGAACTTGCTACTGGCTGACCCGCCTTTCGATATCGCCTGCCACTGACTATTAGCTATCTGTTTCACATATCTGCACTCTATAGAAAACCGGTAAGTTGCTAAGTGGAGTAAACCATTTCGTCATGTCTTGAATTACCTTTTATTTATATCCCCGATCCACCCACTTTGACCTAAAAGAAACATCTCTCCTCGGTTCGCCGATTATGTCAATCTAGTGTCGCTCCCAACCGCTCGAAGCGCCTACTCGATGACAACTGATGTCAGGATGGAGTCACGTTGGTCACCTCAACTGGCGTCATGTGTATTCACGACACAAAAGACATTTAATATTTGAATTTCATAAAAATCGTTTGAGTCATTTACAAGAATTTTTTTTGTACGGAGCTAATTTTATGCTCGCGCTAAAAATTAAACAGTAAGATCTTCCGCGTCGGGCCCCAAGATTACAGCACCGAATGCCATTCTGTCTCATGGGGATTGCCTATACCTCGTATGTGAGACAATAAAAAGAATGTTCACCGCCTATATACCTTATACTGATAAACGATACATTTTAATTTGGTTTGAAATTATATTTCAGCAGCTAATAATTAGAAACGTAGCAGAATAGAGTTTGTATTTTTTAAATTTCAGAGAACCATATTTAGATTCCATGTATATTGAGATTTATATGCGCTTAACTCACATTTTAAAAAGCATAGAATCCTCTAGAAAATTGCTGCATAAACGAGTGAAATTTCGCGTGACTACAAGTGTTCGTGAACAAACTTTATATTAAAGACGCCTCATTCGAGACTACAGTTTGTATTTCACCTCTGTTCTTACCTTAGTTCTCTCGCAGTAACGCTTGACGCTTTCTCAGACTACGGTTAACAAGATATTCTACCATTTTACATCACTTTAGTTATTTTAATTATTTCATTATTTTTCAAATTTTATCTTTTTTGGTAAAGTTCTACCCACTTGTCATATCTAACATTTCTATTGAACAATCAACTCAATACATGCTTTCCCGTGTATAGTTTGTTTTCTAGGAATAACTCACAAGAAACTATTGTTAACAAATTAAAAATTCATGAAATCCACATAAATCGGGTAAAATTATGACAAAAGCACTCAAACTCCCTAACGGCGAAACATGGGTAAAAAGACGTGATACCAAATCCTGCTCCGACATTGATCACCCACAGTAAGCTAAAGCACTGGAGTCAAAGCAATGCATCTTCAGTGCAAAAATTAATGAACGCTGTTTTCTAAATCGGTCGTCTGTTGTGATAAGACAGAGAGGCGGGTATTTGTTGTCTCTTCTTGGTTCACGCAAATGCGATGAGACTTCCAATGTTTTGATAGACATGAGGTGACCTTCCAGACCTTATCCTACGCTCGTGCTTGCTTATTCAGCGTTCTCAACAGATCTCCGAACGGCAAGTATTTTTTTCCGATTTATTCTTTCGAAATGAATTGAAATTATATATCAAGTTGGGATGTCCGTAAATTTTTAGTTGGAAGAGATATGTATATGAAATAAAGGAAAAACTCATATATCGTTAAAAATTGACAAAAAATAAATCGTCATCATACTATTGTTTGTATATCTTTTTATTCCTTTCACCTCAAAGTGGAGTCCGGCTGAGGCATAATTCAGTCGAACTGCGGAAATGTATGTAGAAAAATCAATAAAACCTTTTTATTTTTGTGAAGATGAGCTTTACTTAAAAATTTTAAAACAGACAATTTTTGGGAGCCTGATTGTGAATTTTCTTTGAAGTAGAGAACGCACTAATTTTGTTTTTCAGAACTGTTGTTTTTCATGGCAGCGAGTAAACAAAAAGTCATTTGAATGGTCTTTCATGTATGTTAAGAAAGGTCACACGCAAGTTTAGCGAGAAACTGATAGTTTCCAGTTATTTAAGGAATAAATTAGTTCCCGGGTTTTGGAGATCATGTCGTTACCTTCAACGAACTATGACTGTTAATATTGCATCTTCAGAAATGATAAAAACTCAGATCACTATTTACTGTACCACTTTCCTTTTTTGTCCCCACACATTTTTCGCTTACGTGTGGTTTTCAGGTTATTTACGAAAAAGCAATTGTCATACACCTCTTGGTGCTTAAAAATTGCAAAATGTAATGGTATATAACTAAAAATCTACGGACTTATCGTAAATAACATATTGTTTAGAATTAATTTCGCTACTGATTCCCAGGGTGTTGTAAATTTTTAATTTATTATCCGCGTGAAGATGTAGTACCTGCCCTCATGCAGTTAAACAGTCAAAAAGTAATGTGTTTATGCAAAGCTTTTCTTAACAACAATCAAAAGGTTTTATTCCTTTACCGAGAGTTAACAAAAATTCCGCCTGCAAATGATGATTTGACTCCTATATTAATGTTCATTTAGTCTGCAAGGCGTCTGCTAATCTTGAAAACACGTTTCCCAGTATTGGGACGTACGAATAGAACATATGCTACGAACGAATAAGACATACACTACGACGTACGAATTAGGAAAATAGAACATATACTCGTGCAGTTGGGAACAGAACGGTACTTCCGAGAGGTATTTTTAACCTAGCACGCCAGCAGCGAATGAGCTCTACAAGCAGGCTACATGTGCCTGTTTGTGCCGCTCGAAACAGCGCAGTAGCTGACACACAGACTATAAACTATGAGCTGACAACTGCAGCGACCGGTACTGGACCGGTAGGCAACGGAGAACTGAGAGAGGGAGCCAGCACTAAAAAGCCCCCACAGGTGCTACTTCTGCTCGTCTCCACCAGATGTCAACCACCTTGTGCGGCGGAGCGAATAATGGTTCATAGACCTGTTTACATCCGAGCTGAGGTATAAGAGAGAGAGAGAGAGTGCAAAGACGAGCTTACCCGGAAAACCTTGGTTTTTCTCTCGCCACCAAATGTCAGCAAATCATTGTTACAAATCATTGGTCGGCATTTGTTACAAATCCGGCAGAGAATTAGCGCGTAATTTGAATTCTACCACGGTACCAACACAACACAAGCAAGCTCAAGTTCTCCGTCAGTACAATAAATGCTATAATCGAGAGGTAAATGTTTGATGACGTCCTAGACATTACAAGCAACGTCAACTGCTAATGTCATATTCAATTATGCATGATGCTACAAAAGGTTCGGGCATATTCTTTATGTCCCCCAGTAAAATATACCTGATTTCTTTGATTGACTGAACTCTTGATATATTAATAATTTTGCACAGAATTAGACAATTTCGAATATAAATTACACTCTACAAACGACGAGAGGGTATATTCCCCACACCTTCCCTTCTTTCAAGTTAAATATAAAGAATATACCTGAACCAATTAGCTTATGTAGCTCATGTACCAATTAGTTCATGTAGCAATTAATGTAAGAAATGTGACAAAATTTTGGCCAAAAAACAAATTGAAAGAAGCTGAGCCATGCATTCACATAAAATTAGAAAATTACATTTATCTTAAAAAGTTAATTGTAATTAACTCATTATTCATTTGAACAATTACCTGTATTCCAAAATCAACATTTATTAAGGAAAGGAATGTTGTGAAAGTGGTAGTACGTCATATGGTTTATAGTTCAAAACAAAGGTACTTGATGCATAAACTTGTTGTTTATGAGAATTTTTTATATTAAAAATATCAAGGTTAATCGGTTTTAAAATTTTACCTCTACGACAAAATTAGCAGTTGACATTGCTTGTAATTTATATGACGCCATCGACCATTTACCTCTCGAGAATAACATCTGTTATACCACAGACTATGTTATACTGACCGAGTAAGCTTGTTTGTGTTGTGTTGGTACCGTGGCAGAATTCAAACTACGCGCTAATTCTCTGCCGGACATGTAAATGCTGACGATCATGCGAAATAAATAATGTTTCTGGTTTTGAAACTTTATTGCATAAACAAATTATTGTACTCAATAGTATTGGTTGGACAAAGTCAGGAAGGTCAAAACACATCCATAAAAAATAGTTTCATTATTCCGAGACCATATTATCAGGATTTACGCTTAGACGAAGTGTCGAACATTTAGAAAATATTTTCATTTAACTCGCAAAAAGGGTGAGCAAAGTACAAAATTGCCTGAGCAAAGACAGACGTTTCCTAACCCAAGATTGTTCGAAACGGTAAAGAATCCATTCCGGCTAACTTACCGGGTATCCAGTCGGGGATCAGGAAGTTACACAGATTATAGAAAGTAATACTAATATAAATTTGATAAGTCCCCGTCGTGGCCACAGCGTCAGCGTGATTGCTCGTCACGAAGTCATCCCGGGTTCAATACCCGGGCAGAGCAAGATAAAATTTGAAGCTCATTGTATTTGAAGCTCAGTTTAATTATGAAGAACCCGACCTCTGCGACTAACAACATTGCTCGGATGTTGATGGCCGCGATCTGGACGCTGTTCCTCTGAGCTCGGTAAGAATTAGACGAGTATAGTGAGTAAATTCAATAACTGAGCCTTACTGGTACTCGTTTTCCGTGGTCCTTAGCTGGCCTGATCGATATACATACATAATTTACATAAAAGCATGAGACCCTTGAGATTATCGAGAAATCAATTATCGATAGTGATCGATCATAAGTTCTATCATATAATCGATGTGATCTATCATATAATCGATATGATAGAAAATTGAATTAATCGTTTTTATGACGATCAGCTGATAGAGACAGATATGGCAGCTACTGGGTGAGCAATTATTTGAAACGTTTCACGTGACCTGATTGTCAGCGATAGTAATGTAATGCGTCGATTCCTGAAATTCTGGTCAGACTTTGTTGGATATATTTCTTAGTTTGAAGACCACGTTTTTACCACATTATCATTATGATTTGGTTGCGTAGACCCATTCGTGGAGTTTTGTGTGACATTTCTGGAGTGTTGAAAGATGGATCAAATGTCATTCCTGGTTCTATTGAAGCCGTAAATTTGATTCAAGAGTCGGGATTACCTTTTAGGTTAGTCACTAATGAGTCACAGGAAACGCGAACTTCTCTCGCCAAGAAACTAGCCATGCTTGGATTCAACGTTCACGAGAAAGATATTTTACCCCCTTGCCCAACACTAGTTGATTTGTTACGAAAAGAAAATTTAAGACCTCATCTTCTAGTGCATAATGAACTTATGCCTGAATTTGAAGGGATTGATTCAACAAATCCTAATTGTGTTGTCATCGGTGATGCTGCCGAAGCATTTACGTACGAAAGCTTAAATGACGCCTTCCGTGTCTTGATTAATTCTGAGCATCCACGATTATTTACTTTGGGGAGAGGGAGGTATTACAAGGAGAAAAAGAACTTGATGTTAGATGTCGGAGTATTTGCAGTAGCTCTTGAATATGCTGCTGGAGTGACAGCAGAAGTAGTAGGCAAGCCCCATCCAGACTTTTTTATGTCTGCATTGAAAGATATGGGTATTCTTCCAGAAGAAGCTGTTATGATAGGGGATGACATTGTTTCTGATGTTGGTGGTGCACAAACATGTGGAGTTGCTGGTGTTTTAGTACGAACAGGAAAATACAGACAGAGTGATGAAAGTCACCCCTCTGTCAAACCTGATGCTATAGTTGACAATCTTGCTCAAGCAGTTGAATATCTTTTTAAATCCTCATAATTGGAGATGAATTTTGTGGAGTGAAAAATGGGAAGAAAAATTCCTATGCTAAGGACTTACAGTATAATTAAGTATTAGTTTTTGTTTACTTAATTAAATATGTAAAATAAGGAAAAAAATAATGTTTGTATTAAGACTTTGTACAATGTTTGAGGAATTGACGAAGAAATTCTGATTTTTATAGTATTATATTGATTTTTACTCTTTGAGTGATTTAAGATCTAGTTCAATTATTTTATACTCATGAGTATTTTAGATTATACTGTTCATTGGTAGGATAATTACGACAAGACAAATTTTGGTTTGTAAATTTTATAAATTACCTTTTTGTTATTGGTAATAATTGATATAAGTCATGTAATTTGAGGAACATAATTAGATTAAATGTTATTGGTTATAATTTATACGAATTGTATTGTAACCTGAAGATTTGCTGGAATGGTAGTCATGGATTTATAACTTTTAAAAATCTGTGATATTATATACCTATAGAGTTAATATTTATCATTAACAATGAATAAACTTGCCTTATATAAATCATAAGCAATGGTATTGTCAGTAGATTAATTTCTGACTATTTGAAAGGATACTTTTACAGATAATTTATTTCTTTGAAATACTGACAAGGTAAAAGATGTTGCTTAATTTTGTGTGTAGTTTTTTAGTTAAAGCAGGTTATTGATATGATGTTGTTTAACCTTTTTGCCTTACATGTCCTTAGATTTCAATTTTCTATGACATTTAGTTAGTTTTTCTAACAAGACAAAATATTAGGATTGTTTATATTTGTTACATTATTCCTTTTACTATCATCTGATTATCATTGTTAATTTATTATTATCTTGCTTATTTGTTGAACTTCATTGACATTAAGATTATGTTTATAATTCTAAATTATCCACATATTTTAAAACAATGTACATGTATTTTACATACAAGTTTTGTGATGAATAAAATTTTTGTTCATGTACCAGTGTAATATTTTTCTTGAATTTAAATGTGAGTTTGAATTACAAATGGAGACATTATCTTGGTTCATTATATCATATAGGTTCATTATATATGAATTAAATGAGCCTGTCGTACGTTTTCTTCAAACGAAAGAAAGTAAGGCATATTCCATTATGTTATTTTTTTTCTTATGATTTTAGTCGTGCCTGGGTTTTTTAATGAAATTCTCAAGATTTAGAACTAACTGTCAGTACAGCTAACCAATCAAAGGTCACTGTCAATATATGGTTTAGATAGAGATATTTAGCAAGGAGATTTATTTAATTTAAATTCATGGGTTAGGTAAAACTTAAACATTCATCTTCTAACATGATTTCTTTAATCAATTTTGTGGATACTTTCTTTGAACAGGTTGATTCATATAAGTGTGAAAATGTATTAATATTTCATTTTTATTAATGTAGATTTCCATACAATAGTAAATACTTTTGAAATTGTATGAGAAAGTAAGTGCTATGGTTTTCCACCCCTAGTTTGTCATTAAATGATATAATTACAATTATCAGTTGCATTTATTAGGAATAATAGGTACATAAATTTTTTGCTATTCTGGTGATATTATTACATGTAACTATTTTTATTATTATCCTAGGAAGATGTAGAAAGGATAAATCTGCTTCTGCTTTAGACCCATTGGTCAGAATTGATAGGATGGTTCATTGCTTGCTTGCGGAGAGTAAATTATTGTTCCACGAGCTATCATATGCAGTTGTACCAATAAATTCCATTATTGATTGCTAATGGATGTGAAATCTTAACAAATTTCAATTCGACCCTAAAATATATTACAATTTCTCTTGTTCGAGAATGTTCTGTCAATTAACTACATTGTTTAACATGTTGATAGGGAAAAAATATTTGAAAATTCTCTTAATCTCAGTATACACATGTTATACCTAAATTATAATAATTATTTCATTAAAATGGTTTCTTTAATTTTAAATATCCATTTTTTTTTTTTCAGAATATGTGCTTCCAAAATGAATGATTTTTGTCTGCATCCTTTGAATGAAGTATTAATAAATCAATATTTAGTTCCCTGTCATAAGAAATGAATATTGGATGTTACTAAATAAGCTTCTAGATGACTGTCCTAATTTTAAGTTCTAAAATTCTGATGGTCATTGAACTAGTGGTGCAAAACCATTGCACATACTTTCTCATATACGTTTCTCAGCCTGGATTGGAGACAGGCAAAATGCATTCTATTAGGAGAGGAATGATTTTTACATGTTACTCTATATTATGGTCTTCATTTTACCCAATTTAAAAAGTTCATTAAAGAAATATTTTACTAGCATTTATATAAAAGTCTCTAATATACAAATTCTGTTTTTTCTATTTTTGGGGAGATAAGATCAGCAAGATATATATTCTATTTCAAAAGATATATTTATTAATAAATATATATAGATAAATAGGATATTAATGCGAAAACAAAGCCAGCAGACCATAAATATACATATATCATTTAATTAGGAACTAGAGAGTTAATTTTTTTGCAATTAGAAATTTCAAAATTATATTAATAATTACTAATCGTATCTTATAATTATTATGGTTAAATAGGTGATAATGTTTGTTTTATTTACTTCCTGTTATTTCGTAACGCTTCTGATGTATCTCTTCAAAGAATTCTGTAAGTTAAAATATAGTTTTAACAATAATACTATTTTTAACGATTAAACTGCTATAAAGCATTGAATTAACAATATCATGTTAATAAAAAAAATTATCAAACATTACCTTCAAAAAAACGTAGCCAAGTTAATTCTTAAAATGATAAGAAATAATGTAAAATAACATCCTCACGCATCACATAATATACACAAACAATAAATATGACACGAAGCATTCACAAATTTACAAGAAAATGGGGCAAAAGGAGTAGTGGACACATCTGATACGTAAGTACGCAGCGAAATAATGCAGCGTCACCGGATGTGAGGTTACGACAAGTACGTAGAGGTCGAGTGGGTGGAATATTCACGATACCAAGAGAAACAAGATGCAGACATTCCTTTGTTCTCCTTTTCAAAGTAACAAAAATGACACATCTACAAACATATACTCTATGGATTCTCACCATTGGCAAACTTAAAACCACGTGCCATAAGCATTTTTATGGCGCATATATTGTAATGGAACGGGGTAATTAAGACGTGGATGATGTAATGGAAAAACATTCACCTTATTAAAGTTGCCCTAGCCAGCTCGTGCACTAATCAAATACGTCAAAAGGGTTCAAATAATTTTTAATATGTGAGGACACACACTAGGGTTCCTTACCACAGGGAAACGCATTAAAAATATAATTGACTTAATTATTTATTGATACAAATACATATTACTTATTAGCTATAACATGCACACCTAAAATCACAAATATCCTACATAATAAACTTAAAATTTTCTCTCGTTATGATATCTCCTGGTCATTAGTAGTACCAGCTATTTACATTAATATAATCTGAATTAAGAGAGAAACCATAATTATTGCTCATCTTAAGCCCTGCTTTACAAGAAATTACTAATGTCCTGAGCAAGGGCGATAATATTACTTGGTCGTCACACCAATCTCCTCACAGCCACTTAAGCTCAATACTGTTCGCAGCCAGCTCGAGATTACCTTGGTTGATGAAGGGTAGTCTGTCTAAAGTAGTGGTAGGAGATCACATTGTCCATAAGAAACTTGCTCACGTGCTTCTTTTCGAAAAATTAAATGACCTTTAATCCAATGACGTTAAGTTCTTCCTCCACGGGGAGCCATTGTTATTGGTCACTATCAAAGTGACGAGTGCATGTCCCTGGCCAATCAACAGGTTTCTTTCTGGGAAATTTCCACACTTTCATGGCGTCATCGTTTTTTCAACCATCCCCTCAATGATTCTAACCTGATGCTTCTTTTCAATTTATTAACAACGGAATACTAAATTTAGACAACTTTCGAAAATTAGATATGTCAAACCCATCGCTTAATCACTTTCTTTATCTCCGGTTCTACGACGCTCGCCATGCAGTCGCCTGTCGGCTGTTTTTCGTCACCTATTCACTGACATTTCTAAGAGCTAGGCGTCTCGTTCGCCCACATACTGGTTCTGGGGGTCTGCCACCCTTTGTCGTCCTTTAACTCAAAAAACCTCTGTCTCCCTTCTCGCCCACAATTTGCGACTCTTCCTTGTAACAGCGTGCTAGTATCCAGATCTGTCACCAACGTAGAACCTCGTCTCCTTCAAAAATATATCCCGTGATTTTCCGTTCCTTCCTTGTTTCAATTCTAACGACATCATTTATTATATGTTGACAATTTTCTACCTCCCTTCAGCTTCTGGCCAAAATAACGCGTAGAACGCAGACACACTTCGTCGTATTTCATTGCCCTTCCTCTGAACAAAGAAATACAAACCCTGCGTCCTTTACAGTGGTCGTGGTCCCTTCTCCCCTCCACTGCGGCACAGTCACGGAGGTCGCGGTACGTTTCCGCTTGCTCACAAGATATTCCTGCCTTTCAAAACTTTCATTATTTTAATTAACATTGAAAAACTAATCAATTCTTACAGTATATATATATAATGACATTTAATTAACTGAGGGTCCAAAGCAGTTGCTCATTACCACATACCTGACACCATTAGCCAGCTTCTCCAGAACTGCTTACTTTGCCCCACTAAAGACAAAAAGAAGAACATTCAATATTCGGCCCATTTTACAGATCGTAAAATATACCTCGTCCTTAATAAAGGAAACAACACTTTGTAAAATCGACTTAACTATTTATTTCTACTAATAATACATTTTACAACACATTTTTAAAATAAACCCTTCTCATAAAATGTAAAATACCCCCTTATAAAAATCCTCCAAAATGCACAGACATAACATTCAATAATACAATATATCTTATTTGTTCTTCTTGATCGCTGCATTTTAATACTGATTCATTGACGTTAAAGTTCATGTTTTAATGATCAAGAGGCCCTTTTATGACTATCACAATACCAGTCTGACCTGGCAAGATCGTGGGCCATAATTACGTCATAAAGATTAATATGCCTCCAAAAGTAATCGGCAATTTCACACGCTTTACCAGAAGTTCCCTTGATGTTCATACAACTTTGAGCACGCCAAACGCTGCAAATCATACAAATTACCGTAGTGTTCAACAATGGCTTCCCGCTGCAGAAAGTCACACCTTGCATTCGGCTGTCATTGATCCTATGCCATGGCTGCAGATGTCGATTATAGCACACCCCGCAGTATGGCTCCCCCACACGGAGGGAGAAAGGTCGTCGTTTGGTTGCCCCACTCAACTCGAATACCAATAATACTGTTCATTTCCAAAAAGGATCATCACTCGTGAAAGTCAGTTCTAAAATGAGACTTAGTTCGCGCAAAGTTCACAAACTGAGCCCAAACGCTACCGGCGAGACCCGAACTCAACAAATTCGTTATTCCCCTTATGACTAAAAATAAATGAGCATCTGATTATAATCACTAAATCAGAAGCAACTTTAAAGGAGTTCGGCAAGACTTATTGCTCAACCTCGGAGATTTTCAGATAGAATATTATTTGATATCTCATCTCGTAACAAGTTCATAATAATCTCATAATCACGAACTCCAAAAATATCTAACTCAATCATCATAGGTGAATGATTTTTATCCATCTCGAATGAGTGATCTCAAAAATCATAGTACACGACCATTTAATGAACCAGCGAGTATAAACCGAAGAACTCTGAAAAAACAAAAGAACCAGTGTCCTCGTGGCGTCTGTTTTTTTGTAATGTCTCCCCCGCCAGAGCCCCAAATCTTCGAAAATGACTCCAACCTTCTCTGACGTAACAATTTTTGGCGGCCAATGACTATCAATTGCTACTCCACGTGGAGTATCCCTGATAGGTTTGCCATGAAGTGACGTAGGTCGGTTCTCAGCCAATGACCGTATTTGTTAATACTCCTGCTTTTCCTTCGTGCGTCTTCCCATCTGTTCATTCTCCGGCACTTTCCATTAGTTGTAACCTTCCTTTTTCTCACTACTTTGTTTAACTTAGATAATAAAGCCTCATCTTCAATGTTCTGACGATGCCACTTTATTTTGACATGTCTATTCAATTTCATCAACACCTCTAAGAGTCTCGAAGATTGGTTTGAGTGCTCGTCCTCTCACCACTACGCTGCCGAATATCGTTTACTGACTCAAAATTCATAAGTGGGTACCCGTTCTACGTGAATACTGTTTACAAAAGGCCTATTCTTCCATTCTCATTTCTTAGTTCTGCGAAACAGAGTATCGTTGTATCTTTCTCGAGGATTCTAACAAGATGTCTCCCCCTTATTCATATTTCACCTCGCGACATACCTACGTCTCCTCTTAACGCACGTACACATTTATCAACACGACCTTTTTACCCAGAGACAGTTACAGCAGTCGTCCCTCCCAACTGATGAAGTTAAAATTTCTCGTATCCTCTCCCCTTCAAGAATTGTTTATAACTGGCTTTCATTTTTCCACACACTCCAATTTTTGAGGACAGCTAATTTTGCGTGTCTTCCACTGAAGAAATTACTACTCCTGTCCCAAACACAGACCTACGAAATAACACTTAATATTTATTTTATTCTTAAACATCGCCTGAAAGTGTGTTCCTAACCAGTATGTTTCCATCGTGTCATCCCTTAAGGCTATTACTTTTGACACACCAGACCCCGTTTAAGTTCCTGAAGCCAGCTTCCCAACCTGCTCGCTTCTTGTCGCAAGATAACCTCCATTACCATTTTTTTTAAATTCCGACAATATACGGCTTTCATATTTCTTTTAATGGCTCGGAAGGACTAAAAAATTTTTGCAATATATATGGCATGAAAACGAGTGTAAGGAATGTGTAAAAACAAAACCCATTATTTAAAAATGTTTGATGAACTAAAACTAACATTTTCATCATAACATTAACGGACAGACGATCCGGACGGACGTTCAGCCAAAAACCACTTTCGGAATCAGGGGACTCCAAAACGAATATTTCCGCAAAAATCTCGTTTTCGATTTTTTTCACGATTACAATACTTTATATATATATATNGAAAGTAAAAAAATAATATATCATAACACTAGAATAAAAAATAAAGTTGAGGATGCACCGAAATTACTGAAAGACCCTTAACCCCCTAAAGCATTCCGCACTCAGTTTAACTTAAGTTTGACCAGTTTCCACATTTGTTTGGTTTATAATAGGTCACACATTAAGTTACAATTTATAAAGCACGAAATTCAATTAAACGCTGTGGACGAATCTAGAGGAGAGTGGTTTACGCCTCTCATACATCGCTATCTTCGAATACGACATCCATCGCTTTGTCATACAATCACTCTCAAAATGTTCGGTGACAATAATGTCACTGATTTTTTTATCTCTGTTAAATTATGAATATAAATGTGATAAATTGAGAACGAAACAAAAAGTATTTAAATCTGTGAACAATTTCGAATACTAAATCTTTAAAGAAACGAAACAAAATATTTATAATAAAATAAGTAATTATAATTGCATTTTAATCTAAAAGGTACCTCAGAAAAATATTTGGTCGCTTGTAATTTAGACCCTCCTTTAGAAAAGAAGCTCTTAATGTCGGATTTGTCTACCCTCCTTTTTAATATCGTCGCGTAAACTGTTCTGCATATTTGCTGTAACTTTGGTTTTATTATCTATGGTAGAGGGACGGCACGAGGAGTACGAAATGAATTTGAAAAGCGGCAGCTGATAATCTTCCATCATGAGTAGGGTTCCTGATACAGGAAGATTGCCGAGTCGTTACAGATACCGCTCAGAATTGTAGGTGATATTGTGGTGTACGAACCACACGTTGAAAGAGCAAGAGTGATGAGAGAGCACTGTCGATAAGAGACGGCGGGTGGCATATCAATCCGGACCCAGCAGAGAAGAGTGGCTTCACAACCAGAAACGTTGACCGTAATCAATTCTTGGCTGACTAGTCAAATTCGCTCGGAAACGCGAATGAAACATAAAAGTTGTGCAGAAGTCGACTTCTGGGTTTGCGTAGGAGCGTTGTGTTACTAAAATGCTTTAAACGGTCACAAAATGCTTAATAAACAATGAATTACTTTAGCGATTCTTCTAATTCAAAACTTCTGAATGGTCTCAACTCTCAGCCCAGCGCGATTCTTCTGAGTCTTTGTGATACTATCAATTCTTCTGACTGCGCTCAACTCTCCTCTTCAGGGAAGTCAAGGGAAGATGACAACAGTCAACATTTTTCATGAATGGAATGCCCGCAAGGTTGACTCTAGTCGACTACAGTCAGTAGTTGGCGTAACTGGAAATCCCCAAAGTTGAACGTTACTGTCGTTTCGCTTCACAGAGGGTCAATGGTGGGCTACCCCTGCTGCGTTCCCACCCAGGGGCGAAGATTACAAAAGAGACACGGAGCAGCAGACAGCAATCGGAGTTTGTGAGCCGGAGTCCTCGCTACAGTAACAACGCCGCTATTATGTACGACGTGACACTGCATGACCTGGAATATTACTCAACGGAACTCTGGGACAAGACCACGTAGAGTATTGGCGCATCTGGCTTTTTTTCGGGAAACTCTACTGTAACGCCGATTAGGAGTAAAGATCTTACATTCTATGACGAAACGGATGTGTTTATGTATAACCATTGTAGCTTCAAATCATCAATAAATAGTTGTTTTATTGTTTTCAAATACGACAATAATTTGTTTTCCTGTAAATAACGATATCGTGCGAAGATATAAAGACGAGGACAGAATGGAATCCGTGCTTAATGTTTCTAATCAAATCCTTCTTGTGTGTGCTGTATCTTCACGGGATGGCACCTACGCTACTGTGAAATGTTGATGCAGTGGAATTTTGACACATGTGAAATGTTTTGTTTCGTTCGTACGCGAGAAAAACAATCTACAGTGATGAACGTAAAATATTTAGGAGCGTAATACAAGTAAACATTTTTTAAGATAAAATAAACTTCTATATGACAGAAAGTTTCATATTATCTTTAAGGATTAATAAACTATCAATGTACTGGGCAATAATTTGTATTTTATTTAATACTCATTAGGTACTGTTAATAAAACAGGTAAATTATAAATCTCTTACAGAAAAAAAACTTTTTAAAAGCATAAATATGAAAACTTTTCTAGTGCAAATGAAAAAAGAAATTGTCAAGTGGGTGCAGCGCGTCGTTTTAGCGTAAAACACTCCCCATTTCTCAGATAAATAAATTGTTGTCGACTGAGCTGAAGGTAAGCGCCCGGCGGAAGAACCGAAGGCAAGAGGTTTCGCTGCGATTAAATGGAATCAAATGCTTACATTATTGAAGACCACTAATATTGACGTTCTGTTTTGTTCTCGTGGACCGATTCCTGTACAATATTTAGGTGGAAATTCTACAGATTAATAATTAAGGAAAAGACTTGTGACTTATAGGAATTCGTTTGCAAGTTTAAAGGAATTGCTTAAACAATTTGCTTTGCAATATATTAAAATCCATTTTGAATTGACATACTTCAAGCAGTTCCATAACAAATTTTAACTTAAAAATTATCGGCATTCCCTTCACGAATAAATAATATGAATGTATGACATAAAAAGCGAAAGACCCTTCGCCAGTGACATTCAGTCGTGACAGAACTATCATGAATATCATGAGACAGATCAACAACACAATCCACACGTGCAAGCGATGCTACGAGGCGAGCGGAAACTGTCCACAATGCAGAAATTTACACATCTCCGTTTTCATTTTTCCACGTACTTACTCGTCATATAAATAACACTTTAAAATAATTTTGTTTTTTCACTAATTCGATTTTTGAAAGGCTTCAACAGGCTAAAATTTACGTGTACTTTCAGATACAATGCTAGTACTTTCATGTAAGCAATTGTAATTTATGCATAAATAAAGGGAGAAAATTGTGAGAAAGTTTTCGTGAAATTGATGTGAAAGAGGACATAAAAGAAATTTGTTTAATCATATTAAAAGGGCATGAACAACAATTGAAGTTGGTTAACTTACATATGAATGCGACGAGGACGTAGTAATTTCTGCAGTGAACGTTGCATTCCGTGCTATAAGCTAATCAGCTCAAGTTATCAGCCGAATGATATGCACTTTTCAGCACTTTTACAATGCCTCTGGGATATGACAGAACATCGTCACCAACAGGGGGAAAGCAGAAACCAACTAGAAACGTGGATGAATGAAATATCCCGGGTCTCTCGCATATCACATATTATAGAAGGTACAGATGATTCACTCCCATAAATCAATTGGTTACCTTAGATGCACCCCAGCGCGCCACGGGGAAGACCGAGAACTATCGTCAAAATTGCGCCCAACAGCCCTCTCTTTTCCTCGCTTTACATCGCATAATTTTAATCGAGTACCCGCTGCCATATTCTGCAAAAACCTACAAACAATTAACCTGCAGTGTAAACTCAGAACCAGCAATTCTAAACACGTGAGTCGAACTAAAACACCCACAAATCAACACCAAGCAGAGCTGGAGTAGCATCAATTAGTAGCAGTCGCCACATAAAGACCATGTGCTTGCCGCCAACGTCAACACTCACTACGCAAGCAACCAGTTGAACTTGCGCTTCTTGACGGCACTTTACACCACAGTGTTTTTTACTATTTACTCATAATCAATCTTATTCAATCGAGACGAATCATAATATGAGCAAAAATATAATAAAAAATCTTTTGGCATATTAGTAGAGCGATCATCTCTTCTTCCAGTCTGTAAAATATCGGAAGTCGTTGGCTACCTTCCTCACTCTGTCACCACTTGGTCGTTCCGAGACTTTCTTCACCTAGCGATGCTCGAATTAGACATGCTTTTCACTATGTGGGGGAATTAATCATGGAATTTCTTTTCACTTCCAGATTTGTGCCTTACTCTTTCAGTTGAACCGAACATTTAAGCATTTAATTTTATTATTTCTATATGTATAAAAGCGAAATACCACTCACTGACTGACTAGACATGACATCTCCGAAACAATACCTACAAACTTGAAATATTGCAGGTATATTCCTTTTAGACATCCGCAAAGACGCGATTTTACGAAAATACATCACTAAGGTCCAATTTCACCAAATGTAGCGCGATATCCTTACACGTGATTAGGTAAATAGCATCGCGATTGCATTTTATGCGTTTCATCAAGCAAAACTAGTCGTCGATTAAGTTGATCAATGTTTCTGAAGAATTATCTGGGTTGGTAGTAGTTTTACAGTGCATTATGGGTAATTTGAAGACAAATGACGGGAGGAAAACGCATCATGTTGCTCACTAGCGCCACCGACGGACACCGGAGGCAGCAGCGGGCTACCCTCGTGCCTCTGAACATAACCTGTGAACCGAGACACGAGCAAACAAACAAAATGGACGCCATATTTCTTGCCGTGCTGAAGAAAAACGCGATTTGTGCTGGTAATAGCGATTTTCTCGTAAATCGAAGTTGGTGGAACGCGCATTTTGATAATCACGATTTACTGCGCCGAAAATCTCGTTTAAGACATTAAACAAACTTGGTGAAACTGGGCCTAAGGGAATGAGGGTTGGAATGTTTTATGTATGTATTCCACCATAACTCTAGAGTGTCTAGAGTAATTTCAACCAACTCGATATACAGATGACTTACTTTATGACAACAAGCAATCTGGGGGTAAGACATCCCTTGCACCCCTAAGGAGGGTGTGAGAAGTGGATGACATGTAAATATAAGGGAAAAATCCGATATTAGATTCAAAATCATAGTTTTCGGTGGCGTTGTAGGTTCACAATTAGTTAGTGACATAACAAAAAAAATATCGAACATGACATACCAGAGACGAGTTCCTTATTTTCGGCGTCACTGAGTTGACAGTGAAATCCCAATTTCGTGTAAAACTGAAGCCAGCCTTCATGAAACAAACATACGACTAGCACCTCTTGGGTGATAGGGTGGGAATGGGTTTATGAATAAAAGACATTGAAAACTAATATTGAAAAAAATGCATTGGATACATATTTTTAGGGTTGACGAGATGTCACTACCAATGCCGATTTGTTCAAGAAGAGATCACATAGGAGCAGTGCATTTTTAAAACTGAGGGTGGAAAGGGTGAGACGTAAAAAACCGATATTATGGTCGAGTCCATGGTTATTGTGTATTTTGAGACGAATAATTGTATTTCCAATCTAGTAATGTACCCTTCAGACCACATGAGGTGCACGACGCCTTTTGAGGTGGGAGTTGGGAAGAGATGATATATCTTTTTATCAAAAATGTCCGCTAAGAAAGGGTTTTACAGAAATTCACCCCTACGGAATATGGGAAATTTGTGTTTTCTAAAAACTTTTTTATATCAGTGAAAAAAATTGAGGGTATACACCAAATATAATAATCCTGCAAAATTAATGGAATATATTTTCTGTTGATACCAATGGAATATAAAAAAATTGGAGACATTACAGAATTCACGCGAGCAAAGCTGCGGGTACTCAACAAGTATCTGTATATATAAAAGAGAAATACCACTCACTCACTACCTAACACAAAATATACGAAACTACTAAGCCTACAAACTTGAACTTTAGCAGATATGTTTCTTTTAGGGAGTAGACATACGCTATGAAACAATTTTACGAAAATCCATCCCTAAGGGGGTGAAATGGGGCTTGGAATATTTTATGTATTTTACTCACCATAACTCTAGAATGTCTGGAGCAATTTTAACCAAACTCGATACACAGATGACTTACTTTGACAACAAGCAATATGGGGGTACGACATCCCTTGCACCTCTAGGGAGAGGGTGAGAAGTGGATGACATGTAAATAGAATGGAAATATCCGATATTAGATTCGAAACTATAGATTTCGGTGGCATTGGGATGGAGGGTACACACCAATACTAATATAACATCCAGCATTATTGGATAACATTATCAGTGAATACCAATGAGGATATGAGAAGAAAATAAAATTGGAAACATTTTACAGAATTCTCACGAGTAAAACTGCGGGTATTCAGCTAGTATTTTTATAAGTTTTAAAGATGTATGAAAATTCCAAACAAGCTGATCCATCTGAGAATGATTGTTGAGAAAATTGAAAGTGGCAGGAATTCACCCCTACGGAATATAACTTTAACGGAATATAACACAAATATAACTTTCCGTTGAGCTTCGTATTTCCGTGATACCGACTTATAGTCATATGCAGAGAGAGATATCAAAAGAAGTGCTTCGCCACGTATGGCCAAACTCCATGTAGATACCAAATGAAAAATGAAGGAGGAAGAATTTCTGAATTTTAGTGTATTCCACACAGAACGTATAGATAAAATGATTGTCCTCTACTACGGTAAACACTCTGGGAAAATGTACAAACTTGTCTGTCCGGGACAAACCGCGTCTTAGTAGATACAACTATCAACATTTCGGCCATCATGCTGTGACCTTCTTCAGGGCAATGTCAGAGTCGTACAGACCTAAGAGAGAGTACGACAGCGACTTAGGTCTGTACGACTTTGACATTGCCCTGAAGGAGGTCACAGCATGATGTCCGAAAGCCTACTTCCAATACAATTTGGTTACAAAATTCGGTCTCTGCAGTTCAAATGATTAGGTGCAAAATTTTTCGTCATACTGAAATAAATCTGACAACCAGGAAGGTCCGTTAGGATTGATAGTGATTTCAAAACTTGTAAAAAGTGCAATTTTTATACTGTCATTCAGTTACAAGTTTTTTTTTCACAATTTGTTCATAAGTTTTTATGCACTGGTAATGCTAACCTAAACATGAAATATACTGTCTCTATATGAGAAAATAGCTTCAAACCATAACCTTATATGTTAGGTTTTGTGATTACCGATATGATACAACAAATGAATTTCTTGTGGTGAAGTGGAAGGCTAATAAGGTTGTAACGTTTGACACAAATTTAGGCACATGTGAACATTTGTCAAATATACTCAAAAAGAGAATTTTCTAGATTTCCTTACCCCATATGGCTCAGGAACATAAGTCCTACATGGGAGGTTTCATGTCGGTGAGGTTCACCGCAATTTAAGAGATTTCTGTGTATTTGGGGGAATCGATTTGTAAGAGAAACAAATCTCCCTGTCATGTGCCAGAATCCGTTCCAAAAAGCGGTGATGACCACTCAGACTAAAATGTTAGGCATTGCAATTGTCAATACATGGAGTAAATACATAAAAGGACAACAATGGAGAAAGTGTATCAACACTGAATGTAAAAAGGAAGATTATATTGCCCTACCTCAGCAAGAAAATAATCAACCCCAAAGAGAAGAGGACCTCAAGGTAGTAATATATTAAGTGGCAGATTTTGGTGAAGTGAGATTTGATCCTGGAAATCATTAGATACAGTCCATAGTTACACAAAGAAGTATATCTTTTGAAAAAAAGAAACCTATTAGAATTTTTCCTCTACGTTCCATTTGCCCTAAATCATATGTTTATTGATTTTATCAGGATTTTATTGATATCAATGAGTGCATAAACATATTGATATCAATAATGTATAATAAGCAAAAAGCGACAAAAATAAAGGAGAATAAGCTTCTTGCGCTTTCTCTGGAACATTCGGCCAACGTCCCTAAATTGGGACGCCCTTTTGTGAAAAAATCATACATAGGAAAAACGTGAAAATACTGTTACCAATTCAATATGATCTAACTAATTGCAAAACCAAATACATATCAACCTAGATACCAGCGACACAGTATCGCTACTCACACACCTCGTGGAAATAGTAAGCCCGCGGTGGGATCGATATTTTCACGAGTTGCGTAAATATATCAGCCGTACAGTGGGTTCGCTATTTTCACAAGTTGTGCGAATATCGATTTCGATACTTAAGCGATGTACTAAAACTCTATTTAAGCGATGTACTAAAAAGAGTAAAATAAGGGAAGGTTTTTATCAAGATAATGCAATGTCAAATGCTAGAGCTTCCATATATATTTCACATTGGTAGATCCTAATAAAAATAAAGTGCATTCTATCTTGTCCGCTGAATATTATTTAATATTTTATGTTGAATTATTTGTTTTTTAAAAGCTGGTAGAGTATATTGAAAATAAAATACATATTTGTAAGTACTTTTTTACCTACTGATCAGTGTCCAATGAAATTAATTTGTATATACATGGAGTTTGGCCAAAGGTGACGAAGCACTTCTTTTGATATCCCTCTGTACGACTATAAGTCGGTATCATGGAAATATTAAGTTAAACGAGAAGTTAGATTTGTGTTTGTAAATTCCTGCCACTTCCCAACGTTCAATTGTATCAACTGTTATTCTCAGATGGATCAGCGTGTTTGGAATTTTCAAACGACTTATTTATCGAAATATATGCTTAAATGTCCAATTTAACTGAATGTGTAAGGCACAAATCTGGAAGGGGAAAGAAATTCCATTATAACTTCCCTCACTTAGTGGAAAGCATGTTTAATTAGAGCTCTATAAAGACAGGCATTTTTGTGTCATTGTGATGCATTCAGTTTTGGAAACATTGCGCTTAACTTGCTCAATGCGATTTTAATTTTAAATCATTTAAATAATAATCATTTATGATTGCAGAGACGATTCGGATTTTCATCAAATTGTGATTATGATATCCCATTATATGTAGTTTTCGTTTTTCCCCGCATGCAGGATGAATTTTATAATTACAAACATGTAAAACACCTCTTTCACTTTCTCGCATTAATCGTACACATCGATAACGATTTTCGTGTACAATCTTGAGTCGTGAATAAATTCATTCCATGGTCTATTGTTGAACATATTGTAAGAAATTCAGAAACAGTGAATTTTATTAGAAAAATCAATAAATTGTTATTAAAATATGAAACATTATTGTAAAATAAAAAATGAACTTAACTTTTCCTTGCATTGTAATAATAATTGTCTTTGTCTAAAACTTAATTCCTTCAGAACGTTAACACTCTTTTGAAATGAATCAGTGAATAGATACTAATTTTCAAGACCAACTGCATACACGAATTGTGACTTGACCATGACTTATCGAAAGAAAACAACTATATAATTTATAATGATCTTGGTTTTTGCACTTTTAAAGATTGTGAAACGTATTTCAATCTTATTTCAATGTTATAAAAAATTCAATGCCAATAATATCAAACATGATGATCTAGAAAAATGATAAATTCCTATGTACATCACGTATTAAATTAAACAGTTTGGCAATGTTAACGATATCCATCTTTGTAACGTAAATAAAATACAAACACATACCAGTTAATCAATCACCAAAACTCACTTGATAATTAATGAATAGAAGCTATTTTAACGAATAAAACTTCACTATGATTACTTATGGCAATTTTTATATTGTTACTCTTCAGATGCCGTTTAAAATATGTTCACACAGATCCACTTTTGTCATTTTATTTGCACATACACACAAAACAATTAAACACATATGGTGTTTATTATAAACTGATTGTAAAATTAAAGCACACAATACTTCAACACGTACATAAAACCTTAAATAACAAGCTTTGCTCACGATAAATCCCAATACGATTGTGCTCATGTTCACCGCCAGACTACTGTATTCATATGATCGAGGAGGTTTTGGTTTAGCTACATGGCACAACCAGAAGCTAATGCTTGACGGTTTGCTTAAGGTGGGACCAGACCACAGACTATTTGGACCAGACGCTCCAAATTAGTCTAATCACTGAGAAGTATAATTGTTTTCTTTACTTTTATTGTAATTGTTTAATATCACAACATTATGAATGATGAAAAAAAAACATTATTTAATTTCTATCTACCAGTTAATAGTATAGTATAACCAATATTTAGGAACTCTCTTGACTCGTTTGTAATACACTAGAGCATGTAAAAATATGGCGGCCGAGCGACACTTTCGTAATTTATGCATCACACCTAGTAAAATGTGAAATATATTTTTGTAATGTCCGGTGACCTACCGATAAAAGTGATGTAAAAAATACTTCATAAAATTTACAACAAATCAAAGTAAACTTCAGTCACTTCCGTGATTTAAAAGTCAGTCTTTTCTAGAAAATAGTGTTTCCTCCATAAGACGTAATGCATTTCTCCATCAATTATAATTGCAATTATTTTCTTTAAATCACCGGTGATGTATGTTATTCAAGATGAAATCACAATAAGTACATGTTACATTTTATTTATGACGATTTGTGATATTTCAGTGATTTAATTCTACCTACGCTAGTATTACCTTAAGGTGGGACCGGGTGGGACCAACACTCCAAGTGAGTCAGATCACTGAGATGTTTAATTGTTTTTTATAATTATTATAATTGTTTTAAAACATGACAATATTAATAAAAACTAAAAAAAACATGATTTAATTTGTATCTATCAGTTAATATTCAGGAATTCGCTTGACATGTTCGAAATGCGTAAGAGCATGTATAAACATGGCTGCCGAGCAAAAAGGTTTCGTGATTTACGCATGTAAACAACGTAAACTTCCATTACTTTCGTGATTTAAAAGATGGTCATTTTTTGAAAATAAATGTTTTCTCCATAAGACGCAATGTATTACACCAACATCTATAATTGGTATTATTTCATTTAAATGGCCGATAAGGCTGTTTTTGAAGTTTAATTCACTATAAATACGTGTTATTCTGTTTATTTTTGACGATTTAATTCTTTCTACGCTTGTACTATTAATCACCCGAAAAATGCACTTTAATTTTTTTGTTTTTAAAATTTTGTTACTCATTTCTATTCTATAGCTACGAGGAATACAAAATTTTACATTTCTTCGACTAGTAAAAGTATCATATAATTGTAATATATAAATGAGGGATTTACAGGGAGGGCTTTATATTACATGGGATTTAAGCTCAGCCGAAATGACGAAAGTTTAGAAAATATTTTCATTGACTGTTAAAAAACCGAGGATGAGCAAGGTATGAAATTGCGTGAGCAAAATTAAGCAAAGTCAGACCTTCCATTTAAGCCCAATATCGTTAGAATCGGTTGAGAACAAAAATCCATTCCGGCTAATCCATTCAGGGGCTGTTTATTCATAGTCAATATACTTTTGCATTCGTTTAATTGCAGTAAAAGAATAGTTTATTTACCTATATTTCAAAGTAATTATATATTTAAATACCTAAATTTAAGTACTTAGAGGAAAGTGTGAGTAAGAAATTACAACCGGAAGTGTATGATTTTTAAAAATATTTTAGACAGGAGTCTGCGATTATGAAACCCTCTGCCATATTCACTCGAAAAATCTATCGATTAAAATGAAAACAAGCTTCACGTTTTGTACCGGATGTGCGGTCATCTCTCGGACAGGAAAAATCCGTAAGTTCCATCAAATATAGAGAATCTTTTACTTTAGCAATGTTGGTTGGTCAATTATAGGGAAATCAAATGAGTAAAGATTTGAATCGTCATGAATATTTAGCTGTTTGGAACGAACATGTAAGAAAAAACCGGGACGAAGTCGGAATTTTTCGAAATATTTGTTCTCAAAATCGAGAATTATCATTGCAATAAGCGGGAATTTTCGACGTCCTGCATTGGCAACGCTGAATAGCACTTCAGCGCACTTCAGCGCGTAGTTCATGTTTGGAGGGCGTTCAAGAAACTGAGAATAAGGAGCAAGAGGGTAGAGACGACAGGGAGCTGGCCTCCAAGTCGTTTGTGGTTGCTTGGATAATTGTTGGACAATACTTGATTATAATACGGATTATACTTAATTGTGACTTAGATCAAGGTTTTTATTGTACGTGTCTACATATTTGTTCTAAAACAATGTCCCAAGTTAAGCAGAGCTCATCCCTTACGTGTTGCGTGACTCTAGAGTGGCGAAATAACGACAAAGGTATCCTTCGTAAAGCAAACTTAAAAACTGTTACTTTACGCTTGTTGAGAAATGAGTTTCGAGACATATATCTTGCTGTGTATGAAAAAGATGGTGAAACTACCTCCAAAAAATATCATATGACAAATTTTGCTGTTCATAACAAGTTTGCTAACGAAGGCAAAGCTACCATTATTTTTCAAGATCTTAAAATGAGTGTGTTAATTTACAATGCTCCTCCCACTCAACTTATGAATTTCCTGAAACATGTGTATATTAAAATATGTGGAGGAAAGGATGAACCAAAACTAGGTCCCAGAGCTAAATTGTTGTCTGCCAAGGCAAAATCCTTGGAAGAAATAAGTCCTGTTACTTTGCAAGAAGTGACAGGTATCAGGAAAAACAAACAAAAGACGCTTGATTCTACTCCACCTACTGGGAAGAAAAGGGATGCATCTGGAAAGCTTGAAAATTCTGTAATTAAAACTATAATTTAATTTCTTTTTACATTTGTCAATTATATTTGTGTTTATTTAAGTATATTCATAATATATCATTAAATCAATTCTTTGTTCAATGATTTTCATACAATATTTGTATTGCTGGAATGAATAAGATTTATACTTTTTCTTGTAGTTATAATTATTTTAATAAGTATTAATTTATTTTGAATTTTCTTCTGTTTACAGAATGTGAAAAGATCTTGTTTATCTAGTTACATTAATCCTGCTCCTTTAACACCTGAGCAAAAACGTGTCTTAGATCTTGCATTGTCAGGAAAGAATTTATTTTTCACTGGTATTCTTTTCAAAATGATTCACTGTGATCATAATTTAATAAGGTATTTATTTGTTGGGTTTGATTATTGTTGTTGTTGGATACATTTATTTTTCCACTCAGGCAGTGCAGGAACTGGGAAGTCCTATTTGTTGCGCCAGATTATTGGTGCCCTTCCTCCTGATGTGACTTTTGCAACAGCTAGCACTGGAGTAGCAGCTTGCCATATTGGGGGAATGACTTTGCATTCATTTGCAGGTTGGTTTGTGTTTTTATCTTAGTTTGAAATATTTTAAGTGTGTCTTTTTTTTTTGTGTGTGTGTGTGTGTGTGTGGAGCTTAAGGGCTCATCAACATCGAGGTCATTAGAGCCCTTGTTTAAGTGTGTCAGTTAATTATTTAGTCCTACTAAGGACTACTTCCTAATACTAGTTCTTGTATCTTTCTTAATCAAGGAAACCAATTGTGAACTTCTATTAAACTTTATGACCAATTTAATATGATGGCAGAATCCTAATCGTTTCCTTTGCATATCCTTCCACGAGTGCTGCCAACCACCATCGCCTCCATCTTAAACTAAACTCTCCATTTAAACAGATGTTCTTTAAATGGAATTGCCAGGATTAACGAACTTAACATCACCAACTGTGGCGGAACAATTGTATATATAGTATGTTCATGGAAGATAATACCCTAAATTTGTAATACAACCGGTGGCAAACAGAAGAAAATAGCACAGAACAATTTCTTTTATAATTACCATAAATATCACGAGTGATGAATAAAACTTATATTTTCAGAATCTCAATATTATTTGTAGTGTTTTGGTCTCAAAGGCTTTTCAAACCTTGTTTCTACCATAATGTTTTATTTTACCATTATATCATGTTGGAGAACATGTAATTAGTTCTCACTTAAGAAATTTATTCATGCCACATTATAGTTAAAAAATTAAAATATCAAATAGCCTCACTGATAACAGAATTTGCCTTTGTGTTCTTTATCATTTCTGAGCAATATTGGGGCTAGACAAAACTTTAGATAAAAATACCAATAAGAAATGTCAACTAGATACTCGTAAAATCGTCTGCCAGGTTCACAGAAATGAATTATATTATATCTTACAATGTGGCAACCCCTCCATGGATACCAGCAATGTTACCACTCAAAAAACAAAGACTATTTTATCTATGTAAGTTACATTCTATACAAGCTTAATGACATTAGGCCTTAAAATTTAAGATAAAACTTAGCTCTTTCAGTGTATGGGATAGAAATATATGGCAAATTTAATAATATAGCTAAGCTACAAAACATGGGATAAAAGTTCTTATGAACAGACATAGAAACATTTTATGGCATTTGCAACACAACACAATGACTTGTCACAATTTTTCTTGGGGTTTATATGCCAATAGTACGTTGAAAGGATTCATGTAGCACTTTCTCATGTTTTGATAAAATAAATGTAATAAGAAAAAAGTAGATGTATCAGATGACTTCTTCATCCTTCCCCTTCTTGAGAAAGATAACAGTATATTTTTCTAAATATATGAATAACTTAATACAGTTGATTTGTGAAGGCTATTGAAAACATTTACTATATAACTGTTCAAACACCTGTTTTCAGATGAAACTTCTTTGTATTGTATGGCAAGTAATTCTCTCTTTAGGAACTCTGAATGTCTTTAGGTAATGTTATTTGATATGTACTTGGGCTTTGACAGGACAGTTGTTTTAATTTTTGATAAGTTCAATTTTTACCCTTAAATGAGTCTAGTTGTAATTTTAAGTAATAAGGCTTTTGATTTACTTTCTTATTGCTTTAGGTATTGGAAGTGGCCAGACTTCACTTGAGAGATGTATCCAACTAGCTTCCAAGTCAAGTGTTCTGCAGAACTGGAAACGTTGTAAACATTTAATTATTGATGAAATATCTATGGTTCATGGATCTTTTTTTGAGGTATTTCTTTGCAACATGATCAACCCTATTGTGTTGAAGATTATGCCACTATATTATTAAATTAGGGTAAACTTCAGTTTATGTGACTCAGCCATAAAAAGATGACATTACCTGCATTTGGTTCCAAATAATGTTACTTTTCACTATTGAGATATCTTTTGTTGAGCAGATGGCGGAATATGTAGTTATAATAAAAAATTAGGTGCACTATATAGTAACGGGGATAGTCGGAACACGACATGATGCTGATTCGTCGATGGAACAAGCTCCCGTTAGCTTAGCGTGAAATACGTAATATTCAAAAAAAGGTATTAGTACACTAGTTAGAAAAGTAGTTGTCCAGTAAGTAGTAGAATGACAGAAGTGTAGGAAATGATTGTGAACTGACCACTTTAAGAAATGTGACAAAAACTCAACTTGACAAAATCTGATAATATGGTATGTACATTAATGAGAATTTATTTTTCTGTAATTGTAATGGTGATAATAAATGCTTAGGGTCACTTTCGTAGACTAAATTAGTAGATTGTGCACCACATGGTGATACGAAGTTTAAACTTTTTTTTGATAATAAAGTTCATTATTATTATCCATAATATAATAATAATAATATTATTATTATTCATAACATTATTACTTTTATTATTAAGCATATTATCATTGTTATTATTACCTATACTACTTTAAGCATATTATGATAGGTGTCAATAAAATATTGAACTACATAGACTAATTCTATTAAAAAGAGTATAATGTTTGGGTACATAGGTGTCTATTAATAAAAACAACTATAAAATACTATGTTATCATCAACAAAAGTGTGAACTGGATAAACAATTAATTGTTTTATGAATAGTGTGTTAGTATGAGAATGTGTCCTCTGCTAAAAACTACTTTGGCTATAAAATACTAGGTTATGTATTTTGAAAATTGAAAGTATTGTGGTATAAAATTACCAATCTTGATTATTATTAATTAAAACGAAAGCTGTTTTGCTAATGCAGTCAGCATCTTCAGCCGCTTAATTCAGAAGAATTTTTTGGCAAATGTGTGCGCCAATGCTGACTACAACAGCAAAAAAGCTTTCGCTTTAATTAATAATAATAAAAATTGGTGATACAATACCACTATTTTTCAATTTATTATATACCAATCAATAGGCTACCAACTATCCAGTATTGACAAAAGTGTGAATTGCCTTTACAACTTTTCTTTTAAGAATACTATTTTAAGGGTGATGTGTGGAGTATTTAAATTAGATTTCATAGTGATTTTGAGTGAGTCTATAAATTACTGTAGGTCACCTAGTTGAGCGGTAATTATGTTATTTATTGTTATTGCATGTGTTCTTTTTGGAGGATTATTTTGAAGTAAAATAATTTATTTAATTTCTTTTGCAATAGAAATGGCCAAAAGTTGCGTTACGCATGTTTTGCGTATTTTGGCCATAACTTAGTAAATAATTGTTGGCTTACACTAAGTTATTTTTAGAAACACATTAAATAATTACCTAATATCGAAAAAAAAATTTAGATTATACTGAATGTCATGTAACTTGGCCTAAAATTATGCAATGTGTCTACCTAACACAAATTGCCGACATCTTTAAATTGAAGTAATATCCAAATAAATATAAATGCTAGCCATAAAAACAACTATTTGCAGTAAAGATGTACAAGTTAATTACATAACAAACTAAGACACAAGGTAATATTCGTTCCATATGCTTGATGCAGAAAGAATAGAATAGCGCAACAAGAGGAAGTGCATTGAATTGATTGTAGACAGATTTATGATAGATTTAAATTTTCAGAAATTCGAATGTCCTGCCAACACAAGACAAGGTACAAATATTATTACTCTTAAGAATGATGGTGAAGTAAAAGCATTGGCTTCATTAAGCACAAGCTCTGTCCCAACATCAAGCCAATTGGACTGACAATAAATGAAATATTTTATAATCAAGAGAGCTGTTTCAAACTGTATGACCACGATGAGGACAATAAAGTAATTTACTGCGATTAATACACAATACACCGTAAACTAATATACACAGTGCGTTTCCAATCATGTTATTTTTCTTCAGTTAAACTTTCTCAGTGCAAGGTAACATGACTGAATATAATGTTGGAAATCCATTTATTACAAGAGCAAAACAGAAAAAACAACAACTGAATAAACTTGTTTGTCTGGGACAAACCATGTCTGAGACATAACTACCAACATTTCAGCCATCTTGCTGTGGCCTTCTTCTGGGCAATGTCAGAGTCATACAGACTAAGTCGCTGTCATTCTCTGCAATCATTCCTAAACCAACAGTTCAAAATGCATACCAACATCTTTCAACAATCTTACGTTTTCATCAATTTTGTGTTTTTCATCCCAAAAATGAGCCGCTACTGTTAACTTTTCAATTTGCCCACATTTGATGTGCCAAAAATGTTCTTTTTTTTCTAATTTCTAAATTCCTTTTTGTCCTATCCAAACTTTGTCACAATCCTTGCTATTAATTTTGAAAACTCCTGATCTGTTGAGGGTAGGTACGTTATTGTTATAATTAGCTTTGTAAGGTGGAGCTCAAAATAAATTCAATTAAGTCCCTAGTCTTAGTCTCACAAATATTGTAGAAGTGTCAAGTACATGTAATTTCACTGTAAACAGACATTCATGCAACTTAGTATCAGGAGTGTGTTTTTGATTGTTCTACCTTTTTATTGTCTTTCATTTCAGTTTACCACAGTTGTATTCTCCTCTGCTTAGTTCAATAGTTCATGCTCATCTGCACTGTTAAATAATTTTTAAAACTTTAAGAATTTTAAATCTAATATGGTGGTGCATCTGAGAGAAATTATTTTACTGTGGCTTAGTCAAATTTTCCAGTGAAATTCTACTTGCTCAGATGTAATATATACTAATTAAACTCTCCGTACCTAAAATTTTGAACAATTAACTTTGGAGCCTTTGATAAATTTTTAACATGTACTATGACCTTCATATGAAGGAATCCTTTATATTACAATTATAGAAATTCCAGAGGTCTGTGTGTCAACAAGAATTTGATTCTAACTTAAATACAAAATGTAAATGAAATATCCTCAACTGTTTAGTCAGAAACACTGCACTGTGAAGGACATTCTGAAACTCACTTTTATGGAATCAGGGACCCCAAAAGCAAATATTTCTGTAAAAATCTTGTGATTTATTATTTTCATGATTACAATATTTTCTCTATACTACCTAAATGAAAAAGTAAAATATTTTGCATCTAAACATCGGGAAATATCATTACCTTGATTGTAATGAGGTATTTATATCTTATTAGCATAACTATTTTGTATTAATTTACATATGGTAGCTTTTGGTTTTGAGATATTGTTAAAATCTGGTGTGAAAAGTCTCATATTACCTAGTTGATTTTGGACTTTTTTTAAAATATCTTTGTTTGCTTCCATGTATCTTTGTTAAACTTAATTTTCGTGTTTGATTTTCAATAAAAATGAATTTTCAATTAAAAGTAAAACAAGATGGACTAATGTTTTCTTGTAAGGGAGAACTGGGTAACAACAGATGAAGAAACAACATTTTAAGTTCAAACTTAAAAACATCAAGAATAATTAATAATAATTTCAATATATATTTACTTCATTATGATATTCTTTCTTACATATTTGGAACACTTTTTGAATTTTTTTCAGTCCATGGTATGATAAGTTTGGGATCATTCATAAATTACGTAAAGCAAAATAGAACATTTTTTATCACCCAGCTACTCCTTCATAAATGATTCCCTTGACTTGCCCTCCATAATTACATTGCCTATTTAATACAATTTTTTTTTTTTTTTTTTTCAAAACATGTCAGCTTTTTGTGAGTTGTTGATATGTACCTTTTTGGCCGAGATAATTACAAATGATGTACAATTTTGGAAACCTTGAAAACCCATTAGGTTTATTTCTCGCTGCTCCATTTTTAAATTTATATGGGGTAATAAGAGACAGCAGTACATTTTTACCCCGTCCAAAATAAGGCTAATTCAGAATGTTTCCTATTGCTGACTTGATTTTGCAGGAGATGCCCATATAATTATGATTTTTCCAAAGTTCAAAAAACAATTTTGGACAAACTATGGCAAAAAATTGATGGGTTCATTTAATTATTTAAATTTGATGTATTTATTTTTTATTTTGATGTAAATAATGTTAGTTAAACAATTTCTTTCGTATCTTATAGAAGTTCTTCATAAGTTTCACGTGATTAACAAATGAAATAAATTTTGTATTGCGTTTATCAGAATGTATTTGTTGGGCTTAATAAATATATATTTGTGAGTTTGTTATTAAATATGAAAAAATTAAACTGTTTTATTGATATTTTTCATTATACAGTTGTAAACTATTGTTGTTCTTGAAATTTTAATAGATGGTTTCAAAATGTTATGCTTCTATGACGAAGCCTTTTTCGTTGCCTGTCCCTACTCTATGATCTTAAATTATTTGAGTTTCTGTATTTCTGTATGGAATTCTTCATTGTTTAGTAGTGTTGAAAATTTAATTCACAAATAAATTGTAACACACAGGAAAGAACTTTGATACAAGCAGAAACATGTTAATGATGTATTTATCCATCTTCAGCCTTAATGTTATGTAGAATTCACAGTATGGATTTCCCAGTTAGTTTTTTCTTCTCGATTCCTGTGATTTAAAATTCTTCGATACATTTTCTTTTTCAAATATTTCATTCTACTCATTAAAGCCAGCATGAATATATATGTTCCTCAACCTCTCTCCATTCCCTATTTTAACTGTCTGCAGTTTACTCCCAATTCCCCATTTCTTGTGCAGGGTTCTTTTCCCCCAATCTTCCTTATTACATGGAAGATTTTGTATAGCAAAGATATAATTCTGAATCACCATTCAATGATTCGTGTAACTTTCGTGAACTTAAATAAATAATGATTATAAAATGTTCTTACAGATTATGTATGTTGTCATAAAATTTCAGAATACTCTTTTTTTTCTCAGAAACTGGAAAAAGTTGCGAGAGCTGTAAGGAACAATGATCGTCCATTTGGTGGAATCCACTTAATCTTGAGCGGAGATTTTCTTCAGTTGCCTCCAGTAACAAAGGAGTCTGGTGATGATAAACGTTTCTGCTTTCAAAGTCCTATTTGGGATCAATGTATTCATACTAGTTTTGAGTTGTCTCAAGTATATCGACAATCAGATCCTGTCTTTGTTGATATCCTTCAGAATATTCGCATTGGCAGGTATGATAACCTTTATATTATCAGGCTTGTTGTATTGATAATTGTTCTTATAGTGAAGCAACCTCTTTAGCTTAGAGCTTAAAGATTTAAATTTTTTGTAAGTTTAACTGTTTGGTGAAACATTTTAACTCTAATGGATATTCATACAAACACTGCCGATTAATAAATAGATATACATCACTTTTTTTAATGCTTTGGGTATCTTGCTTCCTATCAGAACCATGATTATGGAAAAGCAGGTGTGATAAACATTATGCAGATACCATATTTTGCAAGAAATACTAATGAACTGTCATGTTTATTAGTAAACTTTTAGTATTAGTAAAATATAAAAAAAAATTTAAGCTTCATTCAACAGACACTGTATTTACAAAAATGAAACACAATGAAATGAAATGAAATACAAGTAACAATGAAAATACATGATGAGCAGTTGGACTCTGGTCTAAAGTACTATGTTAGTCAATGAAATATCAGTTACATTCATAATATAATACAGCATACATATATACAAAAACAAATTTAATTATTCTAACATAGTCGAAAGGGTAAACAATATTTTTATATATACCAAAACAAAGAAATATTACAATTCAAAAAGTATATTATATTCTTTAGGTTATCTCTGTGTCAATTTGCACATCTAAAACAAACTTAGTGTTTTTAATGTGTAACATTTATGAAATACTACGCTTAATAATTTTTCTCAGTATCAAAAATTTTGACATGTTCCCATTCAATCTCATGATTGTGAATAGTGCAATGTTTGGACAGCACAATTTGATGTCCACTCTTGATATTAAAGAACATAAACACAATATCAAGAGTATGAAACATATGATGATGACTTGCAACTGGTTGAAAAGTTATGTACTTTGTGTTATTTTCTAAATACTGTGTCTGTTGAATAAATCGAATCGATAGATTTACTATTATCAACTAAATTTAACAGACATAATGATAAATTTGTAATTTCTATAGAGAATCAATTGAAATGTAATTTTTTTCATGTTTTTATTGATACAGCTTCTTGGTTTGTTGTGAAGAAGATTGAAAGTGTGAAATAAACAAAAATGTGTGGATTCTCAATATATATTGAACAAAATTAGTCAGAGTAACTGATAGTTAAGTCCACAGAAACACACAAAGTGTACTCGTGTACATAGATTATATGACACGCACAGGAGATCACAGTGATATGCAACAATACTCTCTAACGTCCATGCACACACATTGTTGATAGCAAAACACATACTCAACAGATGCTTGTTGAACAGGAAGCACCATGAAATGGTGCCAACCTAACACCTCCCCTGACAAGGTTCACATGTAACACTTTAGTCCTGATGCCTTGGAACACCACTCATGCCTCAGTCTTGGTAAACCCTTCATCAGGAAGTCAGCAATCTGCTCTTTTATAGGCACGTATTTCAGTGTCAGGAACTTCTTCTTTGGCATGTCTCTTACAAAGTGAGGACTGATGTTAATGTGCTTACTCCTATTGTGGAACACAGGGTTCTCCTACAACTTCAGCAAACTTTGGTTGTCGCAGTAGGTGGGGTTGATGAGTGAATTAAAAACCCAACTCCATAATAAATCTTTGCAAGTATGTTGCCTCCTTGCCACACTCTGCCATTCCCATGTATTTGGCTTCCGTTTTGTTCAGAGCCACTTCACTGCTTTCTAGATTCCTAATATAAATATGAATTCTGTGTAGGATTTTCTGTCCTCAGTCCAGCCTCCCCACTTTGCATCAACAAAAGTTTTGAGGGGTTCTGAATCTGATTTGTAGCTCAAACCGACGTTTATTGTCCCCTTGAGATATCTTAGTACTCTCTTAGCTGCTGTCCAATGATCAAAGCCATAACAGTTATTATATTGACTTAAGTTGCTGATAGCAAAGGAAGTATCTGTTGTTGTGGACAGATAGTTGAGCTCATGATAAGGGAGTTTCAACTCTTTTGCACTAGGATTCTCCTTTTTCTCCAACTTGATCCCTGGGTTCATGGGTTCAATGGAGTGGTGCCTGACTTACACTCAATCATTTTGAATTTGTTCAACAATTCTTTGATGTACCCATGCTGATGCATGGAGGGAACCCCCCACCCCCAACCCCTTGGGTAAGCTCCGTCCCCTAGAAGTAACTTTCCATTCCCAGGTCCTCGAGTCCAAACTCAGCAGCTAATTTTGTGGCCAGTCCATCCACAGTCTTCTGGTCTTGGGAAGCAATCAGAATGTCATCTTCATATTAGAGTCACTCCCCTGATCCTATCTGGTACAGACAAGAGTCACTACCTGTTGGCTTTGCACCAAGCCGCCTCAGGGTGTTGTCTAGCTTGGTGTACCAGCTTCTCTCTGCTTGCTTCAGACAGTAGAGGGATTTCTTCAGAAGGTACAACTTATTCCCTACTCGGAACTCATCTAGCAGTAACTTTGCCTCCTCACTTCACTTCCCTTTTCCACTTTAATGACACTTTGTAAAATTTTCTCACAGACCTTAAGAGCCTGCATGAGTATTCTCTCTTCCAAGTCACCATTTCAGTAAGCTGTGACAATGTCAAATTGCCAGATTTTCATTCCATGCTTTGCAGCAACAGATGCCATGAGGCAAATTCAACACATCTGAGTGACTGGAGTAAATGTACTGGAATAATGCACCCCGAATTTCTAACTGAAACCTTGGGCAACCAATCGGGCTTTTTTCCTCTCAATGCTGCCATCCTGTGTCAACTTGTTCTGCAAGAATAATAATAATATTTTATTTCCATCAACACATTTACAAAAGTCAATACAGTTTAAACTACTAGGAATACTGACCAATATTCAGTAGTAGGTTAGTTACACGAATAAAATTTAATTGTATGGCAAAAAAATAATAATAATAATGAGTCCGTTTCACCTGTAAATTTCTTTGCAGTCAACTTGCCACTATCTGTGGCATCTGCATGGAAATTTACTTCAATCTATTAGGCGAATTAACAAATTCATTATTTCTTGAATAATACACTGATAAAGAGTAACTACAAGACACGTTTAAATTTATTTATTGATCATGAATAACTAAGAATAATTGTAATTTGTAGTCTGAGAAAAACAAAGAAAAAAAATCTTACTTCTATACTACGTACATGTATAAACAGATATAAACGTGATTACATTCGCTGATGCAATAATGAGATGACAATACAAATCAAATTAATTTATAATTAGTGTACATGATAGAATAATTTATTTTAAATGATTATTTGTAATATATTAATATATTTAACTTATTACCTTGCTTAAGTAGCTAATATCAGATTTCCTTAAGAGCCAAGACTTTAGCATTTTACTATATTGTTTCAGTTTATTGCAGGATTGAATTTCATAAGGCAACTGATTAAACAACTTAGGTCCTATGTACTGAATGGATTGTCTAAACAATTATTTTTTTACTTTGGGTGTTCTGAAAACTCTATTTTCAGTTTTATGTAATAAATTATTTGTTCCTACATTTCCGCTTCTTATACAAAAAATTCTTAAAACTTTAAATACGAACAAATGTTCAACAAGCAATATGTTTAATTCTACATGCAATGGGAAGGCACTCATTTATTTTTATATAACATAATATGAACAAAGTGATTTTTGTAGTTTTTAATTTCTTAATTAAGCTTTTTATACGAACTTCCCCAACTGTTGATAGCATACATTAATCTAGAATGAATTAATGCAAAATGTAATTTATGCATCAGGTCAGTGTCACAAATGTTACGTAAGTAGTAAAAAATCCTAATTGATGATCTTAATTTATTGTGTAAATCTCCGATGTGATTTTCCTATTATAATTTGTTATCCCTAGTTACACCAAGGTATTTAAAACTATTAACATTTTCTATACATTGACAGTTACATGCAATTGTGGTACAAGTTTCTAAACGATATTTTATAGGTCCTGGAAAGTAAAATTCTGTACAGCCAAAGTTGGTGTATTTGGTTTTCATAACATTCTAAGTACACTAGTTTTTTAAAGTATTTAAGTCATCATTTATATGTTCATATAATATTAATATATCTTTTGATGAGTAAAAGAGCACAATATCGTCTGCAAAAGCATTTATTCTACCCCAAAATTTATTTTCTAGTAAATCATTGATAAAAAATAATAAGGTGGCTGATAAGACAGATTCTTGAGGAACTCCTGATTTTACTTTTAAGGGAGTACTTTCATAGTCTTTAATATGTACCTGCTGTAGAAAACTCTCAAACCAACTTAAAGTGACACCTTATTCCTGTCTTCTCTAATTTTTTAATTAATATAACTTGGTTAACCAACTCTAATGCTTTCTGGAAGTCAATAAATAATCAAGTAGATATCTTGGTTTCGTTAAAGCAATAATCCAACAAAATAAAAACCATCTGACAACCAATTATCTACTGTCGCTCAGACTGTCCACCAGTGTTCCAGTCTCGTTTTTCTTATGGAGGACATCTCCACCATAATAGCTTTATGCCACTCATCAGCATTGGGACCTGCCCTTGCCTCTCTCTGAATGTTACTTAAGAGATGAAAGTGGATTCCACTTCATCTTCTTCATTGATAACTTCACATCTGGGGATGCCTGGCTGGAAAAGTTTCCTCGGTCTTTCCCTCTTACCAGTTCTAGCAAGCTTGGATCGGCCAGGTCCTGCCGCTACGGTGATCAAGTCATCATTTTGCGCACCTGTGATTCCCTAATTGAAATTGAGGAATGGACTTGTGTCGCTGTGGTCAAAACCACTAAATGGATCTTGTCTGCTTCAATGAAACCACAGAACAGGCTTTCCTTATTCTCTTCATAGTAAACACTATGGGAAGGGCTTCCTTTGCTCCTTTCTTCCTCGTCTGCAGTCTTCTCTTCATTCTGAGGCAACACAAAGACATCTACGAGTTTCCGATCTTCTCATGAAAAATCGTTTCTTGGCATCTCTGAGATCTCATTTGAGTTCTCTCTGAAGACATCTGTCTGATTTCTTCGATCTCCTTCTAGAAACCTTACGTCATGGCTGATGACAACTTTCTTCTTGTCTGGCGAACAAATCCAATAGGCTTTGCTCTCTCATGAGTAGCCGGGGAAAACACATGCTCTGCCTCACTCGTCCAGTTTACCCTTTCCGGGATCTCTGTCGAGGTACAACACACGATTACCAAATATTCTTAGGTGTGATAGCACTGGGGCCTCACCCATCCACAGCTTGTAGGGAGTTTTTTCCTCCTGAGCTCTTCGATGGGGACCTGTTTGAAAGGTAGTTGGCAGTGTTTACTGCTTTAGCCCAGAATGAGTGTGGCAGATACTGTGATTAATAAGCACCTGGCTGTCTCCATGAGGGTGCATTTCCTAAAATCAAGGATGAGGTTTTCTGGGCAACCATGGACTACATTGCCCTTGTAGAAAAGCAGCAAGGGCAGAGTGCCAAAACCGTTCAATCCGACAATGGACGAGAATACACAAGTGGTCAGTTCAGCGACTTCTTAAGGCAACAAGGCATTACAAGAAGGTTGACTGTTCCACACAATCCCAGCTGGCAAATTGTACAAAAGCATGGCAGTGAGAAGGTTCTAGTTGATTTCTACCTCCGTATCAACAAGTTTGTCTACTTTATCTAAGAAATCATTTAGATGATATCTCACATCTTCGTGCTCTGCCATTTTGTCAGCTTGTTTAATAATGTTGCCTTCCAGGCCAGGCCTTTTGACTGATATATTTCTCTGAATTTCTCTCATATAGTTCTTGCAGTGTTTGTATTCTTGATATGTTTCAATTCACTCAGCAATAATGACAGGATAATCAGCTATCGTGCCTTTTGGTCACTTGTGTTCCATGATGCTAGCTGCAGCATTTTCTGAAATTTCCTCTGGTTTTGTTTCTTTTCCCCTGACATACTCCCACAGATCATTCGTTATTAAAACTGTCTGCATTTGGAGCACCCATGTGACGTAGTTGACCTTGCTTAGCAGTTCTATTCTTGTGGTACACATTTCAATGGACCACGTGTTTCTCAGACAAATGGGCCCATAACCTGATAGAGTTAAGTTCCAAGAAAAACACGAAGTGTACTACGGTACATAGATTATATGATATGCACAGAATGTTAGAATGATATACAACACTAATCTCTAACGTCCAAGCACACACATTGTTGTTAACAAAACACACACTGAGTGAATGTTCGTTGAACAGGAAGCACCATGAAACGGTGCCAACCTAATAGTAACAAACATAAATTATTGATGATGATAAAAAACTTGTGTCTCAAAAAAGTAGTTACAAACTGTGTCTGACCACATGTAGGATAATAAACTAAGCTATTCTCTGGAAACAAGCAAGGGACTATCCAATCAATTACGATCAAGAACTTAAGGGCAGTTGTGGATTTAATAATATGAGAAATCCATACTAATATATAAATGCGTAATGCAAAAGTGTTTGTCTGTTTGCTACCTGATCACGACTAAACCACTGAATCGATCGTGATAAAATTTTGCTTGGAGATAGTTTAGATGTTCAGGATGAATGTAGGCTAACTTTTATTTCAAAAATGAGTTATAATGATAGAAATGGTTTTTGACATTACATGTCAATAAAATAGGAAAAAAAGTTACATTTGCTTATGCTGCCTAAACAGTTAAGAGTAGGTGACAACTATGAATGTCTGTATTGTTTACCTCAAAGAGCTCTACAAAGAAGTCCACAATAGCATATATCTATCTACTAAAATTAACCTAAATTATCGATAAAACATTATAAGAAATAGAAGTGTTAAAATACTTCAATGTTATAGGTCAATCATCATCATCTAATTTTGTATTAAATTTGTATTCGTATGGATTTGTAAAATTAGGATGTTTTACATTCGTTTTTAAAAAACCTGCAAGTATAATTATTTTGATCTTATAACATAGGTAGATTTTATTACTTTCTCATATATGTAGTATAGAGATAGTTTTGTAATTGTGAAAAAATTTGAAAGCGAGATTTTGATAGAAATATCCATTTTGGCGATCCCTGATTCTGAAAAAGTGGTTTTTGACAATCCGTCCGTCTGTGTGCAGCGATTCGGAGCAAATGGATGAATCAATTTAATTCACATTTCATATTTATGGTAGAATTTACTTGTAATTTTTCTTCTAATCACTTGCTCTATTTATTTATTTATTTATTTTAACTTTTGAAATAAAGGGTATTTCACATGAAGGTCAAGTTCTCTTTTGAGTGTTTCTTAAAAACAGCTGAGATGATTTTTCTTATATTTTCTATGTGTAAAATACAATTAGTTAAATGACATACAGAGTTAAGTAATTAGTTAAGGCATTACATCTGCATTAGTGGTATTTCACTTGAAAGTTTGGTATAGGCACGGTCAAATAATTTCTGTTTGCTGCACTTACACAGTAGTTTACTGTTTCAAGAAGCTTGAATAATATTTAGCAGTGTTAATGGACCAAGACGATGTAGAATACACTTTTTATGAACTGAAATGAAAGATATTTAAATGATAAAATACAAAGGAGGATAGCAAACTAACTGGAGATACAAAAATACGCCAATTTGTGTCTACAACAAAATTATATTTACATGACACTTTTACAATATTTATAAGACTGATATGACCCTATATGTTTTGAAATAATATTCTGAATATGTATTTTACTTTCAAATTTCAAATAAAAGATAGTGATAAGTTCATCTAGCGACTGATCATGAATAGAGCACTGGAAGATGACCAAAATATAGAGGATCACACCAGAAATGACCCTTTCACTATAGGATTTTTTTTCACTCTATGCTGGAGATAGAGAGAAACATATGTGAGAAAGTATGTGCAATGGTTTTGCCCCAATAGTTTTTTTGTGTCTAAAAGAGGATTAGCCTAACAAAAATCTTGAGGAACAGGAGATAATCAGTTAGTTATTTAATAAATACATACTGTTATCCATTTATTATTCCAAAATGAAATTTAGATAATATATATAGTAAAAATTTGAGATTTATAATAACAAAAGTATTAAATGACATTCCTGCATATGAAAAATCTGTCACTGTCTGGAGGAAAACCAGGCCAGCATGAGGCTACTGAGATAATGTTCATAATTGTGCCAAGTTTGCATACAGTTAGAAATAAATAAAAAAGATTAAAAAGAACTTCCATAAATAAAGGAATAATATCAGTATCTAGTGTACTATAAAAAACACTTGGTAAAGTATAAAATAATTTAACATTACATACATCATCCAAAATCATATAGAAAACAATATTGACGGGAAATTGAAACTCTCATTAACTTTTTAAATTAAAATCAGTAAATTCTTTCTAATGATAGAAAAAATGGCATATTAGAAAGCTTTCAACAGCAAATTTGAAGAGATACAATTTATTTATATGTTCTACATTTCTGTGAAGAGAATTGTACAAAATTATTCCTGAATGATAAGGGTGTTTTTGGCAAAGTGTGGTTGACACACCAGGACGATGAATATTAGCCTTATTACGAGTCATGAACTAGACTGAAGCAGGGGTGGGATTTTAATAATTCTACCTTAACAAACACAACTACTTCATAAATGTCTATGCAAGGCAGAGGGAGAATATTTAATTCGCTAATAAAAGATCCACATGATTTACATACAATACAAATTATTCTCTTTTGAATTCTAAAAGTTTGAATGCTCTGAGCGGATTGGCCCCAAAAGATAATAGCATGTTGTAAATGAGAATATCTTATTCAGTGGTGCTACAGCCCAGTGTGAACCATACCTTCCTCTGTTTGTCGCCTCCAATATTGTCAATCCCTTGCTTTCCTCTTCCAATCTCTCAGTTGTTGTAAATCCTAAGCAACCTTCTGAACTCCCCCCAGGGGACTTACATCTAGTAAGTACGTGTGTGACAAACACGGGGCCCCGAGCTGAGTCTGGCATTACTTCCACTTACTTGTGCAAGACTCCTTACTTTCACTTTCCTGACCTTCCTTGGTTACGTCTTGTTCTTTTCGATCCCAACGCTATTAGGGCTACGGTATCTTTCATTTTTTGAATTTTTTGGTATACTGTAATTCAGGAGGGTTTTTAGTGGGTATGGTTGAGTCATTCGGTGAGTCCCACACGCGGGGAGAGTCCTGTTGGCTCTCCCTAGTGCGTAACTGCCTGTACCTGTACAGAATTTTAGGGCTCTTATGACCTCAATGTCGACCAGCCATAAAGCTAAAAAAAAAAACTTCTGAACTGCATCCTCCCATCTGTTTTTAGGTTTTTCCCTTCGTCTCTTTTTATGTATTCTTTCTGAGAGTGCTTTCTTTGGTATTCTATGATCAGACATTGTTTGTACACATCCAGCCCATCTTAGTCTTTGGAATTGTAGGTATTCAACTACATTATATTCCTTGAACATGTCCCTTAATTCACTATTGTACCTTATCCGCCAAATTTCCCCTTCTTGTTTAGGCCCGAATATCCGTCTTAAAATTTTTCTTTCAAATACCAGTAACTTTTCTTTTGAACTTTCTTCCAGAATCCAGGTCTTGTATCCATACGTTAATATTGGTCTTATAAGTGTTTTGTAGGTCTTTATTTTGCTCCATCGTCCAAGTAGTTTATATATATTTATATTTTATATTTATATTAATATATATATTTATATTTTGTCATCTATTAATGGTGGTTCTCGTTGGATCAATATCCAATTGCCTAATGACTTTTTCTAGAGCCAAATCGAAAAGTGTAGGTGCTCAGCTATCTCCTTATTTCAAACTATTACTTATGGGAAGTAGTCTGTGACCACTGACTGCACTCTTACTGACCCTGTTGTGTCCTGCATTGTTCGTTTGGTCAGCATTATCAGCTTATCTGGAAATATTTGATTGTATCGTACAGTTGTTGACAAATGATACTATCATAAACTTGCTTGAAGTCTATGAATAATAGATGTACTTCTTTGTTGTATTCCTTTCATTTATCTAATATGCGCCTCAACGTGAATATTTGTTCTACAGTAGATATACCTCTACAGAAGCCTGCTTGATATTCTCCGGTTATATTTTCAACATATAGTGTTAATTTTCCATGTATCAGGTTAGTAAATTTATAACCAGTATTAAGCAGACTAATACCTCTGTACTTCTCGCAGAGTAGTTATCTCCTTTTATACCGGACAGATAACGGTTGTCTCCCATTCTTCAGACTTAACTTATTCCATCCATATTTTTCTAATAATATAATAGAGCTGTTTCCATAGATGCTCTCCTCCATATTTAAGCAGTTCTGTGGGGATGTTGTTACTTCTTTGGTAATATTTTGTTATTTAAATTATTCAAAGCAGCTTTAAAATCTTCATATAAGGGTGGTTCAATATCTATCTCTGTTACTTGAAGTTGTTTATTAGTTGGGATGTGTATGACTTAAAGTTATTCATTTTTGATCAGTAGTCCTTGAAAATATTCTAGCCACCTTTGTTTAACTTTCTCTTCATTTCCAATCCAATAATTTCTCCTTTTGTGTTTCTACAAAGCTGTCATTGGCTTATATCCTTTTTTCATTACATTAGCTTCTTTTAGATTGCGTTTTTTGAAGCTATCTTGAATTGTATTTATACTTTTCCCCGCTCTTTTTCTTTTCTTTTTTCTATACAACTTTTTCACTTCTGTACAAAGTTTTTTATATCTTTCCTCTCTTGCTCTTCCATGCCTTTCTATTGTGTGTCTATGTTTTTTTTTCTCTCTAACTATTTCTTCACTTTCTGCATCAAACCAATCATTTTTTCTTTGAGCTCTTACTTAAACCTATAGTGTTCTGTGTGGCTGTATTTATTATACCTTTCAATGAATTCATCATCCTCAATACAATTCTTTTATATACAGTGAACTAATTCTTCCAATATCCTTTTGATATTCATTTCTTATATTTAATTTCTTAAATTCTTCAACCATAATTTTGTTTTGCGCTTCCTTTAAGCCCCTGTACTGCCAATCGGTTGTGATACTTAATCTTAACTAAGTAATGATCCAAATTGCAGTTAGATCCTCGAAAAGATCTTACCTCCATGATACCAGCTCCTATTTTTTCCATAAGTAAGTGGTCTATTTGATATCTTGTCCCACTTGGACTTCTCCACGTTTCTTTATGTCTGTCATTGTGAATAAAACAAGTTGAGGATATGACCATATTTTTACTCTTCGCTAGATTTATAAGATTTTCTCCGTTGTCATTCATTTCTTTGTGAAGACTATACTCTCTAATAGCTCCCTGATACATGTCTTCTTTCCCTAATTGAGCATGAAGATCTCCTAGGATAATTTTTACGTCATGGCCGGGTGACATGTCTTATCACCTCTCTATTTCATGATAGAACTATTCTTTATCTATTTCATATTTTACATTTGTAGGTGCATGGACATTAATAATTTTAAGGTTGAAGAATTTTGTTTTCAGTCTAATAATACATATATGTTCATTAATTGGTTTGTAGTCAGTTATGTTACTTCTAAGGTCTTTGTGTACAACAAAGGCGACAATGAATTCTTTACTCACATTCTCTTTCCCACTGAACATTATAGTATAATTACCTATACCCATAACACCCTTCCATTCCCATCTTGTTTCTTGGATTGCTATAATATGCTATTTGTAGCCATCAAGCACACATATTAATTTCTTTAGGTCAACAATACTGTTAGCACTTCTCAAATTTTATGTTCCAATATTCATATCCATAATTTTTGCCTGATTCATTTCCTATTTAGTCTTGCATTCTGAGGCTTCTCGTGAGGTTCTTAATCCCATGAATTTAGAAGCAACGGGGGAACAACCCATTGTTCAATTCCATTGGTAGTTTCCCTCCTAACAGCCTATGGACTTGCTGTTGGATTTCTGTCAGGGTTTTTCCTTCCCTTAACCTTTGGGGATCCCTCCCCCTCCTACAAGGAGGCAGGTGGTATAGGAATGGTTGGGGAAGATAGTTCATCGTGGAACACACTTTGTCTGATACCTCGGCTGAGTCCTGTCCTGTTTGGGTGGCCCTGCTGTGCTATTGCAGGCATAACTTTCTGCTTCATTGGTGCACACAAACCCTCACCACCCGCACGGACAGTGGTTGTAAGGTGGTGTTCCCTGGGGTGGGGAAATGAGAATATACATTTGCAAAATACACGTAGCGAGAAATGTGTTGCTTAGTAGAATTCAGAATGCCTAGCGCAATTTGCTTAGTTGGGAATTCAGATTGTGTGTGATAATTCTACTGGAGGTTGTCCTCAATATGGAGTCCTAAAAATCTTGATAGTTTTTATTTGTTTCATTTATCGAAAGTGATGAAGGAGGAAGAGATTTTGTTATCCTATTGTGAAATGATACCTTGGCCATGGTTTTATCAGCATTAACAATGAGAAGATTTGAACGAAACCTAACAGCATTAACAATGAAAACATTTGAACCAGAGGTCAAATAGAATTTTTTGGGCATTAACAGGATTGCATAGTAATTTAATGTCATCAGCAAAGATCACCGTTTGGCATTCACCATTTTTGTGTGGTGGATGGCACATAGTTTATGTACAATAAACATAGGGTAGGGCCTGAAATTAAACCTTGGGGAACTCTTGGGGGCAAGTAAGTGACCTTGTCCTGAAAGAATGCTGAAATATTTTATTTCCAACTCTGTAAGTTTTTGACTTGTGACTTCACTGGAAATTATTAAGCAATTTAAGATGATTGCATGAAATTAGGAAAATGAACTATTCACATGCCAGAAGATTTTTATGGAGGAAATTAGTAATGTAATCAAAAAATTAAAAAATATCTTGCTTCAAGAATAATTGCAAACTTGACTGTGGTGTATGGTAGACAAGCACATTCTAGATTTCTTTTGTAGTAACTATCTTCAAATATGTGTATCTAAAAACCATTTGAAGGTTTTTTCAAGTTTAACTATTGGTTCAAATTCCAATTAATATATATATTTAATTATCAAAATTTATTTTTGAAAGTTGTTAATTTATTTTTGTGGGAAATAAATAATATATTTATTTGTTCTTGTAATCCAACATTACTTCTACTGAGATACTGCTAATGAGAAGTAATTTATTGTTAATTAATATTTTAGAAATCCTTTTCAATATTAAAACAAAATATATTTTTCATATTTTGTTGTTAGTTTAAACAATCAATATTTCTTTATTATTTTATTATCTTATTCATGGATACTGTTATGAACTTAAAATATATGTTCTACAGAGTTACTGAAGTAATTTCTGATAAATTGATAGCTACAGCAACACAGAATATTAACAAGGAAGGTATTGTACCCACAAGACTTTGCAGTCACACCAAAGAAGCTGAAATTATTAATAGTAATAAACTGCAAACTCTCCCAGGTGAAGAACTTTTACTAAATAATATGAAATAAGTGAATTATGTGATATCATTTCAATAATATGTACTTTCATTTCGGTTTTTATTTCTTTGGATATGTTTTATCAACTACTTTTCAATACTTTAATCAAGGGGAATTGTAAAATGTTATGTTTCAGGTGTTTCAAAGTTGTTCCAAGCAGTTGATAGTGATCCAACTGCAAGTAATCAATTGGATCAACTTACTCGTGTTCCTTCAGTTTTAGAATTAAAAGTTGGTGCTCAGGTAATGTTAATGAAAAATTTGAATGTCGCTGAAGGTTTAGTAAATGGAGCTCGAGGAGTTGTTGAAAAGTTTGAAACACAAGGTAGTATTAGCTTTATTGTATGTATTGAAAATAAATTTTCTGGCTCTGTTACTTGTTTTCTTTCATTCTGTGGGTCATGCTCTCACTCTCTTGTTGCTTTTTCATTATTTTCTATTTAGGCATTTATAGTTAATCATGAACAAGTGTGAAAATATCAAGTGTCTTTTGTTATAGGTTTACCCATGGTTCGGTTTTGGACTAAAGCAATAGTTACTATCCAACCTGACCGGTGGACTGTGAAAGGAGGAGGAAATTCCCTTCTGACAAGGAAACAACTTCCATTGCAATTTGGATGGGCATTTTCCATTCATAAATCACAGGTAAAAGTCCTGTTGTAATTTAGTTATTATGCTACGGTTCATCTGTTTATTTTAAATTTACAATTGAGCGCTTCTCCTTCTTCCTCTTATTCTTCTTCCTTCTCCTCCTCTTCCTCCTCTTCTTGTTTTTTACTATTGTCATCTTTGTTGCTTGAAATTGTAAGAGATTCGACAAAACCCCCCAGGGGACTTACATCTAGTAAGTACGTGTTTGGCAAACACGGGACCCCAAGCTGAGTCTGGCATTACTTCCACTTACTTGTGCGAGACTCCTTCCTTTCTCTTTCCTGATCTTCCTTGGTTGATATATGAGTTTTTAGTTGTAATTCAGGAGGGTTTTTAGTGGGTATGGTTGAGTCATTCGGCAAGTCCCACACGCGGGGAGAGTCATGTTGGCTCCCTTTAGTGCATAACTGCATTTTCCCTACATGCTCAGAATTTTAGGGCTCTACTGACCTTGATGTTGAGGATCCGTAAAGCCTCACACAAAAGAAATCTACAAAAAATCAATGCAAAGCAGTCAAGTTTCCAGATGAAATGACAAAGCAAAATATGGAAAAGAATTCGTGTGTTAACATTATGAAGCATTTAGTTTAAAGAGTTGTATTGCTTATTTTGTAACATAACATGGTGACTTTGTGACAAAGTTCATGCAAATTTAAACATAGGCTTCCGCGGCTGGAGTCAATATAAGCTTGTTTGTCCGGTTTGGTAGTTACATCTACTAAGACGCGGTTTGTCCCGGACAAACAAGCTTATATTCATGCAAATTCTTCCTCTCCCAACCCTAATTTTCAGTGGACATTCCAAACAACTGGAAAAAAAGATTTTCTGGCACAGAGTTCTTAGTTAACTGGAGCAAAAATGGAACTTTTACTGGACCTCTGATTTGCGTGATATGAAAATCCTATTGATGCACTCGAGGTGAAAGAATTGCGTGAGATGCTTTAGGAATGGTAATGCAACAGTTTTAGGGTACACTAGAAGTGAAAATTATACCCATTTGATAGAGAATTTGATAGTGAGTTAACATGTTTTGGGATATAGAATGAATGTACTATTTTGTTTTCACAAGTTGAGAAATTTTTAGGGCAAATTTGGGAGCCATAAGGTACTCTGTAAATGCTTTCACTGAGATGTTCCCTGCATGGAAAGAAGGAAAGTCATTGGGGCTGTACTATGATGGGAAGAACGTACGAGGAAAAGCCGTTCTAATGTACATTTTGGAATGAAACCATTGTTGTCTGAAGATTGAGTGTTGTTTATTATTTTTACACTTAATCCAATGAATTTTTGTTGTTCTGTATATAAGATCTCTTTTATGTGTCTATAGTTCTGTTTAATAAGTATGTAATATTAGTAACATTTAAGAAAATTAAAAATTCAATATGATATCCAAGTATTCACTTATGAAATACTACTTTTGTATTTTTAATCAGCATCACGAAATTAAGCAATAAACACCAAAAAATCAGGTAACCAAAAACTTGGTCAAATTTTGTTACATAGTGTTATTAGACTGTCTGTTTCCAGTTATTTTTTACACTACTTCAAAACATAAAATCTACTTAAAGAATGATGACCATTCAGTTGACTTGATTTACTACATGTAGCAAAAATATCTTAATTGTAACCACTCTTCTTATATAGAAAATTAGAAAATCTGTACAAGTACTACATATAAAAACACTGGGTTTCATTTGCTGCGGAGAGATGGGATGTAATCAGTTTTTACCTTTACCACCAGGACGGGATCGGGTATGTTGTTAGTCATGTGACCAATGCGATAGAACATTCGTTACATTTATCAAGGCAGCATATTTTATATTTTCCCTGAATAATTTTCCCAAAAGTGACTGCTTGTTTGTTATTAATGGAGGCCTTATTGTTCATGATGTCTTTTAGACATGTGAAAATGGCGACGAGTCGGGAATCGAACCCAGAGCTCCTGCTTGGATAGCAGGAGTGTTAACCACTACACCACCCGTTTGCCTTCCACAACTGTACACCATTTCCATGAGGAAGGCGAATGGGTGGTGGTGTGGTTAACACCCCTCTGATCAAAGCAGGAGCCCAGAGTTCGACTCCTGGCTCATCACCATTTTTACCTGAACGAAAGTTATCACGTGTCTTGTCCAAGTGTAGGGTACATGGAAGAAACATACGCTTATTGTTCGTCTTGTTTCAAGAAGTTGAACTTCACTTTCTGTGATTTTTGTGTTCTTTTTATTATACTATTAACTTCCATTGTACATAAGATTAAATACATTAAAAACATACAACTCTTTACAGAGGACTAAGATATATTATTTAATGCTATTTTTTAGTTTTAGAAGAAATATGACGTTCATGTGAGAAAGAGTTGCTTTTGGGGATAACTTAAATATTATTAGAGAAGCCTAGAAGTGCATAGTTACATTGTGAGCTATGGAGCAAAACATTTATGCACTTATTTCCATGCTAGGCAAGATTATATAGAAGGAAGATATAATGAATCCCAAAAACCTGTCCAAGATCTACGCATTGAGCACAACAGAGAAATGGACTTATGGAAACTTCAATCTCCCTAATAAAGCTCTAGGATCTTTAAATGTGATAGATAGTTGTTGTTGGTTTTTTCTTTCTATCTTTTTGTTTTCTTTCTCTTTCTCTCTTTTTCTTTAGGGCTCGTCAACGTCAAGGATGATTTACAACTATCCTAATTCAATATAAATGTGTAAAGTTTGGTTGAACTTAAAAACACATTTCCTGCTTATAAGAGATAAATCTCTGCTCCTCCTGGTGTCTCCTTTAAAGGAGTTTCACTGCATTTAAAAATGGTCTCCAATTCTCTCCAAAAGAACAGTAGAGTAAAAACTACAAACAAATGAAACCATGATCAGTTAAAATACAGTTTTTTGTTTGATAACCACAAAAATGTAGGAATGCATAAGGTTTTTACACCTCTTAACATCAAAATATTTGTGTTAAGATATGCACACACACTACATATATACACACAAATGGCTCTTAATATAATTTTTAGATGAACATGGTTGTATGTTTAATTAAAATTTTGTTGTAGGTTAGTCATGCAATGTAGTTAGAAACGCTTTGTGGTACAGTATTATTGTATAAATTACATGTTTTTTTCTTTTTTAGGGTCTCACACTTGACTGTGTCGAAATGTCTTTGGGAAAAGTCTTTGAACCTGGCCAGGCTTATGTTGCTCTTTCCCGTGCCAAAAGTCTTAAATCCCTTAGAGTTATGGATTTTGATGCAAAACATGTATGGGCTAATCCTATTGTTCTAGAATTTTATAAAAAATTTAGAAGAAATTTGAAGAATACAGAGATAGTACCTCTTGGACGATCAAGATAATAAAAATCTGTGTAGATTTTTAATATATTCAATTATTTTTGTTGTATTTTACTATTCACCAAGTTTGAAGTCAAACTTTACTATCTAAGTTTATATGAGTGATAATGTTGAATGAATGTTGATGGCTTAAAAATGTTAAATGTTAAATACTCTTATCATGCAAGTTCGTGTATCATGAATTCACTTCACTATCCCTCTCCTCTCTCTCTCCACACACACACACAAACACACCAAACACACACACAATTTAAATACATAGATGTACCTTTGTCTTTATAAGCAATTGACACAGTTGATAATTGACAAAATCAATTTAATTTGTTCAAGACAAGTTGTGAAAGTTCATGTGTTTCATTTTTTTACAATGCAATAATAAGAATTCATTTGTTTCAGAAAATGTTAAAATGTAAATTAGTTATTAGGAACCTATGACTTCATTCCCAAGTAATTAAAATGATTTGTTCCCACAATTAATTTTTATAGCATTCCTAAATTTAACTAATATACAAAATAAATGAAATTGCCATTCAAAGCTTTCTACTTCCATTTTTCCTCTGGTGGCTCTGGTGTTAGAGTCCTTACTTATCACAATGTCTTGCTGGGTTCTATTCCCAGTGGGGCCAGAAAAAATTTGTAGCTTTTTACATTAATGTCTCGTTATAACTGACTACTAAAAGACAAACCCTCCCTCTTCTAACCACCTCCTACTGTTCCTAGTATCAGTAACTCTTAACTATTACGAACTACTTCTACTAACCCCTCCACGTGGACTAAGTTGTTGGTAAACCTAGCTAACCTGCCCACATACTAACAATAGCCTACAACCCAACTCCTTAAACTCCTATAGTTCCGTGTAGATAAGCTTCAATAGCACGCTACATTTCCCACTTTCAAATACTACATTTTAAAAAAGAAAGAAAGGCAAAACATTCTAACCACATAATTTTTCTTGGTTACACTTACTCCCATTGGGGAACACATTACCAAGTCAAGAGAAAAAATTTTTTTTTCTTAAATAAAGATACAAAATGTTCTATTTTATGTAGAGAATAAAAAATGCTATCAAATTATCTTAAAGGATATTTTGATTGAAGTTAAATTTGTAAAGAGAACTATCGCATTACTCTTACTGTACACATCCACTTTGAGGTTGAAAAATTCTGAACAAGATTCACTGAAGAAAACCTATTATCAACTACCTCTATAAAATTACTCGTTGCAACTGATCTTACTTTCTCATATACTTGTATTTATTGGAATCATGTAAATTGTACATCACAATATTTTAATGGAAGTATACATTTTGGAGACGCCTGATTCCATTTAAGAAGTGAAATATTTCCTGTAAGTCTGCACACAGTGGTCCTGACTTGAGTAATTTTCATTCACATGTCATATTTGGAAAATTATCTGGTTCTTATGGATTCACATACTCTAAATTCTTACTTTAATAAAAAGCGCACTTGTGCCGGGCTCCTTTCTTTCCCTTTCCTGACCGTCCTTGGTCGCCTCGTGTTCTTTTCGATCCCGACGCTATTCGGGCTAGGGTATCTTTCATTTTCCCCTTCTTCTCCTCCTCCTCCTTCTTTCCCCCGCAGGGAGCTGTTTCGAGTGTGTATGAGTTTGGCGAACCCACGGCCCCGAGCTGGAGACTGGTATTGCGCCACCAGTCCTCGGACACCGTAAGCTTTGGACATGCTTCAGCGACAACCATTGGCGCGATGGTGGAAAGTTGCATGTTTTGAAGGGCGGAGATCTTGCCTTCATTGACCGGGTCGCGAGGAAGGATTAAACCTCTATAAAAAAAACCCTCAACCTCAAGGTGTGTTACGCGCTGATGAGGTGAATGGGTGTTGAGGACAAACACTCTCTAGCGTATCAACCTCTGGGGCAACTGCCGCACCTCAGTTGAGCAAGGCTTAGTGACGTGATGCGGGGGCTCCACGTCACCGGACATTTATTTCCTCCGCACTCGTGGGACAAAATGACAGGTACATCGATTCCCCTGCCTTGCGGAGTGGGCGAGCCGCAGGGTAAATATTATGCCTCAGGATCTTCGAAGCGGCCGAGGGTTGCCAGCCCTCCCGCTTCACAAGATACGATAAAGGAAAAGATACAGAGCATTCCTTATAAGAATGTTTTCATCATAATGAAAAGAAAGGAACTTTGGAAAAAGTTTCTCCCTTTTACATTTACAAAGGGCTTCAAGGAATATGTGGTGCATTGAAAAATATTAAAAGGTTACGGAATGGTACCATGTTGTTGGAAACCAACTCCAACAAACAGGCCCTAACACTGTTAAAGTGTGAAATGTTGGGAGAGTTCCCTGTGACGTGCGAGCTCCATGCTGCGCTTAATCGCAGCAAGGGGGTCGTAAGTTGCAGGGATATTATGGATATGTCAACTGAAGACCTAGTTGCGGAATGGGAGGCTGACCACGTAGTTGAGGTCAGTCAGATCATGAAGAAGGTTAATGGTGTTCTACAGAAGACCAGTTCCTTCGTCTTGACTTTTGACTGTCCCCAACTACCAAAGGATATTAAAGCTGGATGGCTTAACCTGCCGGTGCGACCCTTTGTTCCAAATCCTCTGCAATGTTTCAAGTGCCAGAGGTTTGGACATACAACGACATCTTGTAAGGGCCGTGAAACATGCGGGAAGGAAGCACACGAACCCGGCGTCTCATGCCCGGGGCCCTGCTAAGTGTATTAATTGCACAGGCGGCCACCCGGTGTGGAGCAGGGAGTGTGTCGCCTTTCTCGAAGAAAAAAAGATACAAGAGATCAAGACTACGGAGAAGATCCCATACGGTGAAGCTCGGAAGAAATACAGGGCTTTATACCCTGTATTTTCTACCAGTTACTCCACCGCAGCCAAGACTCCTGTAATTAAAAAGAACGTGTCAATCCAGGCCGATTTCACTGACGTGTCTACGACAACGTCGTACACATGCCAGTGCAAATGCGGCAAGAGAAATATCCAAGAAACTCCTGTCAAGCCCAAGACTCTCTCCACACTCCGTCCATCTAATACACAGACGAAGACCAGCAGTGTACCACATTTTCTTCAAATATTAAACAATAAAAAACCAACCAAGGTTCGAAGGCTAAATCCCTAAACCTTGTTGACTTCATAAAATCGAAGCAAACAACATCCAAGAAGTCCGGGAGACGAATGAAAAATATCTCTGTTCTTCCTACCTCCGAGTCGGAATGTGCATTGTCCGACGGTAACGCGGAAATGCACATTCAAGAGCCTGACCCCGGAGGTTCCAAAAAGTAATGGCTTCCATACTTTAGTGGAACCTTAATGGTTATAGAACTCAACGTGAAGAGTTACAACTCTTAGCGCGTCGTAATCTGATCTGTATTTGCCTACAAGAGAGACACCTTTCACCAGAACACTCACCCTCTCTGCGAGGATACAGTAGCTTCAGATATGACGACACCACGGGAGACCGAGCAAGAGAAGGAGTTGCCGTGTTTGTTAGAAACACAATCCTCTGCTCACCTGTTCTCCTCATCCAGGCTATAGCATTCAAAATTCACAGTGTACCATCTATGACCGTGTGTTCTATATATCTCCCTCCGATACGAGATTTCTCGGAGACCTCCCTCAGAGATTTAATTCATCAGCTTCCTCGACCATTACTCCTGCTTGGAGATTTCAACGCCCACAGTGTACTGTGGGGCTCGTCGAGCGATTGCTCCAGGGGTCGACTGCTGAATTGTCTGTTTGAGGCAGAAGATTTATGCTTAATGAACACCGAGGAGATGACCCACATAACATTTGCCACGGGGTCATGGACTGCTATAGACCTATCAATTTGCTCTCCTGAAGTTGCTGATATCTTTCAATGGAAGGTAGAAGATCTGCATGGTAGCGACCATCATCCTATCTGGTTGTCGTTGCAGGAACGTGCGACTTTCCGAATGCAAGCCACAGAAATCGATTCTCAGTAAGGCTAATTGGACAGAGTACCGTTCTCTGTCTGTCTTCAGAGAAACGGGTAGTGTCCAAGAGAGGGTCGACCATCTGACCCTGGTGATTCATCACGCCGCTGAAGAATCCATTCCGAAAACATCTATATTTCCGCGAAGACCTCATGTCCCCTGGTGGAACGACGCATGTCGATCTGCCATTCGGGCAAGGCGAAGAGCATTGCGGAGATTTAAGGCTAGTTCATCTCCGGAAAACCTCGCCGCATATCGGATTGCTAGAGCAAAAGCGCGCAGAACTCAAAGAATCCAGATCCACCTCCTGGAAAGTTTCTAAGCACCATTAAGAGAACAACATCGTCCACTAAAGTATGGGAGTCCATCCGAAAGATATCTGGAAGGTATTCTCGAGTCCCAATATCTGTACTCAATTATCAGGGTCGGGTTCTCACCAACAACAGAGAAATGGCAACAGCAATGGCTGAATATTTTGCTGACCTAACATTACAGCAAACTGCGATCCTGATTTCGCGAGAAAAAGGGAAACAGCAGAGAGCACATCTTTTGACTTTCGTTCTACCAATTAGGAACCCTACAACTCTCCCTTCTCTATGTGGGAACTTGAGTAAGCTCTAGTGACAGTCCACAACACTGCTTCTAGCCCTGATTCAATTCATTATGAAATGCTGAGACAACTCAGTCTCGAGTCGAAAGAATACCTTCTGGATATCTTTAATCTTTCTTGGTCCGAGGGAGTATTCCCTAATTCCTGGAAGGAAGCAACGCTTATCCCTTTATTAAAACCAGGTAAGGACAAAACGAACATTAGTAGTTATCGAAGCATTGCCTTGACGAGTTGTGTTGGTAAAACTCTGGAGAGAATTATCAACCGACGTCTCGTCTGGTATCTTGAACGGCATGACTTGCTGAGTCGATCTCAGTGTGGTTTCAGGAAGTTCCATTCCGCCCTGGACAACTCCTGGAATCAGCATTTCAAGATGCTTTCGTCCGAAGACAACATCTCATCGGAATATTCTTTGACATCGAGAAGGCTTACGATACTACTTGGCGTCATGGCATTTTACAACAACTCTATGCCTGGGGATTTAGAGGACGTCTTCCTCTGATGCTCATGTCCTTTTTGGATCGGCGTTCCTTTCGTTATAGAATTGGAAGAGAGACCTCGGATCTCCTCCAAGAGAACGGTGTTCCTCAGGGCTCAGTCTTGAGTGTCATCTTATTTGCAGTGGCCATCAACAGCATAACGTCTGCTGTAAAGAATCCTGTTTTACACTCTCTTTTCCCCCCAGGGGACTTACATCTAGTAAGTACGTGTTTGGCGGACACGGGGCCCCGAGCTGAGTCTGGCATTACTTCCACTTACTTGTGCAATGCTCCTTCCTTTCTCTTTTCTGACTTCCCTTGGTCACCTCTTGTTCTTTTCGATCCCGACGCTATTAGGGCTACGGTATCTTTCATTTTCCTCTTCCCCCAGGGGACTTACATCTAGTAAGTACGTGTTTGGCGAACACGGGGCCCCGAGCTGAGTCTGGCATTACTTCCACTTACTTGTGCCATGCTCCTTCCTTTCTCTTTTCTGACCTCCCTTGGTCACCTCTTGTTCTTTTCGATCCCGACGCTATTAGGGCTAGGGTATCTTTCATTTTCCTTTTTCCTCTTCTTTTTTTTAATGTCTGTAGGAAAGTTTTGAAATATGTTGGAATTTGTGTTTTGAGTTGTAATGCAGGAGGGTTTTTAGTGGGTATGGCTGAGTCTTTCGGCGAGTCCCACACGCGGGNNNCTCTCCCTAGTGCGTAACTGCATTTTCCATACCTGTACAAGTTTTAAGGGCTCTAATGACCTTTGATGTTGACGAGTCCTAAAGCCCCACAAAAAAATACACTCTCTATTTGTCGATAACTTTGCTATCTTTTGTTCATCACAGGTGCAGAGCGACAAATCCAACTTGTCCTTAATAGATTATACCACTGGTCGAATACGACAGGTTTTCGTTTCTCTGCTGAGAAAACACGCTGTGTTCTTTTCAGTCCGAGACCAACCCTTCTGGCAGAACCACACCTCGCCCTGGGGAACAACATTCTCAAATTCTATCTTTTTGTGAAATTTTTAGGTCCAATCTTTGATCAGAAACTGAATTGGATTGAACATCTAACAGACCTAAGAGCAAGAACATTAAAGTTTCTGAATTTATTGAAGTGCCTCAGTAGCAGGGAATGGGGCGCTGATCGCTACTCCGTGCACCAGTTTTATCGAGCATTCATAAGATCTCGGCTCGATTATGGCTGCGTTGTATATAGCACTACTCGTGCAAGCTATTTAAAGAAGTTGGATAGTGTCCACCATGCAGGAATTCGACTAGTTACGGGAGCATACCGCACTAGTCCCATTCCGAGTTTGTATGTCGAGAGTGGCGAACCATCTCTTTCCCTCCGGCGGCAAATCCTCATGCTACGACACTTTTGCCACTTGCAAACTTTACCCGACAATCTGGTACACAACGCGGTTTTTCATCCATCCTCTTCTTCCATCCGTTTCTACAACAACAGACTGAGAGCAACCAAACCTTTTGGATATCGCTCCAAACAAATTTTGGAAACCTTAAATATACGCACACTTAATGTCTTACATCAAGGTTTTAGTAAGTCTCCCCCTTGGGCTTTGCACAAGCCGAAGATTATTTTCGATCTTTTGCATCATGACAAGAAGAACACTCCAGCTCCGATGTTGAGGATATACTTTCAGCTAATCCTCTACAAATACCGGGACCGTATCCCTGTGTTTACCGACGGGTCGAAGCAGGCTGATGGTGTCGGCTGCTCCGTGGTATTTCCCCGTGAGACCAGTGGCTACCGTCTAGGCGACTTGTGCAGTGTTTACACTGCTGAGTGCTACGCCATATTGCGAGCATTGCGAACTACAAAGTGCTCCCGCGGATCACATTTCCTGATTTTTTCTGATTCTCTGAGTGCCCTCCAAGCAATCCAGAACATGTATGCAGCTGATAAGCTGATCCAGAACATCCAGGATGTACTTTTCACACTGCAAAGTGACGGAAAGAACATAATGTTTTGCTGGGTTCCTGGACACGTGGGTATCAGTGGAAATGAGAAAGCAGACGTTTCCGCAAAGGCGGCATGCCTCAGGAATCGCGTGGATTTCTCCACGATTCCAAAACGAGACCTACTAAATTTCGTCAAGATAAGGATTCTCAGTGAATGGAGCAATGAGTGGTTAGCTGTTGAAAGGAATAAGCTCCGACTTATCAAATCATGTGTTAAGTCATGGAGCAGTTCCTGTAGGCCAGCCCGGCGCGACGAGGTCTTGCTGACCCGCCTGCGCATAGGACATTGTCCTCTCACTCATAGGTATCTCTTACTACTTGATGATGAACCCATTTGTGAGGAGTGTAGCTGTTCTCTGACAGTGCGTCATCTACTAACTGATTGCAGAAGATACTCAAGTATACGGAGACAAATTGGTCTGGCTGCAGATTTACCAACCATTCTCGGGAATGAAACGGTTAATGTTAATAAACTATTGAATTTTATGAGTAGATCGGGGCTCCTCCCACAAGTTCTCGGGAGGGTTTAAAATTTGCATTCCCTTTTCATCTTTACTGTCTTCTTTGTTTTCATCGTTCGTTTGTGTAATTCGAAAATATAATATTTAAAAATTGTTTTCCTTTTTTGTGATATAATGTATTGGTATTCTGTTTTCTTTTCTTTCATCTTTCTATTTAGATATTTGTTGATTGCAGGAGGGTTTTATAGTGGGTATGGTCGAGATATTCGGCGAGTCCCACACACGGGGAAGAGTCACTACGGCTCTTCTCTATGGTACGAAACTGCATTTTTCCCTACTTGCATGGGCTCTAATGACCTTCGATGTTGACGAGCCCTAAAGCCCCAACAACAAAATAAAAAGCGCATGTTCTGTATTCTTTATTAATACGAAAAGCACACTTATAGTTATTTTGATTCCTAGGTTTTTCTTTAAATTTTGTGCACAGACAGTGTTATTAGAGTGCAATACAAAACGATATGTGGAATTTTCCTCGAACTTGAGGTAAAGTGCTAAATTATATCTTATCTCATCAGGCTACTATTTCAAGCGGTGCTATATTTGTGTTGGTATGTGTAGCGATAAACTTAGGATTGCAGTGTAACTTTAGATTTGTTTAAATGTGTATGTCTTAGTGCAGCCATCCTCATTTTAAGCTCATATTATGGAGTCAGGATGTACCGATAGATTGACTGTCATTGATAGGTATCCACTGTACCATAAAATATATCAACCTGATTCAATAGTACTACTGTCTCATTTGTAAATGCCTGTTGCTTGAAATTGGGAATTTCTGTAAGAATTCTGTTATGGCTGCATTACATATTATTGTATTAAGTGTCTTAAGGATTAACTACGGACCCACAGATTAATGTCAGTTGCATCCAGTTCAGAGGTTCCAAAGTTGTTCAAATTTGATACCAAAGATACTACAGTTTGCAAATCCACCACTGGTGCAGACTTCATAAGGGATGGACAGACTCGAGCTCCCTCAATAATACCAAAGGATCATCAATTTAGTGTTTTCCTTCCCAAAAATGTGCTGCTACTGTTGACTTATCAATATGACCAAATTTGATGCAACGAAAATGTTTCTAAATTTTAAATTTCTTTTTGTTTGTCCATTATAATTTTTGTCACAATCCTTGCAATTAATTTCGTAAATTCCTAATCTGTTAATAAAAGGTTTTATCCTTATAATTAGCTTTAATTAGAGACACAAAATTGACAAAAACATAAGATGATGAACGTTGATGGACATTTTGAACTGTTGGTTTGAGAATGACTGTTCAAGAACAGATTTCAAAGTTCTGTTTGAAAATAATTTGATTTCAAAATTCATCCATCTACATGCCACCAGAGGACAGTTGGATCAGCAGCAGCAAAGCTGAGGACCGCAGTTTCTGAAACTAGTTCATGTTAAAAAATGTTAGTAGAGTGTGTGGCCGACAAGTCATTTCAATAATTTATAGAATTTAAGTATTTCACCACGCCATTAGAAGATAAAAACATGGTGTATATTGTTAGCGAAAAATGTATGTAGTTTATTGTACTTTTAAAGGTGTTTGCATATCGTATTTACCCAAATACTGTCCCCCCTTTTAAAAAATGTGGGGGTGGGGGGACTAGTTTCGGAGATTAAGATGGGGAAACTGCTAATTCAAAGTTGGTGAAAACGAGTTAAGCGTAGACAAACCCTATACATACCATGGTACAATGGAGGGCGGGGGGGGGGGAATTTGACACTCCTTTGAAGTGGAAGCCAATTTGGTCCATATACATGTGTGTGCGGATGCTGATGTAAGTGCCGAGTGGCAGAAGCAATGGCCTCCAAGGACTGTGTCGGAAATGAGTGTGTAATTTGTACATATTTCCAGCCAAGACAAAGTGAATGGAAATATGTACAAATCATCAGGTATGGATGCCACTGACAATATTCACAGTATATTAAATTTTTTAGTGATCACAGAGAAAATTAAAAGTGGAAAATATTTCGGAAAATGATAAATTAAAATCAGAAATGCTCTTAGTACTCTATAAGTTAGGGCTGAGGCAGTTAATATCCTTGAACAAGTAGTGCATCAGGTGGCTGAGAAGACAGCTTCAACTCTTATTGAAGCTAAAAAATGCAACGACCATATCGTGTGCAAATGCAGTAGGTCAAGAGTTGCTGTACAAACAAAAGAACTATGCAACTGAAAGTCGAACCCATAATAATAAAACCAACGGGAAAATTCCAAAACCTTTGAATGGAAGTGCTAAAAAAAGCGATTGGAGAAAAAATTCCAGTAAAATAGACGAGGAAAACTGGTGTAAGGAAAATTCAAGTAAGAATGCTATCTTCCATGTAGCAACCAATGACGACTGAAAATTCTAGAAGAAACATTCAAACATATAGCAAAATTGAAAATAAAAAGTGGCCAAAGATAATCATTCACGGTATCTCTAAACAAGAACAGTTTCTGGAACAACTAATTCATACAAACTTTCCATTAACTGACGCAAAAGACTTTAAATTAGATTTAAGGCAGGTGCTAAAACAATATCAGAATTGTTCATGGATTGTATAATTGTTGCCGTCCTGCTGGCTGGCAGCAGTTAACATGGGCGCATTTATGTAGGATGGCAATTGTATAAGATTGACAACTACCTAAGTGTCTCCCATTCCTTTACGTGTCAAAAATTTGGCCGTACAACCACCCATTGTCGGCAACCAACAGGCATTTGTTACAAGTGTCATGGCTCACATGACTCAAGCATGTCCATTAGAAGAAAAATTAAATAAATGCATTAATTGTTACAGAAAAGGGATGAAAAATCATCAACATAAAGTGTAGAGTTCCAAAAAGAGAGAACAGATTATGGAAATTAATATAATTCAACAGTCTAAATAAATCGAAAGCAGTAATGTGTCAATAAGAAAAAGAATTAGTGGGACGTATCATAGGCATCACGCTTATCTAAGAGCTGTAGGCTAATAATGGCAAAGTCACTGGACTAAGTAATTCATTTAGTATTGCTGAAAACATGCCCAGGATCTTATGCAGCATTTTCTTTCTTTTTTTTTCAAAAAACTCTTGGTAACCCTACATATACAATTTACAAACCATACCAAGTAGTATGTGAGGTGAAAGGGCAAGATTTCAGTTCCTGCTACACCATCTCCGCATATTTTCCACCAGCTGAAACATTCCTTTTGGAGTATATTTATATACTCTTGAAAATACTATTAATCAGCTTAAAGATAAATCAATAGGTACTGGAATAGATGCAAACACTAAGTTGCATATATGGTATAGTTATAAGATGGATGACAGAGGTCAGCTTTTTTAAGAACTTATAGAAAGAAACAATCTGTGTCGTTAAATCAAAAAGTAAATATGCAAAATTCTGGACACTAAAAAGAGGACAGATCAATATCGATGTTACTTTAACAAACATGAAAGATTCCAATAACATTGACACTTGGAAAATTATTCCTAACCTAACGACCAGGGATAATAGAATAATTAAATTTACATGGAAGGAAAACATATCCCATGCAGAAGATGAGCAAGAATTTTATTATGACATCACGAAAGCAATTTGGAACTATTACAACTTCATCCTGAAACAAAAGATAGCTGTCATCACAAGTTCCTGGTCACGTTTTTCAGTTGAGGAAAAAATACAAATGCTGACCCGCATAATTCGAGAAGTTGCTTCAGGAAGCATTCCAAAAACCAACACATCCAATGAAATATGAAAATTGGATATGTGTTGTTTTTTTTAATTATAGACAATCACTTTCACTTAACTTCACATTATTAACATTTATTGTAATGTTGCTGACATTTCGATGCTGTTTAGCATCATCAGGGCTATAAGTTAATGTACAAATTAAGTTGCATTAGTACATAAATATATAGTGGATATTACATATAATTGTAACAAACGCGTCCTTCCTACAATACTGCAGGACGCACGTATACACGCCTCCCCATAACGCCCACGCCTTTCAACTTTGCCCTCGCGCACAACAAAAGTTGATGATTTCAATACGGTTCCAATGAACCACAAAAACACACGCATTCGTACTCCACACGAATGATAAACATTCGCCATCGCGTGTTTATTTTATCAACCACAGCCTTCTGTACGCAAGAGCCCCCATGTCATAGCATCAAAGTCATGGCCAACACATTCCAAGGCCAATGCAAGGAATAATGAACGAACACATGGTTCGTTATAAACTCTATGCAAGATGCTATTCCTAAATACGTGGACACAATAAATAAATAATCATCTATAACAGCATCCACAAGACCTACTCCCTTCTGATCCAACCGAATCTAATATGAATTTAGATGCTCAGATACCTTCACCTAATAAGCGACTCTTGGCAACGGAAAACTATTATTCTTCCTGCTCGCTCCGGCCGTGCCAGACGCTATTTATGTCCGATTTCTTCGTCTCGACGAGCACATGAAATTTTCCACTTCGAGATATTCAGAAGTCAAGCTTAGCTGTTCAGAATCCTGAACCGAATTTCAAACCACATATAAGTACGAAACGCTGAACGCGAGCCAAGCTTCACCATTATTCGAGGCTTCGTCGACACCAGATCCTTGAAGAACTTGCCTTCAAGGCAAATTCTGGAACCCGACGGCAGAGATCTTCAAGCTCCGACGCCGAACACCGAGGAACTTCGCCCCCGGAACGGCGCAGCTACAGAACCCGAAAATTACAAGACGCCACGACCAGACTCCTCGCAGGAAGCGCTTTCACACGCAAGAAAGCTGGGCCTAGCAGATCGCCATCGCCGACGCTGCATTCCCCGAGGGTCTAACAACGCGGACTGTCGCCACAGACATCAATCTTCAAAACATAAGTCCAGGCGGCATCCCAGGTTCACTGTATGTCATACGTTGTCTTTCTTTTATTGTTCTTTATCGTTCAACCAAAACAGGTCTACGTAATAAATTGTTCTAAGACCAAATTGGAAACCAAGCATTTTATTTATTTTGTGAAAGAGGAGGTTTTGTTGTAAATCAACCAGATCTCCACCCTGCACAACATAAATAAGTTGGTGACCCCGACGTTCAAAAAGGGCATACTAAATAAGTTGGTGACTCTCCGACGTTCTGAATAACGTTCAATTTCAATAATTCCCCGTGTTTTGGGAACCATTTTGTTCAACATTTGTTCGCTAAAAACCCTTCTACAGTTTTTTAGCTATTGTTCTTAGTTTATGTGTGTTCATTATATATTACTTACTTCTCTCCAGGTTCCTTGTAACCATTAATAGTATCTTTTTCTCGTTTTTTCAAAACCATCCATTTTACAATGCCTATCGAAGACGTGCAGACTCCCCGCGATCATCCCTCCCGCACTCACGTTGCTACAACATTTCCCATGCCAAATTTCTGGAAAGACAGACCTCAAGCGTGGCTTAACTACGCTGAGGCCCATTTTTCCGTTAGAGGCATTACGTCCCCTTTCGATAAGCATTCGGCTATAGTTAGTAACCTCGACAATGTCACTCTTTCGACAATTGATGAAAATTTGTTGACACCCTGTGACAATACGGCGTACGACCGTCTAAAAGAATTCCTCATCAACCAATATGCCAGCTCACAGCACAAGAGAATAGACAGGCTACTATCGTCAGAAGCTATGGGTGATCGTACCCCGTCGCAGTTTCTACGGCATCTCCAAAGTTTAGCTGGCCCCGACGGTCAAAATAACACTCTGATAGCGGAGATTTGGATGAGAGCCCTCCCTGTTCAAATTAGGACGATATTAGCAGGAAGCTGTGCTAATGACGTATCCGAGCAGGCCACCTTAGCCGATAAAATCGCAACGGCATTACAAACCACGCACACCGTGGCAGCCACCCGTGAAACAATACCAGCGCCCCCGACGGACCCGCGCATGGACTACGTTCTGCAAACATTAACGTCTCTAACAAGACAAATAGCCGAACTACAAATGACCAAATGTCCAAACTGTAATTCACAGCGAAATCATTCACCTTCCCGCAACGGCCAGCGAAATCCTTCGCCTTACCGTGGCGACCAACGAAATTTTCAAGCTCGCTCGAGTTCACATTCAAATATTAACAAGCCACATGATATATGTTGGTTTCACGCTAAATTCGGGAACGATGCGAAAAAATGTCTTCAGCCTTGCAATTATTCAAAAAACTTGGACAGCCGCCCTCCAACTCAAGGTTGAAGGGCGGTGTGCACGCTTGCGACCCCAGAGTCAATTTTTGTAATAGACTGATGGGGAAACGTCCTTATGTATACGAGCGGAATACCGGTCTCCATTTCCTAGTTGACTCGGGATCAGACGTCTTCTTATTTCCAAGGAAGCATTGGAAAATTAATACCATCCCCACCCGACTTGTTTTAAATGCGGCCAACTCCACTGACATCCAAACCTATGGAACCGCCCATCTGAAACTGCACCTCTCCCTCCGTCGTGAGTACTCTTGGAACTTCGTAGTGGCTGATGTACAGGACCCCATTTTAGGAGCAGATTTCCTGTCTCATTACAAATTAATCCTGAACTGTGGAACCCGAAGACTATGCGACAATTTAACGGGAATTTCAACTGGCACGCGATTCAATGCATGAAAATGCACTGAAATTAAGATAAAACAAATTCAAAATAACGATTTCGCCGAGATCATAAATAAATTTCCGGACTTAACAAAGCCATCCGGCAAATTTTGCACTCGACCAAATACTATGCATCATATATCAACCACAGACGGGCCACCGGTCACATGTAGACCACGCCGTTTAACACCAGAAAAGTTGAAAATTGTACAAAGCGAATTCGAAAACTTAGTCCGGGCCGGTATAGTCCGACACTCCCGCAGCCCTTGGGGATCACCACTCCACTTAGTAAAGAAACCGGATGGCACTTACCGCCCATGCGGCGATTACCGCAGACTCAATGACCGGACAGTGCCGGACGCATACCCTATGCGCCACATACACGATTTCGCTAATAACCTCGCAGATTCCACAATCTTTTCAAAAATTGATCTGGTCAAGGCATACCACCAAATACCGGTAAACCCAACAGACATAGAAAAAACAGCCATCGTCACGCCCATTGGCTCATTTGAATATCTCCAGATGCCTTTTGGCCTAAAAAGCAGTGCACAGACATTCCAACGATTCATGGACCAGGTAACTGCCGGTTTACCGTTTGTGTATACGTACATAGACTTGTCTTTAGCAAGAACACTACAGAACACAAACATCATTTAGAGACGCTGTTCCAGAGGCTGCGACAGCACGAAATCGTGGTTAATATGCAAAAGTCGACCTTCGGCATCACAGAACTGACGTTCCTTGGGTATACGATCGACGCCAAAGGCATCAGCCCACCTGCGGACCGTGTCACCGCACTCCGCGCCATGGACCAACCCACTACAGTAAGAGGTATGCGGCGATTTCTTGGCGTTCTAAACTTTTATAGAAGATTCATCCCAAAGGCAGCAGTACCTCAGGCCGCCCTCATCGACGCCATTTCCGGCGGAAGGAAAGATGGGACAAGACCATTCCCCTGGACCGACGACCTGAGAGCAGCCTTCACGGACTGCAAAGAAAGTTTAGCGAACGCGGTCACCCTTGTGCACCCACGCAGCGACGCGCCCCTGGCGTTATTCACCGACGCCTCGGCGACACACGTAGGGTCATGTCTCCAACAACAGGTAGACCAGGAGTGGCAACCCCTCTCTTTCTACAACAAAAAGTTGACCGCGAAACAAAGCAAAATGCCAGATTACTACCGCGAGCTCTTGGCAATATATGAAAGAGTACAGCACTTTAGGCATTGGTTTGAGGGATTCCAGATAACTATCTATACTGACCACAAACCTCTGGTTCACGCGTTCCGTCAAAAACGGGAGAAATTACCCCCGCAACAGCTCAACCAGCTGCAATTTATTGCGCAATTCTCCACGGACATTAAACATATTAAAGGTAGTGAAAATATCGTTGCTGATGCGCTGTCACGTGTTGAGACGATAACGTTATTAGAAGATACCTCAAAATTCGCTCAGCTTCAACTCAATGACGATGAAATCCAACAGTTGATTACCTTAAAACCACAGTGGTATGATAGGGAAACGATCCCCAATTCGGATTTGACTCTAATTTGCAAAGCAGGTTGCCCACTCATACCAACCGACCTTCGAAAAAAAAATTTCGACGAGGTTCATAACCTATCGCATCCAGGCCGCAAAACTACAGCACGACTGATAAAGAACAAGTACTTTTGGCCCAGCATCAACCAAGACGTGAAAAACTGGACAACGACTTGTTTAAAATGCCAAAAAATAAAGTATATCGACATACTATCTCTTCCCTAAGATCATTCAAACCACCGGAGAACCGCTTCGACACGATTCACGCAGACATCGTCGGACCACTACCGTGCTCAGAGGGATATCGGTACGCCCTGACTATCATCGATAGATTCACACGCTGGCCCGAAGTAATCCCTATGACGGACATGACGGCAGAAAAAACCGCAGACGCGCTCCTCCACGGCTGGTTCGCCAGATATGGTGTACCAACAAAGCCAGTTATTCGGCGAACTGATGCAACGACTTGGCATCAGCAGACACCGCACATGCGCGTATCACCCCCAGGCCAACGGTATGATAGAACGTCTCCACCGCCAGCTCAAGGCAGCCCTAATGTCGCATGACACCGGTTGGAGTAGAGCCCTGCCCGTAATAATGCTAGGATTCCGTACCGCGCACCGCGAGGACTTAAACGCCTCGACCGCGGAGCTAGTGTTCGGAAAAACACTGACACTTCCCAGCGATATTTTTCACCAAAATAACAAAGACGACACATGCCCTACAACGACTTACGTACAAGAACTTGTACATCGTATGCGGCAGATTAAACCTGTCGTACCGAGACTTCAAACACGGAAACCGTTCATTCACAGCGAACTGGAGAACGCAACACACGTATTTCTGCGCAGCACTCCGTTCAGAAAAACTCTCGTTCCCCCTTACAACGGACCATTCGAAGTATTATCAAAGTCCGAGGACAACAAAACGGTCCTGATTAAAATCAATAACAAAGACGTCCGCGTAAGCCTGGATCGCACAAAACCTGCGTTCATCACAGCAGATCCAACACAGGTCACCTACGAACCGCCTTGAAAAAACATCATTCAACATACTGCAGAAGCAGCACCAGCGCCCCCACCTGGTCACACACGATCAGGGCGAAAGATCAAATTCAACGAAAAGCCGGATTTTTATTATTATTGAAAACCAACACTAATTACCATAACTTGTTACTATTAATGTTTCTCTTTCTTTACCAAGGAGACCAGACCTAGCCATCCTACATAGTACCGCTAGCAACACGTAATACGGTATTCAGTATCTAGCTAATGCAAGCGTAAAATCACCCACAATCCTTTAAATGTGGAAAATATTTTTATAACATATGGCTGCTATTGTATGTAACGACGCAGAAACAAAGCTATTCCTACTGAGAAACAGCAGTAAATAAACACTGCCTGATGATCAAGGATGGTGAAATTTCAAGTCTCTACTAACAAAAAGAACCAATACTATAGAACTACAGACCAGTAATAGTGGATAAAACCTCTGTCAAACCCTTATAAGTATGAATGTATCAACAGAATAACTCAACCATTACAGAGAAATCGTGCACACGACTATCTATGGAAGAGCACATTTGAGTTGGAACAACCATAATTATTGGAGTCGAAACACGTTCATTTCCAATCCTCCAACTTCCTAGTACGGCGACTTCTTGCAAATGCACAATTAACACTTAAATTCTCTCTTCCCAAAACTGCATCCTACGGAGAGCCATCTCCTCCTAGCATCTCGGTCCAACGCTCCTAGCATCTTGGTCCAACGCTTCCAGCATCCTCATCTCCTGTCCCCAGCATCCCACGCATCCTGGTCTCAACGCTTCTAGCATCCTCGTNGAACAACCATAATTATTGGAGTCGAAACACGTTCATTTCCAATCCTCCAACTTCCTAGTACGGCGACTTCTCGCAAATGCACAATTAACGCTTAAATTCTCTCTTCCCAAAACTGCATCCTACGGAGAGCCATCTCCTCCTAGCATCTTGGTCCAACGCTCCTAGCATCCTGGTCCAACACTTCCAGCATCCTCATCTCCTAGTCCCAGCATCCAACGCATCCTGGTCTCAACGCTTCTAGCATCCTCGTCCAGACCCAGCACTACCAGAGCCTTCATCTTCTGATAATCCCACGAAGACTCCCACTTTGGACCACACACAAACAGGCGGGGTCTCAAGCAGTTTTTCCCTTATACTCAGATTTTGAGTTATGCACTTCCGAATATTCGTCTATGTCAGGATGGACGTTCGAAGCCAGGGTTTTTTTACTTGAGACTTGAAGGGACGATTTCCCAGGGCAACGTTCTTTTTACTTTGTCCTTCATGAAAAATTAAGGTTAATTTTTTGAACGTACGGCGGTGATGTAACAAACGCGTCCTTCCTACAATACTGCAGGACGCACGTATACACGCCTCCCCATATCGCCCACGCCTTTCAACTTTGCCCTCGCGCACAACAAAAGTTGATGATTTCAATACGGTTCCAATGAACCACAAAAACACTCGCATTCGTACTCCACACGAATGATAAACATTCGCCATCGCGTGTTTATTTTATCAACCACAGCCTTCTGTACGCAAGAGCCCCCATGTCATAGCATCAAAGTCATGGCCAACACATTCCAAGGCCAATGCAAGGAATAATGAACGAACACATGGTTCGTTATAAACTCTATGCAAGATGCTATTCCTAAATACGTGGACACAATAAATAAATAATCATCTATAACAGCATCCACAAGACCTACTCCCTTCTGATCCAACCGAATCTAATATGAATTTAGATGCTCAGATACCTTCACCTAATAAGCGACTCTTGGCAACGGAAAACTATTATTCTTCCTGCTCGCTCCGGCCGTGCCAGACGCTATTTATGTCCGATTTCTTCGTCTCGACGAGCACATGAAATTTTCCACTTCGAGATATTCAGAAGTCAAGCTTAGCTGTTCAGAATCCTGAACCGAATTTCAAACCACATATAAGTACGAAACGCTGAACGCGAGCCAAGCTTCACCATTATTCGAGGCTTCGTCGACACCAGATCCTTGAAGAACTTGCCTTCAAGGCAAATTCTGGAACCCGACGGCAGAGATCTTCAAGCTCCGACGCCGAACACCGAGGAACTTCGCCCCCGGAACGGCGCAGCTACAGAACCCGAAAATTACAAGACGCCACGACCAGACTCCTCGCAGGAAGCGCTTTCACACGCAAGAAAGCTGGGCCTAGCAGATCGCCATCGCCGACGCTGCATTCCCCGAGGGTCTAACAACGCGGACTGTCGCCACAGACATCAATCTTCAAAACATAAGTCCAGGCGGCATCCCAGGTTCACTGTATGTCATACGTTGTCTTTCTTTTATTGTTCTTTATCGTTCAACCAAAACAGGTCTACGTAATAAATTGTTCTAAGACCAAATTGGAAACCAAGCATTTTATTTATTTTGTGAAAGAGGAGGTTTTGTTGTAAATCAACCAGATCTCCACCCTGCACAACATAATGTTTCTCATATCACAATATATCTCAATTATATTCTCAACAATATTAGGTTTATTATAATTTACATACCTGATATACCAGTACTTTTCCAGATTTCTATTTTATATTACATACAATTTTTACAATAAGCTTGAAGTTCACATTTTAAAATCATATTGGTGACAAATTGTAAAATATTATGTAATCTAAAATAGAAATCTGGAGAAGTACTGATAATTCAGGTATGTAAATTATAATAGACCTAATATTGTTGAGTATATAATTGAGATTTATTGTGAAATGAGAAACATTACATATAATATCCACTATATATTTATGTACTAATGTAACTTAATTTGTACATAAACTTCTAGCCCTATGATGATGCTAAACAGCATTGAAACATCGGCAACATTACAATAAAAGTTAAGAAAGTGAAGTGAAAGTGATTGTCTATAATTTAAAAAATTGCATATCCAATTTACATAATTCAGTAAGAAGACAATCAGTGGAATAGTCAAATTTAAATACATCCAATGAAAGAAACCAGATGGTGGACCCCAACTTTAATGCACCTACATAAACACTTGAAGATATTTCGGAAGAATTTCCATAAAACAAAAAATCTGTTTTTTGTGATCCGGGTGGTATAGCTTTTTCAAAATTCGAAGAATCAAGAAGCAAATCAAACTTGAGGTATGTAAAGCTAAAAAGAAATCATGGTAGCAATATGTAGTTGAATCATCCTCAATGGACGCCTGGGGAGTACCATACAAAATTGCAACTGATAAAATGAAAACAATAATACCAACGATACGTCTCGATAATGCATACTCAACTGCATGGGAGGAAATAGTGCAAAAATTGCTAAACAAGCTATTACTGAATGATGCAACTCAGAATGAACATACCAATCTATGATTTAAAGCAAATGAAAATTAAGATACGACTTCAGGTAACGTATTAATTTCGCATCAACTCCCTGAAGTAGTAAGAGCTTAAGAAAACGGAAAGCGCCAGGTCATGGTGTGATCCCTTCTGGAAGTATGCAGAATGGATTACATAATATGTCATTGATGGACATTTACAACCATTACAGTTGTGGAAGGCGAACTGGTGGTGTAGCGGTTAACTCCCTTGCGATCAAAGCAAGAGACCCGGGTTCGAGTCCCGGCTGGTCGCCATTTACACCTGACCGAAAGTTTTATAACCATTGTTTGGGCGAGGAAATATTCCCAAGCATATGGAAAAAGCCATCTTATATGTAATCCTGAAAAGTAAAATCCTTTGGGTCTATCTGTTTATTACCAATTTTAGGAAAAATTCTGAATAAGATTACAACCTCCCCCCAGGGGACTTACATGTAAGTACGTGTTTGGCAAACACGGGGCCCCGAGCTGAGTCTGGCATTACTTCCACTTGTGCGGGGCTCCTTCCTTTCTCTTTCGTGACCTTCCGTGGTCACCTCTTGTTCTTTTCGATCCCGACGCTCATTCATTTTCCTCTTATTTTATAATGATGTGTGTAATGTTTTGAGGTGTGTTGATTTTTGAGTTGTAATTCAGGAGGGTTTTTAGTGGGTAAGGTTGAGTTGTTCGGCGAGTTCCACTCGCGGGAAGAGTCATGTTGGCTCTCCCCGCGTAACTGCATTTTCCCTACCTGTACAAGATTTTAGGGCTCTAATGATCTAGATGTCGACCCGTAAAGCCCCACAAAAAAGCAACCAAACGTCTCGTGAAATATGTCGAAGAAAACGGAGGATTCTCGAACAGTCAATTCGGTTTCCGAAATAACTTATGCAGAGGATGCCGTGAATAAACTGTTACCGCAATTATAAAGACGAAACATTAACATTGCTTTGGACTTTTCTTTGACGTCAAAGGAGCCTTCGATGATGCATGGTGACAATATACTCTACATCGACTTCGGGAGATAAAATGACCAAAAAATCTGTACAACTTGTGTAATGATTATTTTAAAAATCGCAATGTGACAATTTGGGCAAGAAAGTACGAGAGAAACAAAACAACGAGTGAAGGATATCCACAGGGATAAAATTCCGGTCCAGTGCTATGAAATCTAATTATAGATGTAATTCTCGGCGTATTAGAACAGGATACGAATACCGTATGGCAAATGCTGATGATATGACCATCTTCGTAGAAGCTTACACAAAATCCATCTTAGAGCAGAAGAGTCAAGAGGTTATCAGAAAAATAATTAAGTGGTGTGCGGAAGCAAAAATGGAGTTGTCACACATTTGATGGTTTTCAAAGGCGGCAACACCGAAACTGCGCCGCAACTATTTATTCACAACAATTAATTTCGTTAAAATTCTTGGATATTTAGAGATGGTTTGCACAAAAGTCAAATCACTCTTTTGTAAATTAAGAAGAACTGGCGAGCAGAAACTCTCGCCACACATTCTAAAGGCAATTTACCAAGGAGCCTTCGTGATGATAATGCATAACTGCTCTGTGGGGGCACCAATTGCTCAGCTTTCACGAAAAGAGCAATACTGGACAAAGCTCAGATAGTGCCTCTGTTAACTCTCACGACAGCTTACAGAACATCAGCGACCGAAGGTCTTCAAGTAATAACTGGAATTTTACCTCTTGATCTCATGGCACAAAAGCTAGCAGCCAGATACGCGATGATAAGGTTAATGGATTTGTTCATTGGTAAGAGTTACTATTGCGCGGAAACCAGCCCAGCCGGTCAAGCAACGCTGAATTTGATATCGCAGTCATAAGGATAAACACAAACTCCTGAAAAAATACCATCACATAATTAGTTCTAAAACAATTGCAGGAAAGATGAAGCGAGTCATCTAAGGCACGTTGTTTTTATTTTTCAATCATATCTCCACTATGGGGTGGCATTGAGCGGACCATCTTCCCCGAGAGGAGTCAGTATGGTTCCTCACCAACCATGGACATTCATAGACTGGCATTTCTAAACTTCATAGAAAATCCACTTTGTCGATGAGAAAAAAGCGACGCATCTTTACGTATATTGACTGATTGCTCTGAATTCTATAGCATCAGAAAAGAATTTAACAAATAAACTCGTGAAAATCTGCCTTTCATATGGACTTCCGACCAGCGACATTTAATGGAAGAGCTGATGTCATCGATCATTAAACGCAAACTTGAGTTTGAACTGGAATTTCAACAGCATATGTCGCATAACAAATATATAACATAATTTTCATGTTTAAATAATGTTTATCGTAAATATTGTGTAATTTTTCTTTTCTTTCATTTGTTAACACATTTTTCATTCATGTGTTGCATACTTTTAAATTGTTAGTATTGTGAAAAATTTTATATTTTGGTTTTTCAAATATTAAAACTGATAACTTCAACTAGACAGTAATTTCCACCCAATAAAAATTTTACTTATGTTTATATTGTTTTTTATTAATTTACTATTATTTAAACCTGTTTTATAAATGAACTTGTTACTATAATTTTTCTATTTGACACAGTAACCACTTAAAATTTTAAATTATGCAATTTTAGTTATTATTTTTCCATCTTTCAAAAACAAAGACCCCGCAGGGAGCTAAGTTTCGGCTGAGTATGGGTTTGACGAACCGACGGCCCCGAGCTGGGGACTGGTACTGCGCCACCAATCCTTGGACACCGTGCGCTTTGGGTATGCTTCAGCGATCACTTTCGGCACGATGGTGGAAAGTTGCGTGTTGCAAAGTGCGGGGATCTTGCCTTCATTGGTCGGGTCACGAGGAAGGATTAAACCTCTATTGAAAAAACCCTCAACCTCACGGTGTGCTACGAGTCGATGAGGTGAATGGCTGTTGAGGCTAAACACTCGTTAGCGGACAACCTCTGGGGTAACTGCCGCACCTCAGTTGAATAAGGCTTAGTGGCGAGATGCGGGGGCTCCACGTCACCAGACATGTTTTCCTACGAAGTCGTGGGACACAATGTCAGAAGATTCAAATCCCTCACCTTGCGGATCGGGTGAATCGCAAGGTGTGACACACACCCAAACATCTGCAATGCGGCAGAGGGTTCATAGCCCTCCCGCTACAGAAAAGACAAAGGTACAGAGCATTCCTTACCAGAATACTTATATTCTGATGTCAAGAACTGATCGATCTCTCGAATATGTTTCACCCTTTTACATCTATTAGGCTTTGAAAGGTTTAGTTGGACATTAAAGTCTTAAAAGACTGAGAAACGGTTCCATGTTGTTGGAGACAAGAACTAACAAGCAAGCATCGAACCTCCTTAAATGCACGAAGCTGGGAGAGTTACCTGTAAAGTGTGAGCTCCATGCTGCGCTTAGCCGCAGCAAGGGAGTAATCACATGCAGGGACATAATGTAAATGACACCTGAAAACCTTGTCAAGGAATGGGAGGCTGATCATGTGGTCAGTCAGATAGCGAGTCAGAAATACAAATTCGCAGAAACGTAAAAAGAACCTCGCTGTAATCTCTTCGGATTGTGCATTATCCGAAGAGGACACGGAAATGCAGTCAGGAGCCCGATCCAGGTGGTTCCAAATCGTAATGGCTTCCATACTTCAGTGGAACCTTAATGGCTATAACACGCAACGTGAAGAGTTACAACCCTTATCGCGTCGCAATCCGATGCATTTGCCTCCAAGGGACACCTTTTACCAGAACACTCTCCCTCTGCGAGGATGCTTCAGATATGACGACACTACGGGAGATCGAGCAAGAGGTGGAGTCGCCGTGTTTTTTTAGAAACACAATCCTTTGCTCACCTGTTCTACAAACCCACATCCAGGCTATAGCAGTCAAAATTCACAGTGTACCATCTATGATCGTGTGTTCTATATATCTTCCTCCGACGCGAGATTTTTCAGAGATTTAATTCATCAGCTCCCTCGACCATTCCTCCTCCTCGGAGATTTCAACGCCCAGTGTACCGTAGGGCTCGTCAAGCGACTGCCCCAGGGGCCGACTGCTGAATTGTCTCTTCGAGCGGGAAGACTTGTCTACTGAAAACCGGGGCGATGACCCACTTTGCGTTTGCCACGGGGTCATGGACTGCTATAGACCTGTCAATTTGCTCTCCTGAAGTTGCTGATATCTTTCAATGGAAGGTAGATGATCTGCATGGTAGCGACCATCATCCTATCTGGTTGTCCTTGCAGGAACGTGCGACTGTTCCCGAATGCAAGCCATGGAAATGGATTCTCAGAACGGCTAATTGGACACTACCGTTGTCTTCAGAGAAACGGGTAGTGTCCAAGAGAGGGTTGACCATCTGTCCCAGGTGATTCATCACGCCGCTGAAGAATCCATTCCGAAAACATGTTTCAGCGAAGACCTAATGTTCCGAGGTGGAACGACGCATGTCAGTCCGCCATTCGGGTGATTTACTTATATGGGTAGGTGTTTTTTTCTCTTCTTAAAATATGGATTAGTTTTTGTATAAGCGATAATCAAGATAAATGTCTAGTTAAAACTGGGATTATGTTTTTTAAAGTACGTAGTTAATAATTCAGAGGTCGAGTTAGTGGTGTTTATGAGCTGTGTTGTTTTCATGTCTAGGGTATTCATCGGTGTTAGATAGGAAAAATAAGGGTTATATTTATTTTTTGGATTTTGTTTTTGGGAAAAATGTTTAAGCAGGGAGGTAGGGGTGTGTCCAGTGGGACACACACATCAGTAGTAGGTCGCGGTAAGTGGGCGTACCATAGAACAGTGAGATCTGTATATGGGATGACATACGAGGAAATACAGATTATTTGTAATATAATTTAGATATTTCTCCACACAATGTTAAATATGAGTTTAAATATAAGTTCTCGTATAAATTTGTACATGTATGATAAGATGTACTTATTTGATTCATTTAATAAAGGTATGACTGGAATGTGTTTAGTGATGTTAGTAAATCATGTAAAAACCTAAAAACATGTAATGTTTTAAATTTAATTTATTTTGTTTACTTGTTTCATTTGTATTTTGTAATACTTAAAATTTTTATTGTACTAGGCTAATTCTAAAAAATACTGGAATGTAAACAAAGGTTTTTTATTTTTACTATTAATAAAACAGGTGATTCCTCGGAAGAGCTAGGGAGAAACTGGAGGGGAGAGCATAGTAATTGTTTTCATAATTACCTTTAAAAATTATGGTTTTGAAATAATGAGTATTTTTAGCCAAATTTTTACTTAGGGCATTCCTGCGAACAAACCTCTTCGTTGCTTCAGATTTTACCACCATCCACTCAATGTAATTTCACAAGCAATCAAAAATGAGTCAGCGTTCTATCTAAATCTACAACACGTATGAAATTATACTAATCCAGTGGTATTAAAAGCAAGAATACTAGTGGTAATCTATATAAATAAAAATTAAATGCTGTTCGTCGGTAAGTGTATCACTTTAGAATGGCTGGGCCAATTTGGCTAATATTTTTGTAATGTTCATAATAGTCAGAATAAGGTTCTTAGGCAAATAAAAATTGGAAAAGTAGCCCGAAACCTTGGAAAATTCGGGAAAACAAAGTGCTTTTTTCTTTGGGATTTTTGTATGAACTCAAGAACATAACTCATGATCCAAACGATGGATATGTGTACTTCTTTTTTTGTTTTGTTCGTTAAGGTCCCAGAAAAGTTTTCAGGAAAAAACATCGGGACAACTACAAAGTAAAGATGGAAAATTCGGACAAACTGAAAAAATCATAATTTTTGTATGCACTCTCAATCATAACTGACAATATTTGGTTGATTCCATGGCCACAATTGTTAATAGATACAATGATCACTCAGAAATGTTTTTTTCTCATTTTGACTTAGTTTACACATTTAAAATAGTTTTGAGAATTTGAGAAAAGCTATCACAAACAAATTTAAAGTTATTTGGACAGGACAAGTCTGACGGGACAGCTAGTACGAAATAAAATGTTGGATATCGAAAGTCAAGTCTCTGAATTTTACCAAGTGCACGAGCAGAAAAAGATAATTCTGCAGAATGTGAATATGCTAGAAACAGTTAAATACCGCAACCCTAAACCCTGGTTCTACGTAGGAGTGGAAGTCTATTCAAGCAAAGTAAGTCATGTTTGTCTTATAAATTCGTTTCCTTGCACAGATTTTATAAGCCCGCCTTGTTGCTTTCAAAGTGAAAAAAACTTCCTTTTATCATTACTACTACTTTCTTCTCTTGGGGGGGGGGGGAACATGCTCCCTGTGCCTCCCCTTGAATCCACCCCTGCTTGCTGGATCTGCCTGTGTGTCACTGCCAATCATGAGACAATTCTGTCACGAAACGGGGATAATCTTTGACACGACAGGTGATCTATTGAAGAAGCTCTAACACTAACTACCAACTAATAGTTCTTAGTGATACTCAGACACACTCAGAAATTAACAGCGACATGAGCCGAAGTCATGATCTGGTGATGTCAAGAGAAGGAAGTTGAATTGCGCCAATTAGCTTCTCATTTTAAAATCCCCATGATTGTACTTTCTGCAGCGTAATTTTACATTTAATTTTTTAATGAGTTCTTTCCTTCTGAAGGAATTGGATTGAATTAAATTTTATTTCCCCCCCCCCTGAATTTTGGTTCCCAAAATAGGGAGTGGGGACTATTCAGGTAAATGCAGTAAGTTTCTGATTGATGACAATTCATCTATATTTTTAGAGCTTTAAATATTACTACGAAGTTACCTCAAATCAATTTCATTTCTTCAAAGTAATAAACAATTTACATAGTCTTTTCTATCATCATGAATTTTAGAACAAGAAAATAATCAAATTAAAATAAATGTCCAATGCTTTGCTATAAAGATAGGAATCTTCCCTCATTCTTCATTTCAGTTGAACTAAGTAAAATGTACCAAATGACTGCAAAACAAAGGGAACATCTTTCAAATAAAGAGGAAGAAGAATTTTGTAGTGTAAGGTGGAAATAGCAGTTTTATGTATATGACACCAAGACTGATTAATTCCTTCAGAAAAGAATGTAAACTATATTGGCATATAGTTTATAGTAATAAATTATGGCTAAAAAAAAAGTGTACATAATTGTTTGGGACAAAGTTTTCACGAATCAAATAGCTGGTTCAAATAGTGTTCCATTATAAAATAATATATTTTGAAATTCAGTTGTCAGCATCAAAAACAAGAAAAGAAGAGCAACAAGAATGTTTACAAATTTTAGTCTTAATACATTTGGAAGGTATAGGCCCTGTAATTAAGAAGAGTACAACTCTCATTTTGCTGTAATGCAGTCATTTTCACTGTAAGTGTATTGTAAACCAGAAGTCTGAAAGCATAAATTAATGCATGCCCTCACTTCATTAGATCTCTCACAGCTGTTAAAGGGTTAACTGACTGGAAGGATGTCCAAACCTTTGTCTAATATATATTATAGCTTCATTAACATTTTGAACGTATATTATATATAACATATTCATTTACATATATTACTTCACTGCCACATTAAGTATTAAGAATTACTATCTTTGGACTTCATTTTAACAAAGCTTTCTTTAAATCATGGAACTGTACTAAGCCCCTTTCATAAACAAATATAATTAATTTAATCAAGGAAATACATAGAAATATGAAATTTTAACAAAGATCAAAAATCTACGCGCTATGAATTCTACTTAATGTTCCATAATGTAGACATTGAACAAGGGCACACCATTGAGGAGAACATAACAATTGTAGCAAGACAGCAAGAAGAGTAGCTCTCCAATGATGTTGATTTATATTATTTATGTTCTTTTAACTTCAAAATGTGTCTGAAGAATTTTTTTTCATGTCTTTAAAATCTATGAAAGTTTTGATCTAAACATTCCAAAAAGTCAACAAATTTATTTTCCAACCTATCATTCACTATCTATCACATCAGGAGGCAAAAACAAAATACCATACTCCTTCAAGAAATGTTCATGTCATTAGAATAAATGTCATAAACCAATTTCGACGTTTATTCACTGTCTCAACTTCTTAAGTATTAACACCAAGCATCACATATTATCAATTCTTCTCTACACAAGTGTGTGAACGGCACTGCTGCTGAAAACTTACATAATACTATCAATTACGAATAATTGTTGGTGCTTGAATGTAGTACTATTCTGCACTATAGAATCTTGTTCAAGATTCATGCAACAACAAATTAGTAGCACTATGGATGTCATTATTAGAATTTCGCAAGGCACTTAATACTCTTGCACGATCAAATCCCATTTCCACTAGGGTTTGAACTTGTTCTTCCGAAGGTTGTACTCCATTTTCTGGAAAAATAAATTTATGTTAGTCATCGGAACATAATATTTAACACCATAACTTATATACCAACCATCCTGTCCACCAGCATTATTTCGCCTATTCCTCAAGAAACCTCCGAAGAACATTCCATTGTCATTTGGCCAGTAATTGTCAGGACCCACCAATGTTTCAGCAAATCCTTGTCCTTGCTACAAGAGAAATAGATGCACTTGCAAAGCAATACAATAAAACAAACATTACTGCTCCAGGACAGTCACAACAGCAGGTCACTTGTCCCAAGCATGAACAGGAGGAAACCAAAGGTTGAGAGACTGAAGAAGTAAGCCTCAAGTTCAGTACATATGGTTAGGGAATTAGGGAACATATAATGGGCTCTAATGACCTTATTGTTGACGAGTCCTTAAAGCCCCACCAAAAGAAAAAAAAAAAAAAAAANTTGTCAGTAGCTTTGAAGTAGTGAATACCCAAAGCCCAAGCAAAATTGTGTTACACATAAAGTTGGCATTGAATTTTTTATGATTCATTAAGTAATGTTATTTCATGGCAGATGAATAAATCATAGAATTATTCAAATTTTATTGGTTGATCATGGTCACCTCAGATCATTGTGATTTTCTTTCATTTATAATCTTAGTTCTTCATCAAACCCTTTTTTTGTGTAGAGCAATTTACGTGACCCAGGTTAACTACAACAATAAAAGGTGTTTATAGTTTTCTGTAGATGACTAGCCTATTGAAAGGAAAATACTCTCACCTGCAAAACTGGACAATGAATCTCACAGATTGTTTTTCGTTTCTTCACAAGTTCCTACATTATTTTGATAATATAAAATAATTTCATCACTTTCAGTCTATTTTTTTGGTTTAATAGTTATAAACACAATGTTTTGGTCCTCAGGTGAATAACAAATTTTCTTGAATAATTATTCATACAAACTATTCTCTCTATTTTGATAATATAAGACCTCTATTAACTAAATTTTGTTTACATCTAGTATTGATAGATTTGTCCAAAAAATAACTCCACAGCAATGAAGTAATCGAGCCATTATTCAGGAATTTTGTTTCCTCCCCAGAACCAAAATACAAAGACTTTAGATCAATTTTTCCTATTTCCTTCTGTCACAGAGCAATGCTAACTTACAGACAATAAATATATTTATTATTGATGTAGAGAACAAAATGAATTAACTTCATTGCCAAAAAAAGCACTTGCAAACTGCGTATAACCACATGGGGGGCAATAAACTAAGTTACTCTCCGGAAACAAGCTAGGGATCATCCCATCAATTCCGATCAAGGGCTTATGGGCAGTGGCAGATTTAATATTTACAAAAGAAATTATTTAATAATTATGTAGTTATCCATTAATTATTCAAAATAAATTGTAGATATTAGTGCAGTTAAAAACCTAGATTAATAAAACAAAAGTATTAATGACAGAAAATCCGCCACTACCTGGAGGAAAACCCAGGCCAGGATGGAGCTACAGAGATAATTTACACAATCATGCCAATGTTGCATACAGTTAGAAATAAACTATTAAAAACAAAAAGGAGCACAATCAATATGCATGAAAAAAGAATTTAATCAGTATCTACAGTACTATAACAATGGCATGATAAAGTATAAGGGATATTAACATCACATCATCCGAAGTCATGTGGAAAACAAAATTTATTAGGAAATTGAAACTCTCATTAACTTCTTTTATTAAAATCTGTAAATTCTTTCACATTATAGAAACAACAGTACATTAAAAAGCTTTTAACAGCGGATTTAAAGAGATTCAATTTATTTATATCTTTTAGATTTTGGGGAAAGGGAATTATACAAAATTATTCCTGAATGATAAGAGCCTATTTGGCAAAGAGTTGTTGACACGCCAGGACGATGAATATTAGCCTTATTAAGAATGTGTACGTAAACTAGACTATTTCTTCTAAAGTAGGGGTGGGATTTTAATAGTTCTGTCTTAAACATGACTACTTCATAAATGTATATACAAGGGAGAGGGAGAATATTTAATTCTCTTAATAAAGGTTCACATGAATTTCAGGGGTGAGATTTACATACAATCCGAACTATTATCTTTTGGATTCTATAAGTTTGAGTGGATTGACCCCAGAAGATAATGCCTTACTATGAAGATACATTTGCAAAATACTTGCAGCGAGAAACATGTTGACCAACAATGTTGGCTAAAATTTGGAATGCGTAGCATATTTTGCTTTGTTTGGAATTCAAATTATCAATATCAATTCCATTTGAAGTTGTCCTGAATATGAAGCCCTAAAAATTTTGTTATCTTGACTGATTTTATTTGGGTTCTGTTTAGCGAAAGGAATGTAGAAGGAAGAGATTTCGTTATACTATTGTGAAATGACATGGATACCGTTTTATCAGTATTAATGATGAGATATGAATGAAGCCAAGATGAGAGGTTAGATAGAATTTTTTGCGCATTGACATGTTTACATAATAGATTTGTCATCAGCAAAGAGAACCATTTTGCAATCTGATGTAGTGGACGTCATATAATTTATGTACAATAAAAAGAGAATAGGACCTAAAAATGAACCTTGAGGAACTCCGCAAGTAAGTGGCTTTGTTTCTGAAAGGTAATATTGACATATCTTATTTTCAACATGGGAAATTTCAACTTGCTGATGTCTATCTTTCAAGTAGGAAGTTGAATTATGTTCTCCACAACACGAAGACTAATTTGATAGAAATAGTAAAGTTGTACCAATTTATTCAATTCTCATACTACTGCTTGGAATATTTTTGCAGATGTAATGTAAATGTACCCTTTACATTTACTTTTTTGACCAGGATAGCAGATCCATAGCTTTTAATTAAAATCAAAGAGAATGTGTTAACTGTTAATCATTGAACAACTTATTTATCTGGATCAATATTAATAACAACATACATTTTTTACTTTCATTTTGTCTCCAAAACTTAAGAACAGTTGAAAATGCAGTAGTTTGTGGGCAACCTATACTGATATAAGTTGATCATTTTACTTAATTAATTCAATAAGCTTAAATAAATATATAATATATATTGTTACATTTAATTTTTGATTATTATTATTATTAGTAACACAAATCAAATATTACATGTAGCCTAAAGGGCAATTTTTATACATATAACTTCCTTCATCTACAGATGACATTACCTATTAGTAGTCATTCACTTTGATTCTTGTGTTAAATGGATAACTTTTTACATAAAAGTACAACTAAAATTTAAAGTGGCAGTTAGAGTACAAGTCTTCATTGTAAGAAGGGCCTCATTTAAAAAAAATGAATCCCAAATTTAAATATTAAAAAAAACTATTTTCATTGACTTGATAAGAGATTTTTAGTAGAGGTTTTCTTAGATACAAGACATTTATGTAAAAAAAGAAAAAAAATTCCTTTGATAAACTTATCTCAATAACCAAGAAATAACCCTGTGATAAATTTTCTATTCTGTCTAATAAATAAAGTTTAAGCACTGACACAGTACCCTCGGTAATGTTTCCCAGTGTACATTAGGAACAGCTGTTGAGTTTATTTGTGATGGCTAGGAAATCATGGGTCGGTAGGTTATTTATCTGCATTATACATCTTTCTTGTATAGTGATTCATCATCTATGTTCTTTTAGATACTTTTAGATTTCCAAAATATTTTCGTAACTTAATTTTCATACACAATACATGGCAAATATTATCTCTACAGTACATATTGTATATTTCCACATCATCCTCACTCTCTGAATTTTCATTCATCTGATCACTGCTGAACCCAGTAAGTCTAGATAAATTGGGCATAATTAACAAGCTAGTTGAAAAGGAGATTTCGTTTTACACAAACCTGTCGTCGTGTTTCACGTGCTCGGTTCAAGAGCATCTGCTGTTCCAGTAGCTCTAATTGCTGGGCACGTTGGATCTCAAGTGTGGCACCAATAGCTCCTTCATTTGGAATTCCAGATTGCAACAACCACCCAACTGAAATATTACTAACATGTGCCAGCCATTTAGGGATAATAAGCCAACGTTTAATTCGAATAACATTGTATCTGTAGATCAATCCAGCCAGCTGAAATTAAAAGAAAATTAAAACTCGTAATAATCTCTTTACTATAACTAGTATTTATATAGACACAAACAATATCCATTTTTTTATATAATGTGTATTATACAAAATATTATAAGGTAATATTGGATCAACACTCGTTATAAGGAATTCCCAATATTTTAGATACTTAAAAAGACCTAACACTTTAAAAAAGTCTATAATCAAAATAATAAGATAAATTTAAATAGACAAAATTATTTAACTTTACATTTTTTAACACTAGAACAGCCAACATTTGCCCTATATCTAGTAGAGTCAAGTGGGGCCAATTTGTTTCTTGGCTGAAGCTTTGCTGTTTAAGGAAGATTTTTTTATTCATCTTACAATTATTTAAGAAACGTACAACTTCCACAATTATGTTTTTAGAACCTCAAAATACAAGACCTATTAATCTATTTGTTATTTTATACGAGTAATTATACTCTTGAAACAAAATAAAAAATTTACAGAATTCCTTTCTTTTTATTTTGTAGGTCTTGAGAATGAAGAAAACAATATTTTTTTAAATTATAATGTTCACTCTAGTCTTTTAAGAAATTTGACTTAACATGACATTATAATGAACTATTTTCAACCTTTTTATCAGCTTCAATCAGTTTTAAAGTCTTTTTCAATAATTGAGTTGGTTCTGTTGTTTAAAAAAATAATAATTAAAGTTTGATAAAATTTTAGGTTTGGGCAACTTATCTGTAGATAAATGGTATTTCATGATCAAACATGTAAAAATGCCTCTACCAATCTTTTCTACAATAGAAACCTCATTGCCGCAATAGATTTCATGCAGAACATGTTTGCCACAAATAGATTTCATGCACGTTGAGCTATCAGTTGAAAGCTGGTTTTCTTTTGCAACAGCTTCAAACCCCACATTTAGTTCATGGTCTCCCAACCTTTCTCTAACTTACTTACCTCCAACCAAACATTTTTGTACAAAGAATGCAAATTACAGATCTATCAAAGATGAACTATAAAGTTTATCACTAAAAAATCAAATTTTCTCGAGACAAATATATTTATATTTTTATACCTCAACAATGTATGAATACATTCTCATATTACAGATATTTCCTATTTTTATGAAAATTATGTTGTTACCATTTATCTGAAACATATTATTTTAGGTGAAATAAATAATAGTATAGTCATTTCTGGAAAGAGGTCTTTGGATTCCAACCCTTTGCTGGAAACTTTCACAACTAGATTTATGGCTAACATAATCCATCTGAAATGTTCTCTCCGAGTCACTTCCTGATCTCTTCATCAATTATTTGAAGTTGTTCTAAGACTTCTTTTCTAAACAAACCCTGAATATATGACATTATAGCAAGTAAAATAGTACAAACAAAGCACCAGACACAATGGAATTTTGATAACAGTGTCATTCGACTATGTGACCAGGAATCCACATGCCCGAGGTCATGTGTCAAATTTGTGCAATATTACAGCAAATGCAGTGCATTGTCAGGAGAGACAAATCCATTCACAGGACATATAATACAAAGATTACAAAGCAAAGGTACATTCCATGCTCTTAGGATCAAGCTAACCCCACTGGCTGTTCTAGGTGGAGGGTGTCAGATCTCAGTTTCCATTTAGAATAAAAACCCAAGATTTTGTCTACAGAAATTAAACACTAAGTAAGTAAATGTCACAAAAATTAAAATCACAAACACTACTTACTTCAAAATAAAGTGAGCAAAACATGGACAGGAGTTGATTTGCCGGCTGTTCTACTGTTAATTTAGTTCAATGTCATCAATAAGTTTTTAATCAATAACAAAGCTCAAAAGTTAATAAAAATATTTCATCATGAATAATTTAAAACTTACAATGCCACAGGCACCTGATATTGCTGTTGCTACTGATGTAGAACAAACTTGGAGACCAAGGAGATATGTAAGAGTTTTTCCCGTAACAGGAACTCCCAAGAAGTGAGTCTGAGCAACTCTTGGTATATCAAAGAAGTAACTCACAAACAGGGGAAAAATAAGCCCATATCTATAGAAAAATATAAAAAAATACTAAAAGATTTAAAAATACATACAAATACATTCAAGAATATTAACTGATACCAACGGGCCTGGGGGTAAATATCCTCCATTATGTACATCAATATCTACATATTGTAAAGAAAGAATTGCAATAGTTTCCAAAATTGTGGCAATTGTACATGTAGCCAAGAGATACGAGGCAAACTTATGGGAGCCATATCTCCTTTCAAAAACCCTGAAATTAAATCAAATTGTTACATTGTAATAAAAAAAATTAAGAAGATTCAATGATATAATACAGTAGATCAATTAAGTTAGCAACACTACCTGAAATAATAAATTAAAAGTGCACCACAAACTAAATCTTTTGTATCCAAGAACATGATACGAGATGACAGCAACCTCCATACCTAAACATTAGTTGATAAAAATGTATACCAAAAAGAATTTATTACCAGTGCAAAATTTGTATCCAAGCTCTTACCTCCCCATTGGAGAATATTTCAGGAAGTTTACAAATAAGATATTTGCGCATATGAGCCAATAAAGGCATATTAAGAGCAGTGTATGTTAAGAACATACTGCCCATTAGACCCTTTGACACAGGGGCCTTATCTGAAAAATGTGGATAAAAACATTCACATGAAGGTGTTTTTTGTTTTCAACAGACTTCATGAATAAATATGGAAATATGCAAAACATCTTATAACTCACAAAAGCCAGTGGTACTGTACTGAGAGAGGATGGCAGCCATTGTTTATATGATTAAGTTACATCTGTAACTCTGTAGAAAAATCAAACACTTTCCAACAACGTCAGACAATTTGTAAGATGGGAATCAATGTACAATACCCAACATGACAAGTTGCCATCTTGCTGACCTGTAATGAAAGCGTATGACGAGTTGGATAACATCTGATCAGGCTGTTTTCCATGGAACACAGACTGACAAAGCACAATAAAAGCTGGGTCCGAACATGGAACGATCGCAGTGAAATTTTGGAAATTATGAGACCAGACTAACGAAGCACTTGGCACTCGGAGTCCAATATTTGAAGACTCGCTATTGTTTACACAAATGAAAGGACAACTTCTCCACTAATGTCAAAGAATACGTCAACTAACTCCAATATAACGGGTTATGATCGATCAACTGATATTCTCTAAAATCCTATTTCTCACACTGCCAGCATTTCAGTCGATTTCAGTAGTAAAATTTTCCGTAAATGAAACATTCTACTTGCTGTGATTTTACTTAAAGAATGCAGTAATGTTCCTGGATGTACCTGTACTTATATTACACTATGAAACATTACAATAATGCAATGTCCATGGATAATGTAACTCCACGTGCATGTATCGTTTCAAAGCAATTCTGAAAATTTTGTTTCGTATATACGATTTTGAACGCGTTTTATTTATTTATTTTTTGTGATCGGTGTTGTGAATTATGGTAACTCCTTGTTTTTTATAAAACTTGGAATGATGTCAGTTTCAAGTATGGACGCAAAATATTTGAAGCGCATTATATAAATCGGAGTAATGCATAATGGTGAATAGGTGTTCTTTATTTTTTAACGATTTTGCTGTCTGTATTGGATGACAACTATTAATGAATTCTTATTATTTTCTCTCTCAATCGTTTCATATAATTGCAGTGATCTTCATACAAGTGTAATTAAGTACTGTCATGCATTGCACAGTTATTATAAAGAGGTGTTGAAAATGTCAGCGAGGTATTTGTTCCCTGGTGCTTTCAGTTATTTCAAGAGAAAAGAATTTTGGAAAACATGTACATCATATAACGATGCTCTACGAGTGGTTCATACTAGTAAAAGTAAGCTCATTATTTTCTTTTTTGCTACAAGTCAGATTTTATCATTATGAGAAAAAAAGATTTAGATTGTCTTATGACTATTGTAACTAATGTTCTTATTACCTTCATCCCTATTCCGATATTTGAGAATTTTTCATTACATTAGTCTTCTCTTAACTGGTGGTAGTTATTCCTCATGTTTCAATCTTTGTACATATTGCTGGTTTGTATCAGGAGAATGCATCGATACTGGTTTTCATAACTATACTTTGTTCTTTTTTAGAGATTTTATTTATAAATGGCAGAATTGTCTGTGAATCACCATACGTTAAGTTGTATTGGTTTTTTTATTGGATGATATTTAAGTTTTGTATTTTTATTTTAAATGTTAGTGGAAGATAGTATATTTATTTTAGTGCTTAAGTGAAGGTGAGTTTTTCAGTTTTGATGGTTTTCACTATTTTATTCTCCAAAAACATTCTTATAAATGAGGAGGTTTTAATTTTCTTAATTGTTTATTATGTAACTTATATTTCAATTCACCTTTTTCACAATTTAGTGCTATTTATGTGTATTGTTCTATTTCAAAAAAGCAATAATGAACTATCAAGTTGATTATGATAGAATTTTAAAATATTAATATTGCTGCATTGATAATGGCCACATACACTTTTTATTGTTGTATTTGTAAATGGGAAATGTAGCATGCAATTGAAGCTTAACTACATGGAGCGATAGGAGTTAGGAGTTGGGTGGTAGGCTATTATTAGAAGGTGGGCAGCTTAGCTGGATTTACCAATAACTTGGTCCACATGGAGGAGTTAGTAGAAGTAGCTAGTAAAAGTTATAGTTATTGATACTAGGAGGAGCTGGATAGAGGAAGGAAGGTTTGCTTTTCAGTAGTCACAGCTATATGAACTGGGACATTAATGTGAAAAGCTACAAATTTTCTGGCCCCACCGGGAATCGAACCTGAGATGACTTGGTGATGAGTGACGACACTACCACCTGAGTCACGGGTGGGGCACCTACACTTAAGTAGATCCAGTGTTGGTTAGTTGATATAGGGCAGCAACATGGATTGCTGATTCTCCCCCATGTTTTCGCATAGTGATATTTCTTATTAATAATTTTGGTTTTATGGGTTAAGGCAATAAACCGAATTATGGGTGAGGTTATATACCAGAGTAGTCAGGAATATGTTGTACTAATGATTATGTATTCTGATTATCAGGATTGGGCTATTTAAAAAAATGTAATGAATTAGAAACTTTTCAAATGTGTAATGAATAACCTAATAATTTATGTATTTTTGGTGGGGCTTTACAGCTCATGTCGATATCAAAGGTCATTGGAGCCCGAAAAACTTGTACAGGTAGGGAAAATGCAGTTACGCACTCGGGAGAGCCAACATGACTCTCCCTGCGTGTGGGACTTGCCGAATGATTCTACACTACCCACTAAAAACCCTCCTGATTTACAACACACCAAAACATATCTCACAACATACATCAAAACATCAAATGGGGGGGGGGGCAAAAAATTAGGGAGGGGACAAAAAATGAGGGGTAAGACAAAAAATTAAAGGGATGAGGAAAATGAAAGATACCCTAGCCTTAATAGCGTCGGGATTGAAAAGAACAAGAGGTGACCAAGGAAGGTCAGAAAAGAGAAAGGAAGGAGATTGGCACAAGTAAGTGGAAGTAATGCCCGACTCAGCTCGGGGCCCCGTGTTTGCCAAACACGTACTTACTAGATGTAAGTCCCCTGGGGGGAATAACCTAATTAAAAAATAACACATAACTATAGTAATTAATAGTAGACAATCAAAAACTGATAAATTACAGAATATCGAAAGAAGAATTGGAAGAACCTGCATCAACAAAAAATATCAGAAAGACAGACAGTGGCGGATATTGCCCAACAAAGTCATGTACAAAGAATTGGATCCTATTACTGATACCATGCGTAAGGAGACTGGGATTCTTTGGACACATAATGAGAATGCAGGATTCGAGACTCCTGAAACAACTGGTACAGTACAATCTCAAGTCGAAAAATACCACAACAGGATGCAGGTGGATTAGAGAAGTCAGAGAGGATTTGAAGGAAATTGACCTTACACGAGAAGACACCATAGATAAGAACAAATTAAAAAACAAAATCAAGAATATCTGCTTCACACTCACAAGAAACAAAGTTACAAACCGAATATTTTCAACACAGCTCAAAGATCAGAGCATATGAAAAAGTATTGGGAGGACCGCAAGGCCCAAACAAAGCCTTCAAAGAAGACTAGTTAATGGACTGATTAAAGTGATCCTATGTGGTCAAAAAAGAGGAGGAGTAATTAAATAATGTAATTAATTATAATTGTAGTCTACGTGGCTCAGTGGGTAGAGTGCTGAGTTGCTGGTTGGAGGGCTGGACTTTGATCCCTGGTAAGGTGGGGATTCTTTATCATGCCTCAACATCCAGGCTGGTTACTCAGCCTGCTGTAAGATGAGTGTTGAGTCTATCCTGGGGTCATACCGGCTGGAGCAAGATGTAGCCACATTTCCTCTTCCTTGTGCTGAGATGTGAAATTATGGAGCTCAACTCTCTTTAAACCCCTTGGGCACATTTGGGACCTGTTGCTGGACAGTTTGTTTTTGGCTTGACAAAATTAATTATAATTGCAATTAATTACAAATTACTTTTTATATTCTAATATATGAGGTTTAATTAAAAGAATTCTGCAAGGTTAAGTTTTAAAAATACACATTGGGTAATTACAATTTAGTTTAAACATTTGTATCACTTTAAAATGTATTTATGTTCATTTTGTTCATTATTTATTTGAACATTATTATTTATTTGTTCATTATTATTTATTTTATGAATTACTGATAACATTTTAAATTCTTTTCGAAAAAATTACCATTGAGTCACAACATATTGTATGTTGCTGCATCATATAGTTACTCATCCAGAAAAATGAGAAACATATTTTGGGATTTACAGAATGTAGAGGTTTTCTTTTAAATACACTCTTTCATTTGGGAATATTGAACTGTAAAACAGTATAAAGTATTATGAAAACATGTTAATAGTGATGTATGTAAAATGCTCACGTATTTTTTATGGGTTAGTGGCATTAGTCTTGTCTAGGCAAGTCACATTTTAAATAATACGACTTCAAAAACTCCATAAATTACTAATTACATTTAAATGCAAAATACATACTTTAAACTAATTAAATAAAAGTTAATAATTACGTTGAGTATACAGTAATTAAATACTGTAATTTAATATAAGTAATTAATTACAGTATATAACTTCCATTGGCTAAGATACTGCCCACCCTGTGTTATTCATGTGGTACATGTATTCTATTCAGCTAGTCAGGGAACAATTTACATAAGCGCCAATTAGTGTATGACCCAAGGTGGCAAGTCTTCAGGGAGGACATACAGCCAATTTTCTCTGATAGGTCTCAGAAATATGTATCTTACATGCCTTGAAGGATATTCTATGGAGTTTTACGTTTGTAAACAGACATCAAGAAAATTAATGAATATGGTTAAATATATCAAAATTATATTGTTGTTCTTATATGTAAATATTGTAATATTATTAGTACTATGATTCACCATACATTATTGTTATGATCTGTGTGGTGCAATAAAATATTATTATGATGGTGATGGTGGTGGTGGTGATGATGATTGGTTCGAAAGAGGTAGTTAATATCATAGAAAGTTTTCAATGTATTTTTAGTCTTTTGTTTATGGTGCTGTGTTCTCTCAACAATTATTTTTAATTAAAACATTTAGTTTAATAGATAATAAAAATAGTTTTATAGATAATGAATATAATGTTCTTTATATGAAGTTTTATAGATAATATTTTATAAATAATGAGTATTATGTACATAAATGTAGTTTTATAGATAATGAACAAAATGTACATCACATATTGAAGAAATGCCTTTATCAGAAATAGAATAATGAAAATTAAGTGGATAATGATGGAAATGTCAAGATGCTTTATGATCCGATTTCATTCGTGATTTTTGTGAATGCATTGTAAAATATAGTGTGTATGATAGACACAAAATCCTTGAATAATTTGTTTTCATTGATTGCGAATTTTCCGCAAAATGCATCTATTTAGTTAAGGATCGTTCATAAATTACGTCACGCGATCTTTGAGGATTTTTTTTACAACCCCTCCCCCTATGTCATGCTTGATCACCTCTCCTTAACGTGACTTCTCAAAACAACCTACCCCCTCCCATTATAAACAGTAATTATCTCCCTCATCATAACATGAGAAACAGTAATGAAAGGAGAAAATTTAATCATTTGTGTTCTTCAGAATTCTCCTTTCCAAATTGCATTCTTTAGGCATTCGTGGACTTCCACATCAATGGCTAACTTCTTATTTAAAAGATAGATTTCAACAGGTCAAAATATCCTGTACTAAAAATAAAATACTTCAGCGTTGTCTTTCAGAAACAAAGCCACTTACTTGCGGAGTACCCCAAGGATCAATTCTCGGCCCTATACTCATTTTATTGTATGTGAACGACATGTCATCATTCACATCAGATTGCAAAATGGCTCATTTTGCTGATGACACTAATCTACTATGTAAACACGCCTACGCTCAAAAAGTTTTGTCTAACCTTTCGACTTGGTTCCATGCAAATCGTCTCATTGTAAACACTGACAAAACAGTGTCTAGGTCATTTCACAATAGTATTACTAAATCTTTACCCCATGTATCTCTTTCTTTAAACGGAACACAATTAAAAACTGTTACGAAAAAAAAATTCTTAGGTCTCAATATTCAAGACAACCTCAAATGGAATTGTCACATTGACAGTCTTAATTCCCAATTAAGCAAATTGTGTTAAACATTCCATACCTTAGTTAACGCAGTTAGTCCACGTATTTCCCGTTGCGTATATTTTGCAAACGTTTACTCCCATTTACGATACAGCATTACCTTCTGGGGTAATTCCGGTCAGAGTATTCAAATTTTCAGAATTCAGAAGAGGATAGTTCGGGTAATTTGTATCTCACCCCCGAAACTCTTGTAAACCTTTATTCAAGGAATTAAATATCTTAACACTTCCCTGCATTTATATTTATGAAATGGTCGTGTTTGTTAAGACCGAATTACTGAAGTGCCACCCTTGCTTCATACGAAACAGTCTCGTTGACGAACACAATACTCTCTGTAGTAATAATATTCATAGCCCTAGAGTGTCAACCACTCTTTGCTAAAAAGGACCTTATCATTCAGGAATTGTTCTATATAATTCCCTGCCCAAGAATATAAAAGATATTATGAAATTGAATATCTTCAAATCCGCGGTTAAAAACAACCTCCTGCACCAGTGCTTCTACACTGTAAAAGAATTTTTTGATTTTAATAAAAGTTAAATTCGTCTTGTACCTTATCACACCATTGCTGTAGTACTTTTTAAAATAACTTATAACAATTTCAAAAACTATTTTCTTGCACGATTGTTGTCTTATAATTCATATTAATTTAGTTTTATTTGTACTCAACTTTGGCACGGTTGTGTACATAAATTCTGTAACCCCATCCGGGCCCGGGTTTTTCTCCGTTTTTCCTTTGGGTAGAGGCGGATTTATTATACAGGTTCTGTAGGCTTTGTCTAGGGGCATGTTTATTGTAACAATAAATCGTGAATTTAGTGGGTTTTTTTCAACTCTTATGATTTTTTTAACACTATACTCAAAATAATATATTTCAATAATAACTTGTGCATGTAATTTTTTGCATAAAATTACAAACATATTTACATTTTATTAGTATTATAACTCGCAGCTAACTTTTTATTTTATCTAGGAACTTATGCAAAAAAAAATTTGAATCCACCTCTGCCTTAGGGCCCTTGATTGGAATTGATGGGATGGTCCCTTGCTTGCTTTCGGAGAGTAAATTAGTTTATTGTCCTCCACGTGGTCATACGCAGTTTGTACTGTTTTTGACAATAAATTTATTATTATTATTATCACTCTAAAATGTTTTTATTCCTAAACTACCCTTAACAATAAGACATTTGTATTCAATACCAAACCAGAACGGCACTTGGTAATTAATTCTAGAATAATAAAGAAAAATTAAACCAACGTAAAAAGATATCTCACATCTTAATCTAAATGATTACAACTCTAAAGTTTCTTATCCCTAAACTATCTTGAACAACAAAGATTTTTTTGTTTGAACATTAATTCAGGTAATTAATGACACATGGTAATTAATTCTAGAGTAACAGTAGAAAAAATTAACCAATGCACATGGTAATTAATTTTAGAATTGCCGTTCAGGATTGATATTGAAATAAAATAGTTGTTGTTAAGGGTAGTTTGAGGGTGAGATAATTATAAGGTGGTTATGATTTAGAATAAATTGTGTGATACCCATTTTTCTAACTATATTCTAGAATTAATTTCTAAGCGTCCGCCGATTCTAATCTGAATTAAACAATATTCTTATTAAGGTTGTTAAGTGGTAAGACATTTTTTGAGTGTAATGTCATAGAATATGCCGTGTGGAATAAATAGGCATCGGTTTGTAGCTTTAGGGGTAAGAATTTTCTTTGGTGGTAATAGCTTAACATGTGATTATTGAAATATTTTGATGTTGGTTTAGTTTTTCTACTCTTATTCTAGAATTAATTACCAAGAGCCATTCTGGATTTATATTGAAATAAAGTCATTGTTGTGAAGGGTAGTTTAGGGGTAAGAAATGTTTATTGAGTTTAAAGCTTAGAATGATTTTTGTGGAATTTTTTGGAGTTGGTTTCGTGTTTGTACTGTGATTCTAGAATTAATTACCAAGCGCCATGCTGGATATATTTTGAAATAAAAAGTTGGTTCTTGTTAAGGGTAGTTTATGGGTAAGAAATTTTTCGATTTGTATAGACCTAAAATGAGGTGAGTAAAAAAATATGGGATTAACTTTTTTATTATATTATTTAATTAATTACTGAATGCAAAGCTTGCTGTATAATTAAGCTAGCGGAATCATTGTTGTTAATTGTAGTTTGGGGGTAAAAAGTTATGGCGTAGGTTAAGTTGGATTCTGCTCATGTGGCCTCGCTAGCTTAAGGTACATGTTTCGCGACAGTGAAGACGTGGCATCAACTTGTGTGGTCCAGTCCAGTCCAGTTCAGTCATGGATTTCAGATAGCAGCACACGTTACTCGATAACACAGGCACAAAACAAAAATTGGTCTGTTATAAATTTTAACCCATTGTAGCCAAATTCAGTATTGCTCCATCACTCCCCAGTCTTTAAAAAAATATTTTAAAAGTATTTTTGTGTTATGGACAATTTTTCACGATTATAAAATAGAGGGTGATGGAGCAATTCTGGCTCCAGATTCAAATTCAACGTGTCATAATATGTAGGGATACTTAGGTCTAGTCTATGGAACAGACTTTTTTTCTTTTTGTGCGCCTGTGTTATCTAAATAATTTAATGTCAAACTTCAGATTATCAATATGCATGGTGAAACAAACGCATACACCTTACAATTCGTTGCAACGTTATATCGTTCAAATACAAATAAAGATACACCCTTTACAATAACACATTTCAGAGGAACAGAGTGCGACTGATTCGTTGCAACAGAACTGTTTAGTGGAACTGCTTCGCAGCTGTCATGCAACCGTTGCAACAGCTCCGCGACTGGAATTGTTTATACTTATTATAAAGGTCGAAGGTGTCGTAGTGAGAAAAAGTGCTTAAGGAATTTTAGGACTTATATTTCATTGTATGAAAATTTGCCTCAATTGAGACAATTTTCAACATTTATAGTATATCAAATGTAAATTTCTAATATATTCCCGCCCCCTCTTATCACAAACTGTCACGTTTCACCTAGACTGGGAAGTAATTTACGATCGATCCCATAGGATACATTCCTTTGCACATTAGTTATATTCTAGACTTTGCCCATGTGGAAAAGTATCACAGGGTGGCCAGAGTCTGCAAAACCTGGAAAAGTCGGGGAAGTTTGCAGATCAGCGAAATGACCAAAACGTTTTAATAATAATAATAATAATAATAATTGATTGAACCACATAGATCATAACAATGATGTATGGTGAGCCGTAGTACTAACAGTAGTTGCAATAACAGTAATCTTTATGTATAAGAATAACAACAGCAATAAAATTATTAAATAATGAGATAATGGTTTATTTGAAAAAGATTCCCAAAAATAAAAATAATATGAAAAAATAAAAAATATTGGAGATATTTTTTTCTATTTTTGCTTATTGTACATAAATGGATAAGAAATATACATTTTTTGTTCTTTGGCCTACATAGCTCATGTCACCTAGATAGCCTAATAATCTTAATATGGACCGGACCAATTTTGTGTATATCCTTACTCCAAGTTCAGTTATAATTAATCTTCAATCACAAATATGTTCTTAAATATGCAATACAATTAGAGAAAAGTAACAAATCTGCTCTTTTATCATATGCAATGTGTGATTTATCTCGGTTCATCTATACTTCAATGGTTGTGGTTAAACTGTTGTTAAAAATGTTTGTGAATAATGTATTATTGTTCCTTCTCAGGTTTGTCTCATGGGGAATATGAATGGAAAGATCCAGAATCAGAAGCAGATGTGTATGTAATTATTATACCCCTTAATCAGTTTTAGAGATATATGATATTAGTTTTCATTGAATCGAAAATGTCTTGATTTGAAAATTCTGATACCATTGCTTTGTTTGTACAACTACATTATGAACATTTTTGTATGTTTCAGAGTCAATGTTACATTCATTGATCGAGATGGCAAGACAATTCCTATTAGAGGCAAAGTAGGTGATAATCTTCTGTATTTGGCCCACAGATACAACGTAGAAATGGAAGGTTTGTTAAACCCCAATACGGCAATAGCATTATATTATTATTATTATTATTATTAATGGTGTCCTGTATTTTCTAACCTCACAAGAGAGTTAAGTGCAAAGCCATTTCTTTGTTTTCCTATGGCATCCCATTGAAAACATTTAACAGTAAGAAAACCACAAATAAAAGTTGAAAATAAGTTTTCTACAACAAGAAACAATCTTGTAACCGCTTATAATTTTTCTAAGAAATCAGGATGATCAAACATTAAAATTAAAGAATCAGGGTGATCAAACATTGTTTTGATGACAGTGCTGCATTGTAATATTCTATAAGAATATTTAAGTTAGTAACATAGTTCAAAATGGACTCAAAGCTTTTTACTAATGGTAGATAATACAATACATATGAAGGTTTTATCAATTTATTCTTGTTTTTTTTTCATATGAGTATGAATATAGATATCCATACAGAGGTTGTTAGGTATATAGTTCGACTTTTTGTATTGAGGCAAATATTCATAAGCCCACAAGTGAAACATTTATCTTTTGTTCGATAAACTTATCCAGTCTTCCTTGTGTGTTTTTTCCTGGTCGTTTCAAACAATTTCACAAAGCTTAATAAATATAATATTTACAAATGGATATATTTTCCAGTCACGGGCAAAAAAAAATATTGATATTTCCACAGCATGCTCTCAGCATTGCAACACCTATGTATGTATGTATGTTTTTTTTAAGGTAGGGGAAAATCTTCAAAAGACGCTGTGGAGTAGAATCCACAGTGTGTGGGATTTTTACCCACTAAAAACCACCTCCCATTTCTCTTCATGCCACCCCACGGAACCGCCGTTAAGCATTACTTCGCGAGGGGCACATTGGCTAGATTTTATTCTATGCCACGTCGAATCCTTNCAAAACACTGGACGCGTAGTTGGCCACTGCGTACCAGTTCTCCTTAGAGAGAAACATCAAATGTACTATGCCCTCTGGTCTTATTTCTTGTCGTAGAATTCTCCGTATTTCTTGCCTTTCGTTATCAAAACGAGGGCAGAAGAAAAACACATGCTCTGCGTCCTCACCGACTGGTGTGCAAGAAGGGCATGATGCATCCTCGTCTAGCTTAAAGCGCTCCTGGTATGATCGGAAGCAGCCATGGCCTGTTAAGAGCTGTGTGACGTAGAAATCTACTTCCCCATGTTGTCTCTTGGTCCACATTCGTATGTTGGGTATCATACGGTGGGTCCATCTTCCTGAGGTCGACGCATCCCATCGGCGCTGCCATCTCTTCGTTGTCTCCAGTTTCTCCTCCTCGTTAACTATCTTTAGGTTAGCATCAGGAGTTGCTTGCGCTCGTCGGTAGATCCTGGTACGTTCCTCTGCCACCAGGTCGATCGGTGGCAGACCGGCCACTACACATACAGCATCATATGAGACCGTGCGAAAAGCGAAGGCCACTCGAAGAGCACCTCGTCTATGCACAGAGGTTATGTGCCGTCAATAGGTCTTGATCGCCGTGGCTTGAGACCAAATCGGGGCCGCATACAGCAGGGTAGAAGTGATGACGCTCATCAAGAGCTTCCTTCTTCCTTGTCTAGGGCCTCTCGTGTTTGGCATTATTCGCGACAATGCGGTTGTCACTCTTGACGCTTTATCACTAACCAAGCGAAGGTGGTCATCAAAACGCAGCCTAGCATCTATCTGGACTCCTAAGTATCTGAGGGATGTTTGGGATGCAATCGTACAGTTACCGACTTCCAGGTTGATGGTTTCCCTCTTTTTTCGGCTTGTAATGAGGATAGCTTCAGTTTTACTCTCCGCTAACTGTAGTCCCACGGAGGAAAGCTGAGTCTGTTTGAGGAAAGTTTGAGATCTGAGTCACCTCTGACAGATGTTTGCCAGTGACAACAATGGCGACGTCATCCGCATATCCCACACTCATCGCTCCGTCTGGTAATGGAAGCCTCAGTACTGCATCGTACATTATGTTCCAAAGGGTTGGTCCTAGGACTGATCCTTGTGGAACACCTCCCGTGATTTTATACATTTGGGGTTTACACTCCGTAGTATACACTAAATGTCGCTCATCAAAATAATTTGCGATTATCGTCGTGATATACCCAGGGACCGTCCAATGCATGCAGTGCTTGGAGGATGCAACTCCACCTGGCAGAGTTGAATGCATTCTTTACATCCAAGGTGACCAAAACGCAATATTTCTTACTTCCTCCTTTCCACCGTCTGCCTCTGATGGCATTTTGGGCGGTGGTAACTATGGTGTCTATCGCATCTACAGTGGATCTTGCCCTCCTGAATCCATACTGCCTATCTGACAGAC
>NNCF01126297.1:1893360-1918599 GCA_002313205.1 Laupala kohalensis
TCCAGGACCTTACCCGCCGTGTCCAAGAGACAGATCGGTCTATAGGAGGAAGGATCTTCGGGTGGCTTTTTCCCTTTCGGGATAAGAGCTATATGCTGCCGTTTCCAGCGCCGTGGGAAAATCCCCTGACAGAGACATGAGGTGTAGGTGTCGAGGAATATATCCGGTCCGGTCTTGATCGCGGTTTTCAGGGCAACATTGGGTATTCGATCAGGACCAGGCGCTTTCATGTCCCCGATTCTAGAACAAGCCATCACCAGTTCTTCTTGCGTGATAACTGGGACAGGTTCTTGCATTGCAGGTGGAACGAATGCTGCATCTTCCTGTTTAGGGAATAGTACTGAGACTATCTCCTCCAGGAACCGCGGATTGGTAGGGGATAGTGAAGTCCGGGATTTCAGTTTGGCCATTACCGTCTTGTAAGACCTGCCCCATGGGTCGTTATCCACTTCCTTGCAAAGGTCTTCACATCCTTTCCGTTTACTGACTTTAATGGCCTTCTTTAACGCGCCGCGGGCTTTTTTGTGTTGCCTACTTCGGAGATCATATTCCGGTCGCCCTCTTGCACGTTGCACCAGTCTTCTAAAACGGTTGCAGGTTCTGCGATTTCGCCACACCACCAGTATACCGGTGACTGTCTACTCCTCTGGCAGTTTTTGGTCATTGAGGACGTGCATGCACTGTCGATGAGTGCCATTGCTTCTTCAACCATGTCTTCCGCATTGCCCGATATTTCAATGTTACCCTCCATCATAACAGCAAAGGATCCACGACCGTTACGATGTGGAGCTCGCCGTGCATTTGTCTTTGCGTGTTCACCTATTTCAAAGACAATGGCCTGATGGTCACTATGCGTGTAGTGCTCAGTTACCCGCCATGAGTGGAGATTTCTGTCAAGGCACTCACTCATAAACATGACATCTACAATGGAACTTTTCCCATATATACAAAAAGTAGGAGTAGTCCCCCTGTTAGCTGCGGTGATGTTCATGGGATCGAAGACGTCCAGAAGTGTTTCGCCGCGGCAGTTGGTTAACCTACTTCCCCATTCGACAGCCCAAGCGTTAAAATCCCCTGCAATGATTAGAGGCCTCCTATGTCTCGCGTCAATTTCAAGCTCGTCTATCAAGGCTTTAAACTCTGCAAACGAAGAGTTAGGGCCAGGTGGGGCATACACGCTGTAGATGTAAGTATCCCCAACTTTAACCCATACAAATCCGGCTTTCGTGGTTTTCATAAAATCCTGGACAAAACGTTTGCCACACACCCATATGGCAGACCGGTGTGTCGAATCCGATATCCATGTCGGTTTGTCGAGGTTCTTATATAGTTCGCAGAGTATAGCAACGTCTATGTTGAGGTCTCGAACTGTCTGAGTCAGTAGGTCTTGAGCGGCCTCACAGTGATCGAGGTTCAGTTGGATAATCCTCATAATGGTCGTTTGGTAGTCCTCTGTACAGCTTCCCTGAAATTGGGGCATGTGGCACTGCCTGTGGGGTGGCTACTTTTCTCTTTATCTTCGCAGAGGAGACATTTCGGCGTTTTGACACACGTCTTATCAACGTGTTCTTCACCGCACCTTAAGCACAATTTGGTTCTATCAGGTCCCTGGCAATTCCGAGCTAAATGTCCAAAACCCCAGCATTTGTAACACTTGGTTACGGAGATCTGATGCCGAATACGGCAGACAACCCAACCNGACGACTTTCCTGGCAAGATCCCTTGGAAGGCTTACCACTGCGGTCTCGGTTCCCCCGTAGGACTTACGAATGACTTGACCGTCCCTTGCCCAGTTTTGACACCGTCAAATTGATTTTCAATGGCCTCACAGATATCTGCTTCTGTGGTCAGCTCGTCCAAATACTTGAGCTCTAGCTTAATCTCAGGAATAAGGGAGCTAACGCCATTTCTTTAAGTTTTTCTGCTGCAGTGGCTTGGAGCTGACGCACATAATCACCTTGTGACTTCATAAACTCAAGAAGCATGTCCCAGAGGTTCTCTTCCTTATCTTCATTACATTCGCGCCCAAATCTTTCAATTCGGGAGCATCCTTCATGCACCGAAGTATATCGGCATAAGATTTGCCGTCTCTTGCCTTAACGACGCGGGCATTCGATCGTCTAAACCTTGGACGTTTCCGTCTCCATTCACTCTTCCTCTCTCGCCCACTTCTGTCATATCTTGGGGGTTGCGTGTATTGAGGGGTGTCCAGCCTATCAGTCTTTTGTTTTCGCCGTTGCCGCTTCTTTGATTTCACCTTCTGCCATTCACTTTCCACATCATGTACTTGCGGAAGATTAGGGGGGTTTACTTTATCTGAAAGGCCCACATCCGTGTGAGACTCCAAATCATACGACACTAGCTTTTGTTTGGCCATGACGTCTGTTTGAGTGCTCACTACTACTCTCAAAAGTAATAACTGAGGTACTTCCCTGCTCCAACGCGCCAATGCCAGATTTAATGACGCGCACAAGTTCTTTAATTTCCATGTGTACGTTGTTGCGAGGTGTAACATACTCCACCAGCTCGTCTTCATTTTTCCTAGAGACACCAACGATCTCTTGGACACAATAATTTCGTCCTCCGTTCTTCCTTCCTTCCTTCCCACTTGATTTAATAGGTTTAATATTCATACATAATGTTCCCACGAGAAGCTAGGGAATAGTTGTACGCCTGAACAGAGCCCCGCATGTCCAGGTAAGGTTTATTACTCTGGGAGGTCACCAGGTATCCCAGAGGCTCCGTTTGCGATGCAGAAAACCCCCTGCATCATTCAGGCCTCGGCACGGGTCGCATTACGCCTGGCCTTGGGGTTGTAGAGAAAAGAGACAGGAAATAAGAAAGACACGCCCTAGCCCTCGAAACCTAATAGCGTCGGGGTCGAAGAGAACAAGAGTTGACCAAGGAAGGCGCAGTAGAAGATTAAAAGAAGAGAGAATCAAGCACAAGTAAGTGGAAGAAATGCTTGACACAGCTCAGGACCCCGTGGTTGCCACCCACGAACTCCCTAGTTGGGAACCCCTGAGGGAAATAGGTAAGGAATCAGGAGGTGTACGAGGACAGACAGGACGTTGAAGGACACACTTAGTCTGGCTCCTCAGCTGGGACCTGTGCGGCATGGGTGACCCTGTCAGCAGTTACACAATCACTTAACGCGCCTACACACGCCTAGTTCAATGATGAAACTGCTTCCGCTATAGCCCCCGGCATCATTAGAGCACGCAAGCCCTCGCCACCCGCACGGTCAGTGCTCCGTCAAGGTGGTGTCCCGTGGGGAGGGTGTATGTATGTATGTATGTCACTGAAAGTACCAGGAAAGATTTTGTCAAGGATTCTATACAACCGTCTAGTGTCATTGGCAGATAAAGTACTCTGTGACGGACAATCTGGTTTTAGAAAAGAACGTTTGACATTAGACATGATTTTCTCAACAAGACAACTCGTTGAAAAGACCATAGAGCAGAATACCACCGTATGCATTGCCTTTATCGACATTTCAAAGGCATTTGACTCTGTAAATCGAGACCTCCTTTTCAAAGTGCTAGAACGAATGAAATGTCCCCGAACTACTCTATCAATCCTTAAAAGTCTACATGATCAGACCAGTGCAAAAGTCAGGATGGATGGAGACTTCTCAGATCCATTCCTATTCACAACTGGCGTTAAACAAGGCTGTGTTCTGGCACCACTTCTCTTCTGTATATTCACACCATAATGCACAATACAAAGTCCCGAACAAACATCGGCATAAACATCTGCCATAGAAGTGATTCAAATCTATTCTGCAAGCGAAATCTTAAAGCCAAAACCAAAGTAACTCGCAGCAAAATTCAAGAATTGATGTTTGCGGATGATTGTGCCCTTATTGCAAGCACAGCTGAAGATCTACAAATACTTCTAAATACCTTCGTAAAAGCAGCAGATGAATTTGGATTAAAAGTGAATATGCAGGAGACAGAGATAATGTTTGTAAATTGTCAACTTCAAAATATGTATGTGGGTGTCAACCTCAAAAGAGTCATTACAAGTAGTCGATAATTTCAAGTACCTAGGAAGTTAAATCAACAATAGGGGAACTATGAAAAAAGAAATTGAGAATAGAATTAGTGCAGCGAGTACAGCATTTGGACAGTTGTATCACAGTTTGGAAGTCACATAATCTGAGTTTAACAACAAAATTATCCATCTATGCGACGGTAGTTATCAGTACTCTTCTCTACTCAGCAGAATGTTGGACTACATTAAGGGAACACCTCAACAAACTGAACAGTTTCCATATGCGTTGCTTGCGAATCATACTCACGATCAGTTGGAGGGAATATGTTCCCAATGAGATTATACTAGAGCGAGCGAACATATTGAACATTGAAGACCTTATTCAGAACAGGCGCCTCCGATGGCTAGGACATGTCAGTAGGAAAGAGGAGGATCGTCTGCCGCATAAAATAACGTTCTGCGAACTTACAACTGGACGAAGAGCTCGTTGTAAGCTTAAAAGAAAATGGACTGACACTGTGAAGCAAGATTTGAAACAGTTGGGTATTAGTACAACTACTTGGAGAGAAACTGCTGCTAACAGGGAAAAATGGAGAAGTGCTGTGAAAGGACTAATACAAAGAAACCACAACAGAAAAGTAGAAAAGGCCAAAACCAGCAGAGTAGAGAAACACAATATTGAAGAGAGCTTTGAATGGAGCTGTCCACTCTGCTCCTTCAAAAGACAGGGAAGACAATACGTAATGTCTCACATAACTCAAAAACATCCTATAACAGAACCTATGAACACTTTAGATGATCCATTGACATGCAGACATTGCAAACAAACAACAAGGAGTAAAACCGGGATGACAAGCCATCTTCGCCATAAACACCCAGATATCCCACAAGACAACAGCAGGAAACCTATCGAGATCCCACTCCTGCCAGCTTCCTCTTATAATATCACACCCACGCAGGATACGCTTTCTTCAGCATCTCTACCAAACCCAACACCTCCATCTCCAACAGACTCAACACACCCCGACAATTTGACTTGCCCTGCCTGCAGCCGCAAATGTAAAAACAAGGCCGGATTGAAGGCACATATGAGAAATAAGGAATGCAGAAGACAATTGGAGAGTGGCATCATCGGACACGATGGACGCCGATAATCATGTATGTATATATTAATGTGGGTATGTGTATATATATATATATATATATATATATATATATATATATATATATGAGTGTGAGTATGTGTTAAGAATTTTGTTCCCCCGATGACTCACGAACAAATTGATGCATCAAACTAGATATTTGACTTTGATTGTGTTGGAAATAGAAGTCTATTTCTGGGCAACTCATTCTGACTTCATTTACTCACCGCGCTCCACTTCCGGTTTCTTAATATTAAAAATTTTGAAAATATGAATTTTAATTTAATTATAATTCTGCGTACAGATTGTTAAACAGCATTTCTGTAGGTCGCACCGTTTTCGAGATACAACAAATATCATTACGCAAAAACGGTATAGGCGCTTTTTTTTAACCTGTCAATAAGACTATTCCAAAGAGTTGAATGTGGAAGATAATTCATACAATCTATATTTGAATATGACATGATTTTTAAGATACCATGTACTGTGATGATAAATATTTTGTAACCGTTTGATCTTAGAAATATGTCAACTTGTTTAATAATTATATTATATTATTATTTCTTTTTTTGGGTGCCTTTTTCTTAATTTTTAGTGTTATGTAGGGTGTTTAGTGACATGAGTTTATGTTATGAACTATAATTGGAAATTTTAGTGGGGTATACTCCAGTTTTTTTATTGGAATATTTTCATTTTGTACAAATCAAATAAGGGTAAAGTAACGATCACTCGTGAAAGACGATTACTCTATTAACAATTATTTCCGGCCTAATAGGGTGAATCATAATACACGCTAATGCATTGAGTACAAATTTCATTAATTATGTAATCACAACTTTGACCAGAAGAAAACCTTCGGCGTTGACATCAAAGATACAAACCACTGGACCACTGTTTCACCCCCCGTAATAAGTTCACCCCATTCTCTTCCAACCTGCTATTCGGTAATATATTTTACTTGGAATATTAGTACTGTTAATAAGGAAGCAGGTTATTCAATAGAAGACGTTATAGTTGTCTTATTGAGATCAACTAATTTAGTCACGTTTGTGGAATAAAATAATATATTATTAAATATATTATAAGAAAATGAATGGTAATAATTGTTTTTAAAAAAACGTATCTAATTTTCAATCAATGAAACATAATTGTATAGTATCAAATCACATTTCGTTGAAAAATGGAAAATAAAATTGAACTCCAGCATATTTATTGGAATTACGATAGGACTGAGAAAAATTTATTTTAAGATTTGTATATCCGTAATGGAAATTACCTCACCGTAGAAAGTTTAAAAATTATTACGGTAATGAGTACGGATCGGATGCATTTCACGAGATGAAGCCACTCTCATCAAGATAAGATTAAGACAGCTTCCTACTTTAATTCAACAAGAATTAGATTTTTTGCACCATACCTTCTAATATGTTACGTAAGCGTATTGATATATTTTAAAAGTTTTAAAATACTTACGAAAGATCTGAGAAAAACAATTTACGTTTTGTTTCCATGAATCTGGTTCAAATTGAAGTTGTTACTGAATACTTCACAATTAATCAAAAATGTATAATATTAAATTTTAATGTGCGAAGACGACTTCATTATTAGAAGACAAGTCGTAGGTCATTTTTAAAACGCTTACAATAATTTATCTTCCTCCTATCAGTGAAACAATAATACAAATCCAACTCTCAATAAAGCACATCAAATATAGCTTCCCTTGAATGGTACTGTGTGTGGGGTAAGTCAATATCTATAGATTTGACGATAGCAAATTATGGACTAACACTGTGATACGAAGTTTTCATTGAGGTTGAACTTGTTGGTAGAGTACAAGCAAAACAGGACTAGGTGAGCGTTAAGTTCGTCGCAACGATTTCCGTGCGGGCAAACGCCACACCGCACTCTCGCCTCCACTTCCCTTTTTTTATTCCTTATTCAACCGCGTCTACTCCGCTCTGCTTCACTTATTGCGTTTTATTAACAGCGCTGCGACAGTGAATGTGCGTTGCTTGCGCACCATACTCAAGATCACGCGAAACCCTGCGTGACTGAACTAGGTGTGGTTTTCAGTTGGGGTTTCCCTCACCTACTTCAGACAAATGTCGGCTCGATACCATACGTTCCCTGGCTACCCAACATGTGTCCTTCCCAATTCCCTCGATGGTTGCACATTCTCTACTCCCTTGCCTCTACCTTTTGCTCAGGCATCAGAATTAGGGGTTCAAGAGCGTCACTTCTTTGCTTCTCAATGGACTCTTATCCGCTTTGCGATTCTGCCTCCTCCCTCATCTTCATAATAATGTGCCGAATTAAACACCACTTTCTCCCATATCTCCTGGGTCTCCGAGTGATAATGTTATCAGATTGCAAAATACATCCTTTTTCGGCAGCGGTTATCGTGCGTCCCCTTTCATATGTGGAACACGCAAATATGTCATTTCTGGGTCCATTTCCGCTCCGTAATTCTGATAGCTCAAGTTCATTCATCTGTGCATTCGGAGCAAGAATGCGCCAAAACATCCATGCCTTGACTTGCATGGGGTAGTAGTACAAGTGGCCGTGCCGTCGCTTGCACCTCGATCTTAGGGATCAATGATTTAGTCCATCGTCCTTTCGGATATGCGTCCCATTGGGCTTGCCATTCCCTATTCAGCTCTCTACGGTCTTCTTTCATCTTCAACAGAATTTTGTCGTTGCCTATTTGTTTTCGCCCTTTCCTTGGCTTGCATCCAGATGAGTAGAATGCCAGACAAGACAGACTCTGCTCCCGTCGATATTGTCCGATATCCACAGGTGCCATTTTCCTTTGGATAGGCGCCATGTATCTCTTAAGTTTACTAGTATGAGCATGATGCACCCATATTGGTGATCCATAGAGTAACACGGAAAGTACCACGCTGGTCAGCGGTTATCTTCTTTCCGGTTTCGGTCCTCCGATATTTGGAATTACCTGTTGTAGAGCTGTTGCTTTACCACTTGCTTTGGCAGATGCCTTGTTGATATGTACCCGGAAACTCCAAGTCCTATTTATCCATTCACAAGATGTGGCGAAGGTTTTCTTGGGATTTGATGGCATGTCTCTCAATTTCCAGATAGCGTAGGTCTCTTTCTGATTATTACCACTTCCGTTTTGTGATGTGCGAGTTTGAGGCCTCTTTTCTTTATCCACCCGGCAACTGTTTCCAAGACTTCGTTACGCGTCCATTCCAACTTTTCCGTGATATTTGCAACTGCTATCATGGATATAGCGTTGCCGTAACCCACCATCTTTACCCCTTCTGGAAGATGTAAACGAAGGACGTCATCATACTGACTATTCCACAATGTGCCTTGAACCGACCCTTGTTCAATACCAGATGGTTTCTGATACATTTTCTGTTTGTACCAGTAGGAGTCTTCCCTCTTAGTAACTACTTTCAACCCTCAGTAAATACCACGGAATATGTAATTCAAGTGAGCGTTAGAAGTCTTCCCATTTGCTGATTTAATCGCGTTTCTTACATCTAGAGTAATCGCTACGCAAAACCCCCCAGGGCTAGGTGGCAATTTATTTGCGTTTTTTACTTGCAATTGAACCTCTTGGACTGCATTCATGGTTGACTTTCGTATCCTGAAGCCAAACTGTGTGCATTTTCGTCTAAACATGCTTCTATTCTGTTCAGGATCATTTTCTCATACAACTTTCCTGTGCCATCAAGCATTCCCACAGGTCTGTTAGCAGATAGATCTTTTGTATCCTGGCCTTTGCCTTTTTGTATAAGCATTAACGATTGTCTCTGCCACGGATCAGGAAAATATCCTTCTGTTAGGTAAGTGTTAAATATATCAAGAAGCAGCTCAGGTCTTCGCTCAGTAATATTCAGGACGTTATTCGGTCCAGGTGTTTTGCCACTTTTGAGTCCCTTTGCTGCGTCTTAAGGTAAGGCACCTGTGAAAATTGATAAAATTTCACAAAAAGAAATTTGCTTTTCATCACTATAAATACAATTACACATGATAGATTTATGTCCCGGAGTCTGATTCGTCTGTGACGCATTTAAATACCCAAACCGATGGTTTAAATGTCGATGCGCCCTTTTTTCACAGTGTTCTTTCCTAAATAATAATGGCATAATATTTCAATTTCACTACGTTTTTTTCAAGGAAGTTTTTGTAGAGTCTCTGAAGAACATTTAAGTGCTTGAAATCAGTGTGGGAAACGTAATTTATTGCCACAGTGAGCTCATTCCTGTGAGCAGCGTTTATGTGTTAGATTACGTGTTCTTGTAAGCATTTCTTTAGCGTAATCTGTTGTATTTAGTGGCATTTATTTATATTTCGCTATTTTCAGTTTTTATTCAGTTTCTTTCACGGTAAGTGGAAATAATGAGAAAGTAAAGACTGAGGTTAGGTCATAGTTTTCCAAGTTATTTTGATAGGGTACTTGTTTTGTTATTATATTTATTTTATACTATTCAAAGACCAATTTTAATATGAGTAGAATAAAGCTTAAAAAGCTTGGAAGAAAAAGGCGTAGCAAATAATCTTAAACAGGCAAGACGAATATTGAAAAGAAATTTACTCCTGTTGAACACGAACCACTGTGACTTGCACCATGTCTGAAGAAGAGCCTCATTTATCGGAAAATTAGTTTTTGCAACATCTTAGAGTATTTAAAACATCCCTTGTGTCATAATTTAAAAATATGATTTTGAACTTTTACAGTAATTTGATACGTATATAAAGAATAAAACTTATTTATAAATAGTGCCCAGACTAATTTTGTTTTCCTTCTGTGAAAAAGTTAGCTAATAAATTGTAAAAAAATCATTATTGTTAGTCAAAAAGTTAAATAATTTTTTTGAACCCACACTGATATTAAAATTAATATAATTAACTTCTCTTCTTAAGAAGATGTGGTTTCAAAATGAAAGTGATCTGTAATTTTTTGTGACGAAATATTTTTTAACAGACATTGCAAAATAACAAAAAATTATTTATAAAATCTATTATACACAGTGCAAAATAAATTTGAGGAAATTGTTACCTTCTATCGATTTATGTGGTAAAATTGTAATATTAAAAAAAAACTGGGAAATTCCATTTTCACAGGTGCTTCCCTTTAAGGTTCATCCAGTTGGAATGGCGGTACCTTGTCTCTGATGCCTGGGTACGTCGCCTGGGTTCTCTTTTTGGAAATAGGGAAGCTACTTTATGGAGTAGGAACTATTTGTCTTTTGGTATTCCACCATTATTCGTACGTAAGTTACAAGTACTTTACTATAAGGCGTACCCCAAGGATCTCGATCTACTTGTTCGCAAACCTGCTTCCAATATTACCTTTTCCGTTTTTTGATTTCATTGTGAAGAGTTTTTCTTGACAGTTTATTTTCCGAAACTTGTATTTCTGCCTGTTGATTTCGTCTATGGGCTGTTTGTGCGACTCTTAAACTATGTCCTCAGCTCAGCGATCTCTGTCGTCCCCTGGTACACCTCTCTGTGGTTTGGGCGTTTCCCGCTGCAACGTGGCATCACATACTTTGCTCATTTCCGCTGTAAAGTAATCTTCCATGCGCTGAGCAGACGTTTCGTTCGTACTTTTGCCTGTCTAGTTTGCAGATTGCCCATCCTCCGAAATGTGTCCGAGATGGGTGACCACTCCTTCGAACGATTTCGTAACTTATGTATTTATTGTCACTTTGTCTCTAACCCTAACACATGCCAATTACGAACGAAAGGTATAGTCGTTCTTGTGAAGGCTAGATCCAGTACAGAAATTGCTCTTCTGTAGTATGTCACTTCTGGTTGATTAATGGTTATCATATCCCAGGGAAATAATGGCTTCACCTGAAGTTTGCCCTCTCATATGCTCCAACGGAGATATTGCGTTAGTCACTTGTAACGACTAGTCCCTCCAATATAACTGACGCTTGCTTCCAACCTCTCAAGAGCGGGATCATATAAATTCGTGTTTTATTCGGATATTATCTGCTTGTTTCTCCATAACAATCTGCTGAAGAATATCTTGAGCACAGCCGCATTTATTTAGATTGATTTGGAAGGATATCATTTTTGGTGTTCATCTGATTCCTTGCATTGCAACACACATCCCGGTGTTAGCGATGTGGTTAGCAACAAAGCATTTACAAACACAGTGCCCGAAGACGTGCCCGCCACATGCTTTGGCGAGGCTCACAACTAGCGAACTCTTCTACCGGACTCCAACATGCATCTACCGGACTCCCAAGAAGTCTCTGCGCAAGTGTCCCAGAACATCTCCACGAGTGCCGAAAAGCATCTACCTCCTATCCCCTTCACCGCTCATTCCCGCTGCCCGACGCCACCTCCGTCGTCCCATAGCCACCACCGTCTTCTCATTGCCGGTGCGTGGTCGCGCTCGGTTAACCGTTGGTGTGGAGTCTCGCCGGTGAACCGCGTGCTCTGTCGCGGCGAGCGGAGCTGGGAATACAAATACCCGCTCCTGGGATATTATGGGGTAAATCACTTCTCTGTATGGTTGACCAGATCTTGGATGGCCAACATGAATCCTCTTTCAGGGTAAAGATCGCCCTTGTTAAGCCATGCATTTGTCGCTTCTTCATCAACATGTGGCAAACATTTCTTGAGGGTGTTAGGTGGGTATCGGTTTCACAGATGGCTTGATGCATGAGATACTTAGATTTAGGATTCAGGAAGTACTTTCTCTGCCATAAAACCTACTTAGGCTTACCGACATCAAAATACTGCACAATAAGTAGGTTTTATGACAGAGAAAGTACATAGAACATTCGAGTGTTCTATGTACACTCGAATGTACATGGTGTTTCCTGTACTCAATCATGCTTGTTTTAATAAAACCCTTCAGACAACTTAGTTCTGTGGTAATAAATATACTCTCAAAAAGAAATAGTACGAACTGCGTATGGCCACATGGAGTACAATATACTAATTTACTCTCCGGAAGCAAGCTAGGGACCATCCCATAAATTCGGATCAAGGACCTTAAGGCAAAGGTGGATTAAAAAATGTCAGCAAACTCCTAGATAAGATAAGATATAAATAAAATGTAATAGAAAATCAAAAAACTTGTGATTTAACACAAACAATTATTTCACAAGTACGTGTTATTATCGAACTATAAATTATTCGGAAAATGTTGTCTATAAATAGTAAGAATTAGAATCACACTAAATAAGAGACTAATTTTTTCAATAGACATCGTCCCTAGACAAGAGCCGAGAGAACTTATATTATAAAATCCGTCTCTACCCAAAGGAAAACCGGAGAAAAACTCGGGTCAGAATTAATTTACACAACCGTGCCAAGGTTGAGTGCACATAAAACTAAATTGATATGAATTATCAGACACAACACTAGCTTACAAGAAAATAGTTATGAAATTGTTATAAGTTATTTTGAAAGTACTACAGCAATTGCGTGATAAATTACAAGACGGATTTAATTTGTATTAATATTAATAAATTCTCTTACATTATAGAAGCACTGGTGCAGGAGGTTTTTTTTCTCGCGTATTTGAAGAGATTCAATTTAATAATATCTTTTACATTTTTGGGGAGTGAATTATTTCAATGTTTTAGGGAGATGTTTGCGGGGTTAATTTTGTGATTTATTTGTGGATCGTTGAAGTGTGGAGCAAGGCTAGAGAATACTATGTTCCGGCGCGGATGCAAGGGGGTCAGGACCCCCCCCCCTAAAACAGAATGAATTTCTAGTGGCGCAAAAGCGTTTATGATTTTTCAAGAAGGTTGACGCACTTGCACGATTTTTAATCAATAATTAGTGCTGCAGTGTATTTGTAGAAACGATTTAGCAACGTACAGCGTGTTACACCCAGTTCGACGAAGTAGTAGTGGCGGCGGTGGTGGTGCCTTTATGGTTGTGAGAGTGGGTGTTGATGTGAACGACATGATACGCTCATGGGATGAGCGTCGTCTTCAGAGACCCATGTGTTATGTACGGTGGTTGTGTTTTAGCGAAGGGGCGCACCCAGAGGTTGGGCTTACGTGGCTGAAGCCTCCCCCCTGTAGTATAAATTTAAGGATTATTCTGTTAAACGAAAAAAAAAAACCTGTTGATAGATGCTGCTCTATTGATAGATGGGGTACCATTCAAGGCTAAATATAAGTACTTTGTTCAATTATTAGTAGTTCTTGTAGCGTTAGCGTCAATGATTGTGTATGCACACGAAAAATCCGATCAAAATTCGTGATAAAAACTTATGAAAATTCGTAATTATAGAGTACCTAATCTGCTCTCTTCCTGAATAATGTCTCTGGGCATATTTATTACTATTTCAAGTAACACGATTTAACTGCTGTTTACACGGATACATTCGCTACAATCTGTAGGCCATTCCAAATTTCCTGTTTTTTCCAGAGACCGATGTCATCAAATCAAAATAAATCAAAAATAAATTGAAGTTTGATTTATTAACACGATGTTTTAATTTAAAACCTATGCTTCACTATTTATAGACCATTTTTCAGGTTCTTAGAGTTAGTGCTTTGGAATATTATCAAGAAATTTGATTTTGTAGTTATAAAATCTTGTCTAGAAAATTTAAGTAGCGCGCTCGATTGAAATGGAAAAAAGGTAAATTCTTCAATTTGTTTTTCATATCAAATTGGAACATTTTTTGTTTAAATGAATTTTTGCCCACACGGCCAAAACCGATGTCTCGGGATTTAACGACGCTTTCAAATTTTGGGTTCGATACAGAGGAGCAGTCCCAGTGGAATATAGCACTTTACTTAAAGTTTCAAATTTTGTTCTTGTCCTTGAAAAATTACATGTTTCTGTACCTTAAAAAGGTAAATAAAATTTTTGCATCTTCAACCACAAATGTTTTGCATCTATCACTTTCCCCTGTCGCACAAAAAAAAATTAAAATAACATGAAAGTAGGGTGTGACTGTACCAAACTGCATATTAATTAACACTAAGATGACCTAAACTTACAATTTCCTTTAGAATTTTCAATTCATTTCTGAGGTTGGGATGTTCTTTTAACGTACTACGCCCAAGACGTTATCCTCCCCTCCCCCCCCCAAAAAAAATTAGTCTATATCAGCCCCTGACTATGTTTGAACAAATTGTAAAATGATGTAGTAGTTCGATGTAATTATGACTATTAAACTTGAGCAGTGCAACAATCAAGGAGGGTTTCTTTGAAAGGTTAGTTATATAATAGAACTAGCTGAGTACCCGCAGCTGAGCACACGTGATTTCTGTAATGTGTCTCCAATTTTATTTTTTCTCATATCATCATAGGTATCAACTAAGAATGTTATCCATTAATGTTGGAGGTTTGATAGTATTGGTGTGTACCCTAAATCACTTATTTTCATTGATGTAATTTAAAAAAAGTTTTTAGAAAACACAAATTTCACATCCTTAGGGGTGATTTTTTTAATTCTTTCTTAGCAGACATTTGGAAATTTTTTGTGTCACGCTCTTCCCAACCCCAATCTCTAGGGGCGTCATGCACCTCATGTGGTCTGAAGGGAACATAATGTCATTGGAAATATCATTATTCATCTCAGAATACACAATAACCATGGGCTTAACTCTAATATCGGACTCTTTACGTTATTCTTTCGTCTCGTCCTTCCCACTCCCAGCTCTTAAGGATACCGTGCCCCTATGTGATGTCAATTTGAACTTAAGGGCACTGATGGTTTAAACATATCATCTCTAAAACTATTTGTTCGGTGCATTTGAATTTCAATGTTAGTTTTCAATTACTTTTATCCATAAACCCATTTCCACCCCCCACCAAGGGGTACTAGTGGAGTGTTTGTTTCATGCGTGCTGAGTTCAGACTTAACACGCTATCGGTATTTCTTTATCAACTCAGCAACGCCGAAAATTATGGACTCGTCACTGGTATGTGATGTTTGATATTCTTTTCTTGGCATTACCTTTCGTTGGTGTGCTGGAGTTTATAGTCTGATTGTGAACTTTGGCGTCTTCGAGAATGTCACTATTAATTTCAGCGAACCTGAAAACTACGATCTCAACTCTAATATCGGTCATTTTCGATTATTTTTACATTTCACTCCTCACCTCCAACGCAATGGATGTTCTATCTTTATAGCGGTGATCGCGTACTTATGTAGCTTAGAGAGTGTCTCTTCACTTCCGTGGTTCCAAAAAGTATTTATTCAACACAAATATCGGTTGTTTTTTTGATTGTTTTTACCTGATCTTCATTTCCACCCCTACCCCAGAGACGCTATGCGTATATTATCTTCTATGTGTACTGATCGTAAACTTACAAAGCACCAAGGACGCTCCTATCCATCTCAATGGCACTGAAAACTATGGTTTCGAATATAATATCGGATTTTTCCATTATTTTTATGTTGTTGTTATATGCGAATACCGCATGCCCATAAAAAATTACAAATATTGGATGAAGCTGTTGAAGATATGTTGGTACAAGGAATTATTTCCCCAAGTACGAGTCCTTGGTCAGCTAATATAATATTAGTAAAGAAACGAGGGGGAGGAGACAAAGTGGCCATGTACAGACTTGAAAGCATTAAATGCAGTAACTAAAAAAAATGTTTTTCCATTGCCTAACATGGAGGAGGTATTTGATTGCCTTGGGGGTGCGAAGATTTTTTTCAACTCTAGACCTTTGCAATGGCTATTGGAAAGTCCAAATGGAGGAAGAAAGTTAAAAATATACGGCATTTAGTACACTGTCAGGTCATTATCATTGTAATCGAGTTCCATTCGGTTTGTGTAACGCACCACGAGAATTCATGCGCCTTATGTCTATAGTTTTGGGAGGATTGATTAATACGTGGTATACTTGGACGACGCGTAGAGATACGATTGTTCACCGGAAAACAATTTGAGGGGATAGGCAGAAATTTCTCAAAGGTTTAGAAAAGCAAATTTAAAATTAAAACCAGAGAAGTGCAATTTTTTTTTCAAGGAAAAGATAATATTTGGGCCATGTTATTAGTCCGCAAGGGTTACAAGCGGATGATGAGAAAGTTAGAGCTAATAGAGATTTTCCAACGCCTACGACAATTAAAAAAGTTAAAGCTTTTTGGGTTTAACAGGATGTTATAGGACGTTTATTTGAAATTTTTCACAAATTTCATGAGTACCACCATTTTTAAAAAGTTTTAAGTTTTCTCCTGTTTGTGTGTTGTATTGTTCATTTGCATGTATATACGATTACGAGTCATTTGTAATGTATTTGTTGAAAGGATGTGTATTTTATGTAAAGGCAAGGGCAGAGTACTGGCGATGCGACCCTTCGTCTCACGACATGATGGTAACACTGAGGTTTTCCACGGAACGAGGTGTGTGTGTGTGGGGAGGGGGTAATATGAAGACGAAGTGGCTCGTTGCGCAGGAACTGGGTCATGATGCTGGGTGACAATGTTGAGACAGCATATCAAAACACATTTAAAGAGACGGCTCGCAGACGCAAGGAGAAAGAGAGTGGAGTAGACCGTGTGTCGAAGAGTGCACGCTACCACAGCATCCGGATTTGACCCCCACAGGATACGCCTGTGTTCTACTTCGTCACTCCCACTTTTTCTTCATCTCATTCGACCCCCATAGGGGACACTGCGATGACTCCCGAATAGTTCCTTAACTATTACGGACACTACTGCCGTGGGTTCAAGCCTCGTCTCCGTCTCTCTCTCTTTCTCTCTGCCGCCTGCATCCGACGAAGCACATAACTGCTGGAGACACTCTGACCTGGCCCATGCTTCGCCGCCCAAGTCGTCATGTGTGAGTAAACATTCAAAGGGCTTTTATCTCAGACTGAGTCTCACTGGGTTCACCCCTATCTACCCTTCCTCTCCACTTAGGAACCCCCTCCCTTAATGAGCTCCCTCTCAGCCAGACGTTCTCCGCGTCTGAAGGTCACCCTAGGGTCCCCTCGCTCGACCAATTAGTTACAGGGACCTGAAAACGCGACAATGTCTCACTCACTCCCTAGGGGTGCAAGGGATGTCTTACCCCCAGTGCTTGTTGTCATAGTTATGTCATCTGTGTATCAATTTTGGTTGAAATTGCTCCAGGCACACCAGTGTTATGGTAGAACACAAGTATAAAACTTTCCAACCCCCATTTCACCCCCTTAGGGGTGGATTTTCGTAAAATCCGTTCTTAGCGGATGTCTACTCCCGAAAAGAAATATACCTGCCAAATTTCAAGTTTGTAGTTTCTGAGATTTCATGTTTAGTCAGTGAGTAGTATTTTGCTTATGGTGTGTGTGTGTTTGAGTGTGTACAAGAAAAATCTAAATGTTTACTTTTGATGCACCAAGAAATTAAATTAATGGTCCAGTTTGTACTTACGTACATTTTCACACCTTTGAGTAAAGCTTGAACAAAAACAATACAAAGTATGTCAGGTCTGTTATGCTTGATAAACCTTTGGAAAGGTTTTTAGTGTTTTTTTCCACTTAACACTCACAAAACAAACAAATTTTTACACCACAATGAAGGCAAGAACTAAATACAACAACTGAATCACACAAAACTTTGTAAAATAAAATAATCAGGAAGATTGAACTGAAAAATACGGTGAGTTCATTCACATCCACAGCTAACATCAGAGCAGACTAGTCAATATCTGGTAGTCTAGGAACTGATTCCAAAAGTGTAACTGAGTGAAGGTAGGTGTTAATGGCTTGTATGAGATCTTTCCTGCTTAATGGCTTTTGAGGATTTTCCTGTTGTTATTATTATTATAAATAAACAATTTCTATTTCTAAATATTCTACTTTAAAAACTTAAGGTGTACAGCATCATAAGAACTAATACTACTACAAAATTTCTGAATAAAAATGTAAAGCTTTTAAGGTAATTATCTTGATCATTCACAATGTGACAGATGATTAATTTCTTAAATCTTGGGATATTTTTGTCCATCAAATTTCGTTTAATTTTTGCAGCACTGACTATATGATCAGTTAATTTTGTGTTCCTTTATCTTTTAAGATATATTATCCAATCTAAATGCATACTTGTGGGGAGTCAAGCTATGACCATTCTCTTTGAAGAGTTGTTCACATAGGTATCTTACCTAAGTATTTTGTCTTGCAGGTGCATGTGAGGCTTCCTTAGCTTGTACAACTTGCCATGTGTATGTAAACCATGAGTACTTGGAAAAATTGCCATGTGCAGAGGAAGTAGAAGATGATCTTCTTGACCTAGCACCATTTTTGAAACCAAATTCAAGGCTAGGTATGCATGTACTATTTTTAATTTGTTTACAGTGACATTGGGAAGTTACCACTCATCTAATCTCTTTTAATCCTAATTTTAGGTTGCCAAATAATTTTAAAGAAAGAATATGAAGGGATACAGATAACATTACCTCAAGCTACGAGAAATTTTTATGTGGATGGTCATAAACCAGCCCCACATTAAGTTGCTACCTTTTAGTATGTAAAAATAGTATATGTAAATTGAGATATTTATAATGAATTAATACTGGAGTCAATGTTGTTTAATATTGTATAACATTTCATTGAATTTATGTTTAAGTCATGTATTTTTTTTAACTTTTCTAGCTTTAGATATTACCTCAGATTATGTTAAAAGCATATCTTTTATTTGAAAGAAGTTTCTAAATAAAAGTTCTTCCTGTTACATCTTTATCATTCCTGTTATTTATTCAGTTTATTACATGCCCTAATTGTGTCAAATTTTATATCTTTTTGTGATTGTTTATTTTGTTTTTTCTCTGTCTAAGCTATTTAATGGCTTGCTTGGCATAGCTATGTTGAATAAACTTGCTAGCATTTATTAATATAATTATATTTCCATCATAAAAATTGTTAACATTGGCTACTTATTATGAGTTTTATTTATACACTAGCTGAGCACCCATGGCTTTGCTCATGTGAATTTTGTAATATGTCGTCAACTTTATTCTTTCTCACATTCTCATTAATATTCAGTGGGAATGTTATCCACTAGTGATGGTGGTTTGATAGTATTGGTGGGTATCCTCAATCCCTTATTTTCTGGGATATAATTAAGAAAAAGTATTTTGAAAACACCAACTGAGAAATATTCTAGAACAAATTCAAGCATCAATAGATCAGATATTTATATCCTAGCTGATTACTGGGTGTTGTCAGAGTTTGTTTATTATACCAATCGTATTTTATTCAGGAAAAATTAAATTATCTATATTTTTAAATCAAAATAATTACTTCCTGGTTTTTAAAGACACAAATATAATTTGTAAAATCCAATTTTACAAATTCATAAAATACAAATTTTATGCAGCTTGATAGTACACATTTTCAGTTTCATCGCAAGGAGCAAGAATAAATAAATTGGGTGAAACCACTCTTGATCAAGCAACATAAATGTTACCCGAGAGAGAAACAAATCAATTGAAATGTCACCTATTAGCTTGGCACTCTACTTCATCCCTAAGCGAGTTCAGGGTATTTAAACCTCATAGGTATTGAACTTGTACTTCAGTGGCATGTCAATTAAATGTACTTAAATGCAATGGCATTTGAAAAACCCCGAAATTGAAAAATGTTTGCAACTAACTGAATACCTTAGAGAATGTGATCAGAAATTTTTTTTAAATCAAGGGCCAATTAAAATAATGAATCTTTTTCGATAAAATATTTAATTATATTATGACACTCCCTCTCCACTCCACCCATGGGTATATTACGACTGTTTCCCTCCATGGTGGTGACACAACATTAGAAGTCTCCCTGTTCATCTCAGCAACTCTTAAAACTAGTAAAGTCCATTTTCAATCATTTTTCGTGTCACGCTTTTCCCGACCACCCACCTCTAGGAGTGTTGTGACCTTATTAGTATAGTACAATTAAGCTTAAACCCAAACATTCAAAGAGAACTTCTAACCCACGCGAAATTGTTCTATACCCTCCTCTTAAATAAGTGCAAAAAGTTACACCATATAGAGCATCAGGTTTCAGGGGTGGGTGTGGAAAAGGGGAGAAATTACCCTTTTAAACAGTTTTTCGCAAATATCTCGAAAACTATGAGGCCTAGCCAAACGTGTGTGGTATATCAAATTAATCTACACTAAATTCTCAACAAAAATGATCAGATAGACGTTTGTGCTGGCATCGATGGTTACGGATATATGGAGGATGTAAAAGTATGAATATTTCACAATTTGATTCGAATGTCTTAAAATCACTTGAAATACACAAAATTTCGGTATATGTACCAGCTATTTTAAAGAAATATTTATTATTTAATATATGCATAATTTTGATAGCTCAAAGAGCTTGCCTACTACCCAGAAACCCCGGATTAGATTCCTGGAGAGAGGGGGGGGGCTGAAATTTTTGTGTTTCACTTTGTCTCAGTTTGTATAGCTAAGATAATGGAAAAGTGACTCAGTGACTTACAATCGCTGTTATAATACTTGGAACCGGCAATTTAGATAATATATAACAATGGCAAAATCGTATCAAATCCTCAGGACATCGTATTTTTTTTTCATTCTTCTCAGAAGTAGATAAAATAACTTACTCATTATATCCAAATCAATGTCCTCCAGTTATATCTACCCATGTTCCAAATTCTATGTTCACTTCCGAAACTAACGCCAGTGAATCATCAACTCATTAAAAAGCAAATTTTCAACAGGCATAGATATACCCGAGTTTATTGGTAAATTTTCGTCCCACGCTATATTAAATCCACTCATAAAAATTTTAAATAGTTCTTTATGGGAAACGGTGTTTCCTAACATATTTAAGAGAGCTAAAGTGAAACCTTAACACAAGAAAGGAAACAATCTTAATATTGGAAATTACCGACCAATATCTCTACTACCCACTTTCTCACAAATCCTAGAAAAATTGTTCTATAAGTGTCTTCTTTTTTTATCAAAATATAACATTCTCTCTGACGATCAACACGGTTTTACGAAATCCTTTTCCACTAGAAGCGCCATATTTTCTTTCTTAAACGATGTTACCACATCTCTAGACCGTGGAGAAAATCCTCAGGGTGTTTTTCTTGACTTATCCAAAGCATTCGATGTCATCGATCACGAAATTCTCCTTTCCAAATTGCATTCTTTAGGCATTCGTGGACTTCCACATCAATGGCTAACTTCTTATTTAAAAGATAGATATCAACAAGTAGAAATATCCTATACTAAAAATAAAATACTTGAGCGTTGTCTTTCAGAAACAAAGCCACTTACTTGCGGAGTACCCCAAGGATCAATTCTCGGCCCTATACTCTTTTTATTGTATGTGAACGACATGTCATCATCCACATCAGATTGCAAAATGGTTCTTTTTGCTGATGACACTAATTTACTATGTAAACACGCCAATGCTCAAAAAGTTTTGTCTAACCTTTCGACTTGGTTCCATGCAAATCGTCTCATTGTAAACACTGACAAAACAGTGTCTATGTCATTTCACAATAGTATCACAAAATCTTTACCCCAGGTTTCTCTTTCTTTAAACGGAACACAATTAAAAACTGTTACAAATACAAAATTCTTAGGTCTCCATATTCAAGACAACCTCAAATGGAATTGTCACATTGACAATCTTAATTCCCAATTAAGCAAATTGTGTTACGCATTCCGAATCTTAGTTAACGCAGTTAGTCCACGTATTTCCCGTTGCGTATATTTTGCAAACGTTTACTCCCATTTACGTTACGGCATTACCTTCTGGGGTAATTCCGGTCAGAGTATTCAAACTTTCAGAATTCAGAAGAGGATAGTTCGGATAATTTGTAAATCTCACCCCCGAAACTCTTGTAAACCTTTATTCAAGGAATTAAATATCTTAACACTTCCCTGCATTTATATTTATGAAACGGTCGTGTTTGTTAAGACCGAATTACTGAAGCACCACCCTTGCTTTATACGAAACAGTCTCGTTCACGAACACAATACTCGCAGTAGTAATAATATTCATCGCCCTAGAGTCTCAACCACTCTTTTCCAAAAAGGACCATATTATTCGGGAATCGTTCTATATAATTCCCTGCCCAAGAATATAAAGATATTATGAAATTAATTCTCTTCAAATCCTCGATTAAAAACTACCTCCTGCACCAGTCTTTCTACAATGTAAAAGAATTTATTGATTTAAAAAAAGTTAAATACGTCTTGTACTTTATATGCCATTGCTGTAGTACTTTTAAAATAACATAACAATTTCAAATACTATTTTCTTGCACGATTGTTGTCTTATAATTCATATTAATTTAGTTTTATGTGCACTCAACTTTGGTACGATTATGTACATAAATTCTGTAGCCCCATCCTGGCCCCGGTTTTACCCCGGTTTTTCTTCGTGTAGAGGCAGATTTCTTATACAGGTTCTCTAGGCTCTAGGGCGTGTTTATTGTAACAATAAATCGTGAATTGTGTTATTTAAATTCTTATGATTTTTTAACACTATATCAGATTAATCTATAATTCGATAATAATTTGTACGTGTAATATAAATTTTTTGTATTAAATTACGAAAATATTGACATTCTATTAGTATTATAACTCGCAGCTAACTTTTTATCTTATCTAGGAATTTTTGCTGAAATTTTTGAATCCGCTTTTGTCTCAGGGCCCTTGATCGGAAGTGATGGGATAGTCCTTTGCTTGCTTCGGGTGAGTAAATTAGTTTATTGTCCTCCACGTGGTCATACGCAGTTTGTACTGCTTTTTTGACAGTAAATTATTATTATTATCATCTTAACGCAGTTTCCCAGAAATATTTCACGGCGTGTCTTAGTATGGTACAATCGTATGAAAAAATCACCAACCCAAATATCTAAAGGGAAAAGTTCTACTCTTTGCCGAATTATTCTACACCCTCTTCTTACTAAGGGACGAAAAGTAAATAGAACATAAGATTTAGGGGGAAGGGATGTAAATGTGATTTTTTTCATCCGTTTTTCACAAATTTTTCGAAAACGATGAGTCTTAGCTAAAGATTTGTTGTATATTATAATAAACTACATTAAAATTTGAAGAGTAACAGCCCTATACATTTTTGTGTTGCAGCCAAGGATTAGTGGATTGTGCCCGCCTCCCCGTGGGGGGATGGGATGTGTCAGAAAAGACGACTAAGCAAAGAGGCACGTAAAAAGAACGAAATAGAAAGGAGAGAAAAAATGTGACATAAATTATGAGAGTGACACCAACCCTGGTACTGCCCTCGTGATGTGTAACCGGAAGGAGATTAATTAAATAACTGAAAAAAATGTCGCCCTTCCCGTATCAATCTCGAAGCATACCGTGCCCCGAAGAGATCTGCACTTGAACATGGCGGCATTAGCATTATAATTTCACTTCTCAGACAACCTGGCAACGATGGATCCGATGCAACTCGGTCCTTTTCAATTATATTTCCCTTCATCCTCTTTCCAGCTTTACTTAAGTGGGAAAATATTTTCTCTTTCATCACGGGTCCAAAATTTAGACATAAACTATATCGGTTTGTTAATATCATCTCAGGATTCCAAATACTGGACTCATGTCATTTCCGATAATTTTGACGTGACATCCCCTTCCCTGGAGGTAGTTTTAGGGAGACGTGGGCTTGAATCCATTTTTCACACGAATATATTCATGTTTGGACAAAGCAATACAGAATTGTTGACGTAGACTACTTAGAAATATTTTCAATAAAGTACAGAAATTGCATCTGATGAAAAATGGTTCTCGTGAGTTCTCATAATGAAATGGGTGTTAATGTGCTAGTGGTAATATAAACATGAATTATGACTTCACAATTCGTTGTTACACAGTACATCTGACAAAAGCAATAAACAAAAACAAATCTCATTATGCTTCTAAACAATTAACCTAAATACCGATATAAATGTCTTCAACTTTTAAAAATAGGACTTCCATACAACTTCAATCCTCATTACACTCCCTTGGGGGATGGATTTTCGTAATATCCTTCCATAGCGGTTATTTTCGACAATTGTTCTTTTCGCGCCCTTACTAACCCCTCTTCTGGAGGGCGTCAATAGCTTTAGTTGTCGAAACGCCAATAAACCTAACTAATCCGCTTCTAGGGATATCGTGCACCTCATGTGGTCTGAATGGTTACATAATGTCATTGAAAATACGGTTATTCACATCAGAATAACAAAAACCATGGACTCAACCCCATGGACAATTTCGGTCTTTTTACGTAATTTTTTAGTTCCATCTTTAAGTATACCGTGATCCTAGATGTGATTTAAAATTGAATTTAACATCTAGTTGAATTAATCATATCAACCTCAAAACTATAGATCCAGTACAATTTTTAGTATTTTATAATACAAAATTAGTTTTTATTTATTTTTACAGAAACTCATTTCCACCAACCCCCAAGGGGGGACGAGTGTGCCTTCCATGAGAACTGATTTAGACATACATGATATCGACATTTCACTATCAACTCAGCGACGCCGAAAACTGTGGACTCGTCTCTGGTATCTGTCATGTTAAATAACTTTTGCACCCTTCCCTAGGGTTGTTGGGGGTTGGTTGTAGACTTAAACGCCTTCGGAAATATCATTACTAATTTCAGCGGTCCCGAAAAATATCGAAAAAGTAATATCAGTCATCGTTTATTTTTCATTTCATCCCCTTCCCAAAGCGAGTATATTCTCTCATAGAGAATGGTTTTGGACTAAGCGGCTTGGAGAGTGTGATTCTGCTCTTCTGCTCTTAAACAATGATGTACTTAACTCCAATATCGGTCGTTTTTTATAATTTTCAATGTATGAATAAGAATCAGTTTATTTTCTTGAAATTTTACATTCACATTTTATAATAATAATAAATTTATTGTCAAAAAACAGTACAGACTGCGTATGACCACGTGGAGGACAATAAACTAATTTACTCTCCGGAAGCAAGCAAGGGATCATCCCATCAATTCCGATCAAAGGCCCTAAAGCAGAGGCGGATTCAAAAATTTCAGCAAAAGTTCCTAGATAAGATAAAAAGTTAGCTGCGAGTTATAATACATATGTAATGTCAATATACATACATATGTAATGTTTGTAATTTAACGCAAATATGTTTGTAAATCTACATGTACAAGTTATTATCGAACTATTGATATATATATATAT